>JABXJD010000044.1:2000000-2507500 GCA_013375575.1 Percina caprodes
ACAACAATTCTTGGGAACGTAATGAACTTATGGATCAATGGCAGAGAAGTTGACTATGCTGCAGCAGTGGTTTGAGACGTTTCTGTGGACGTTGGATGCTTTTGGAATCCATTGTAACAGCTGTGAACTATAGCTGACTACATCTGCTCTCTGCTGTGAAGGAGCCTCCTTTAAAGGCAACAGAGTATTTCATACTCAGAAGATAGAGTTTCAGTGTATTCCTGTCTTTGCATGCGTTCTTGCCCAAACAGGACTTGTAGTACATAATTTAATATTTTCCAGATGAGTTTGCGTAATGGGAAGAATAACAAAGAAAAAGATACGGGAAAAAAAAGCTCCTTCCTTCCAGCTCCCAGACGACGGTCCTGAGGTAGGTGCTAAATTACCAACTAATAAACCGAGAACGCAACTACCAAATGTGCACACAACACATAAATCAACACATTTACATTAGCAGAGCAAACTAAAGCGCCTGCTGGCAGCTCCAGTGGAGTTTATTATTCGCTACACGCTGCAGAGAGATAACCAAACGATGAGGGATTTCAAATGAGCCTCGAGAAAATGAGAAAGTGAGGGTCAGCGTGCTGGTAGTGATGAAATAGTATTGAGAGAGAGAGAGAGGAGGAGGAGGAAGGGATAAATGAGGCAGAGGAGAGTTGAGGTGCTGAAATTAGATATAGAAATGTGGTGCTGCGTTTACAGTGACAGAGGGTGAGAGGAGGGAGAGTAGAGGCAGGCGGAAAGAGTATTTCTGTGGGAAGATGGGCAGGATGAGATGGAGCAGTGTAACCACAGCACATACACATGCAAACTTACTGTACAATCATCCATAAATAATACAATATACATGTGCTTCATGCATATTTTTGTGTCTCTCTATCTGATCTGCTTCCCGCCGCTGCAGCATATTTAGCACTCAGCAGTCTACCAGACTCTGATGTTAATGTGCTGGCTTTCAGTGTTAATTTGAGGGGTTTTACATCCATAATATCTGTTAACATCAACAACCCCCACTCCCCCACACCCTTTCAGTTTTAGCACAACGCAACAGCATCGTGACGCTAAACATGCAGATGGTTGCAACCATCTTTTAAGGGCAAACCGTAACATGTTTTTGATTGGCCAAGTTAGTCACATGACTTCAATTCAACCGATTATGTGTTTCACATGCTGGAGAACAGGGGCACGTTCAGTCTGAAAACGGTGTGCACCGTTTTGCTTCCATTTCCAAGTTGAACGACATTTCCACGTTTCCTCGGAACGGTGTGAAATGGCTTTGAGTTATGTTTTCTCTTGTTTAGTGAGTGTATCTCTCGTTTATTGGATTAGTCATAGATGATACTGAAATCAGCAGAGACGTGTGTGTAAACTCATGGTAATGGAAATGCGGTCCATTTGGATTTTTTTAGGTCAAAGTTGGAATCACGGATCTCCAAGCACGGAAGTCGGACAGCATCACACTACCACAAGCTAAAAATAACACTATATAAAGTAATTAACATATGCTCCACCTTCACCAGCTGTAACATAAAAATGCTAATTATGTGATAATATTCTTGGAATATAATAAATGTGATAATCTAACTTATTCTGCCCAACAAGTACTTTTACTTTAATACTTCAAGTCATTTTGCTGTTAATACTTTTGTTCTTTCATTTGTCTAAACTGTGAAATTGAACAGAAGACTTTTACTCGTAACAAAGTATTTTTACAGAGCAGTTTTTCTGCTTTTACTGAAGTAAAAGATACAAGTACTTCTTCCACCACTGCTGTTTGTATGTTTAGGTTCCCTGATATACTGTAGTGAAACTGTGTTTAAGAAGAGCTACGGGTCCAGTGTTCACGCAACACCGATGTGATCACCTTCAAATTAAAGCCTGCAGTCACTGCAAAGGGGCGGACATTTTCCGGGAAATTTTCTGGAAACTTTTCATGGAAAGTTAAGCTGGGGAATTTTGGAAACGTTCCAATCTGGAAAATTTCATGGGAATTAATGGAAATTACGGGAATTAATGGAATTTACGAGAATAGACAAACCATTGACCTTCAGCCTAACATATGAAGGTAGCTAGCATGCTGACTTTAATTTACTATGGTTATGGTTATATGTGTACTAAGCTAACCATCAACGCTGTCTATTGTTTCCAGCCTATCAAGAACAAGTGCCCCCCGCATGTATGTAGTCGCCTATGCTGATTACTGCGTGCGTGCATGTCATTGACGAATAAAGGGAGGACACTCAACTGAAATTGCATGAAACCAGGTTGTTTTAACCAAGATTATGCTGCAAGATTTTTTAATACATTTACGTTCCCTTTGAAGACTTATAGTATTTTAACAAGCAACATTAAAATAAATATATCCAGTTTATTCCCATTAATTCTTGTTTGTTCCCGTTAATTCCCATGGAAAGTTTCCAACTTTGAAAATTCCCAGAATTTTGCAACCCTTCTTCTTCAGCCATTATTTTCTGATTTTTCTTTTCTTTTCTGTTTTCTTTCTGTTCTCTGAAAACCTAATGCACTGGACTACAGAGCCAACAGAACAAAACAATGTGTCACCGCCAAAATACTGATGTCCTGCAGGGTGATTGGTGTTCCTCTCTCGGAAAACAATAAAAGCAGAAACAAGGTACAGTGATGAGACGTTTCATATTCCTTTCTGCATCTATGTTGTTTCAGTTTGGAATAATGAGATAAATGTGTGGGTTGCATTGCCTCACAGCTAATGTGTTAGTACAGTATGTGTTTTCCTCAGCCTTTGAGGAGGTGTTTATTGGTGCTGTTTTCTGTATTAGTCTTTTTTACTATTGATGGGGCGGTTGTGTCTATTATATGTGAGTTTACTTCATAGTTGACCCGTTCTGTGGCAGAGAGCCGACTGCTCCTCCTACTGTATTCATCTACACCTCACACAACCAACAGACACCTCGCGCAAAACTCACACAGACCCGTTTTTCTTGCTCTTCAAAGTGTATGCAAACAATCTGTTCTTTCACACAAACAACAGAGACACACACACACACACACACACAGCTACTTATCCCATCATTGTCAACACCGAGCACACATACAAGTGATGTACAGAAAAACTGCCATCCCATTACAGATACATTGTTTGGCAAACAGACTGAAATAACAGGAAGAAAATGACAGTGTGTGTATGTGTGAGACATGAATGAGCAAACTGTAGAGACGGATAAAGAGGAAGAAGGGAAAGTGTGCCCTGGGTTAACAGTAAGCATAAATACAGGCATGAAGTTCAAATGTATTGATAGACATTGCATTAAATCTCAATAATAGACAGAAACAAAATCCCAATTACATAATTTCCTCCACCCATTCAGCCCATACAGTGAGAGTCTTTATATTGTACCCATCATACATAGGGCTATAAAATACCATTCCACGCATTATTAGTGTTTGTTTGCCTTTGTATACATCACAGATTAAATCCAACCCTCGGGAGTCTCTCGGCAGACGACTCGGAGGCGTCCATTTTGATTGTTTGTGTAAAGAAGCAGTTCAGCAGAGCTTTATCGGGAACCCCCTGCAGAGATATACAAAAACCCGCCCCACCACCCAGTCTGCCCTCACTCCACGCATAATGTATGACTAATCTCCTACTGGCCTGACAGAGAGGAGGCCTGCACAGGGTGAGAAAGAGGGGGATGGCAGCAGGGAGAGGGGATAGCGGGGAGTGCAGTGCGGGGGGTTTAGTCACTCTCTGGAAAAAATTAAAATGCTATTAGCCGTTTGGTGTCACCTTGGCCACTGGCTATTATGCAGAGCCACTGAGAGGACATACTGTAGAGGGAAATATGTTCGACAGGGAAGTAAAACAGGCCTGCCTTAGCATTCTCTTGCAAAAAGAAGAAAAATGGCAAAGTCTCTGCACCAACAAACAAGAATTAAAGCAGATAATGTTAAATAGTTGCATAACTATGTAATTTAGTGTGTAATCAACTTACTAACTGAAAAAAAAAACTTCTTAAAAAGACAGATATATGACAATATGTGAGAATAAAAAGTTCTGGTCAGTCTGCAGGGATTGGTGTTGCTATAGTGGGACACAAGCCAAATATTTCCCAAAAATAGGACTTTCTTTTTTTTCTCCCATATGTCACTTCCAGGGATCCATACTGTACTACACAGGAACTAATCATGAGATGAAATAAACACAATAAATGATGGAGCAGGAATGTGGAAATACAGTAGCGAGGACAGCAGAAATAAATAAAATAATTTTTTTTTTAAAGCAGACAGGCCAGAGCAGGTGACAGTATGTACTTACTGAGCACGTAGAGGGAGAGAGCGAGGCCCGCCAAGCAGAAACCCTCAAAGAAGCGCAAGGTGCTGAACATGGTGACGTTTACAGAGAAGGCAACACTCAGACCAAACACCAGCATGAAAAGCACCGAGAGAATCAACACCGGGTGTCGACCAAACCTTTAGAAACAGAGAGAAGAAAGAAGGAGAAAGACGTAGCAAAGGGTTTCAAAAACAACTGTCACAAACTGAGAAAAGAAGCTAGTGATGTGAAAGGGATCATTCCAGTCATTGTTTGCTTCAGACTTTGTGGACTTCCTGTTTTAAGGGTGGTGGGGGGGTCAGTAGGTCAATGGGTCGGGTCAGAGCTGAGGCCTCTTTGACCTGCACATTTTCTTTACATTGTTTCCATGGTTACTGATCCCAAACACAATGCAGGGACTTTTTTTCCCACGAGGCAGACCACAGTGATTATACCAGACTTTACAGACTGACTATCTCAGCCAGGCAGATACAGTATACTTGGTTTTAATTGTCCATGTAGGCCTGTAACAATTAATACATCATTGTCTAACCACATTTTTTTTTAGACAATTGTATTAACTGTTACAGGCCTACAGGCCTTCTTTGTTTAACCCATATGTTGTTTTTGGGTCAAATTGACCTGTTTTCTTATATCAATGTTCTTTTTAATCACCCAAAATAACATGACTGATTCCACACAACGCTCTTTGCCAAGTACAAATCTCTACTTTCATTAATTTTGGGGTGTCTTATTCAATTTTATAGCATTTGAAAAACTATATAAAAAAAATAAAAGTTGACATATTCCAGTCTATGATTATCCATCAACATACATTCCTTTAATTTTGGTCTAAATAATTCCTGATTTCTGTTTTCTAACTTAAACATTAGGTGTAATTTCCTGTAAATGAGGTTTATTGACCATAAATTCCAAAAATAACTGTAAAACTAAAGCTGTAATAAGTTAGTGTTATGTAATGTTAAATGCCAAAAAAAAAGTGACAAACATTGAAAAAAGGGACAAAAATGTAAGAAAAAGCGTCAATAAAAGTGCTGATTTTCAATTTTGACAAACATTAGCTAATGGCCTAAGGGGTTCTGACTCATGGGCGATTGTATCCTCCTTGGGGGGGCGGGAGCGCAAGCTCAACATTGTGTCAAATTGGTTGTTATCACAGTGACTTGTGACAGTGACAGTGTCAGGTTTGGTTCCATCATGGTGTTAATAGTGTCAAAAAGCTGACGTTGACGTTCAGTAGCTAGCACAAAGATTATTGGCTAGCAAAAATACAGATTTTACTATTTATTTGTGGACAAAGTTTAAAATGCACAAATAAACTCCATTCACCTCCACCATTTTGTGATAGAGGCATAAATCTTATGCCGTTTTTCCACTGCATGGTATCTACTCGACTTGCCTCGACACTACTCGCCTTTTTTGGTTGTCCATCACGAAAAAAAAGTCCCTGGTACCTGCTAACAGGAACTATTTTAGTATCACCTCCGTTGAGATTCCAAGCGAGCTGAGGCTACCAAAAGGTGACGTGAAAACTTGCAGACCACTGATTGGTTGGAGAGAATCGTCACTAATCATTGTGTCATCATTGCTAGCGACAGACGGAGGTTCCCTGAATAAACCTGCCATGTTTAAGTAGTTTAGCCAGTGGTGTTTTTTTTTTTTGCTGCCTCCAGCTTCTTTTGAAACTAATTTGTCTTCTGGCTTCATGCCAAAAATCAAAAGCAACACACCTTTGACGTTCTGTGTGTGTGTTGCGCTAGGTCAGGGCAGTTTCCTGCTATGACGACCAGCCACGGCTCGGTACTAATCTGCAATGGAAAAAGGAGGACGGGGCACCGCGGGCGAGTCGAGCAGGTACCATTAATGGAAAAACGCCATTAGAGACAAAAGCCTTTACAAATAAAACCCAAACTATCTGCATGGCTAGATACGAGTAGATGTGAGTAGATGTGTTTTTTTGAATGAATAGATTAAAACTAACAGAACAGATTATAACTAACAGAAGCTGTAAAGTGGCACAAAATGGACATAAAAGAGGAAGCTTACCAGTCAGCCATGACACCCATCACTAGGTAGCCAAATATGGAGCCCACCAGCAGAGAGAACTTGGCAATGTGCACCTTCCAGGCTGAGTCACACACCAGTTTCCACTGAATCAAGAGAGAAACACAGAAAAAGGGTCAAAGTTAGTCGACTTTTCAGAGAAAACCACCCAAAAATAGATAAGAAGGGAATTCATCAACATTAGCAACTGTTTTTATCTGAAAAGCTGCACAGAACCACAAAGACGTGGGCTTTTCTCATCAGAAGTCTGTCAAACTCTCCGACTCACTGTTTTGACAATTCATGAAGGCTGATGAGTGTGCAAACATGCTGCAAACACTTTTGAAATATTCAACCGTGCATCTCGAAGACAAAAAGAGAGAGAGCGTGTGAGAGGGAGGAGAGGAGCATGCGTGTGAATGTGGGCGCGTGTTAGGGGTGCAAGATATATCGACTCAATATCGTTATCGCAATATATCGGAAGTATTGCAATAAGTATGTCATATTTTGTGTATTGTGTGGAGCGCTGCGTCCCGTCTGTTGGCTGTGTGGCTGTTTGATTTAGAGCTCAATTGAAATGCTATAATGATCATGTTTCATTGGCCAGTTACCGTGCCAACTGCACATGTTAGTGCATGTCAACGCACGGGTCCACTACGTCACAAACCCTATGGAGCGTACCACGTGTGTGCATATTTCGACAGAGAGACAGTGTAAGTAAAGAAATAGATAGAGACAGTAAAACGGAAAGTTGTGTCCTGTTATCTATATTTTTATACTGTCCAACCAGTAAAACATGCTGTTCTGTAGACATGGTCCTTTATTTATTTATTCATGTTGTACCAGTCCAATATGACCGTCAGTTAAAATAAAGCTTGTGTGTTGTAAGAAAACTTGTTTAATTTTTTATGAATGTATTTTAATGCGCTCTCCTGTAACTATTGTAATTTTACACATGTTTAAAAATATAGAAATTAACACTGATGTTGTAATATCACATTTTGTCGATATCGTGCAACCCTAGCGCGTGTCCATAATAACAGATATCAATAGCTTTCCATTCTTTCCTCTGGAGCCCGTAGGTCAGCGCAGACTGCACCGCTGCGGCTCTCAGCATCTGAAACTCAGCCAGGGACACATGTGGAAGCACGATGTGTACTAGATACTTGTGCACGACCCTGAAAGTGTCTAGGGAAGAGTGCAGCAGAGCGAGTCAGCTGTGTGAAAATAGTGTTTGGTGTTTAACAATGATTTACAGAACCCCCCGCTGAGCATCTGACTGCGCGGAGGAGCAGAGAAGGAGATGATTATTGGTTATGACCGATGGTCTGGGTTGTGAAATAGCCGCTGGTGATTTGGAGAACTCAGGCAGTATGGGGTTATTATGTACGGACCATTAGCACCAGCGTTATCTGAGAAAACAGAGTTGGGGGGGGGGGTGCTCTCAGTGGAAGCCGTGATGCTATGACCATACCGTTTTTATAATTTTACAAAATTCTGTTGTCTAAATTGGATCCAAAGCAGAAAATTAGTTATTAAAATGCTGTATTTTACACATGGAAGGATGGCCCCGGGTCCTTCCACTCTCCTTTTTTTGGCTCAGGATTGGCTCCACTGGAATGTGATTAAACAATCTTTTTTTTTTTTTTTTAAATGTGCGGAATATAAGCACAAAGCTGAAATAATGAAGTTTCTTCCCTCCTATGTGACAGTAAACTGAATATGTTTGAGTTCTGGATAAAACAAGACATTCCAGGACGTCATCTTGGGCTCTGGGAAACACTGATTGACATTTTTCACCATTCTCTGACTAATCGAGAAAATAATCAACAGATTAATCGACTATAAAAAATGATTGCAAGTTGCAGCCCTAACAGTATTCAAAACATGGATTCAAGATTAGGTTATAAGGTACATGAAGACCTTTTTATGTCAGAGCTTTAGTGTGATATATATTCCCAAATAACTTAACAATTAATAAACAAAAACGGCTAACAGACAGACACTCTGGAGCACAGGGTCCCTGGAATACTGTGCAAAGGTACATTGATCTTTGTTAAGCAATTTGCTATATTGATACAGGTTCTTTAATGTCATTATACATATCAGTGTTTCTGCTATTAGTCACAAAGTCAGGGTGACTCGGTGTTCTGTATCTGCAGATTCACCGAGGTGAGCTATATCGGAATCAGTATCTGGAGGAAATGAAGGGTGCTTCCCTGGTTCTATGGCTCTGAGACAGTTGCCCACTTTCCCTATTTGGTAGTCCAGCCTTGCACAAGTTAAGTGTGTAAACACAGGGCGCTGAACTGAACATCACTCTAACTATTTTATATGTGATTTTATAGGCCTATTAATTTGATGTTGTCTAACTGTTGAAAAATATTCTAATTAATAATGTGATACTGACTTGCCATGCCCAAAACACACACACACACACACACACGCACACACACACACACACACACACACACACACACACACACAACACATATATTTATTATGGTCAGCAACTTGTCAATTGTCTCAACCTCTGCTGCGCTCTTAACTGAGCCTGTCAGTGATGAAGATGATGGTGAACAGAGAGCTGTCTCCTCTGTCAGAGAGATACAGTGTGGTTCTATCATGGTGCTCAGTCGTTACCTTGGTAACAACATTCTGGCTAAGTCCCGTCTGCAGCTCCAGCCTCCACTCCTTGCAGGCGCACAGCATACCGCCGCTGTCGTCGCCGTATCCCTCCCTGATGGTGCCGTTGCCTTTGAGTTGCAGCGCGGGCGCGCCACCGGGGACGTTGACCGGCGGGGTGGCCGTGGTCCAGTTACTCTCGTTTGAGAGGGGTTGCACGCACGTGCCATTAGGCTGAGCCAAGAGGAAATAATCCGAAAACTGGCTAAAGCCGATGAACAATGCTGGTATCCAGGTCAGGACCACGAGCTGCTTCTGATATTTCCCAAAGCCCCCCAGAGACGGCAGAACCGAGCCGTCGATGTGCGGAAGCAGCCGGGGCACTGGGTGCTCCAGCGGGGTGAAGCCGTTCTCGGGTGGGTGGTCCTGGTTCTCCGGCCGGCCGGCTGCCATCACGACCCGGCCACAAAGAGAGCAGCTGGGCGCAACAGCGGGTGAAGCAAAGCCCCCGCTCTGTTGCCGTCCGCGCACTCTGCGTTAAGCCCTTTGACACAAAGGAAGCCCACGGCTCAGATAAATCCTGCGGGTGTAGCCAACAAAAGCACGATCCAAATATAGGGGTCTCCGGTCCGTGCAGGCGTGCAGAGGCACAGAATCACCGAGCAGTCGTCCTCATGGCGAGGGGGCTGGAAGCGACCAGGAGATGTCCGAGTGGAGAAGCTGCGTTAGGCGGGAGAGAGCTGTGGAGAGGCTCCCAGAGAGGAGAGGACTCGGACAGACAGGCATGCTCACCAGCACGGGCTTTGTATTCCATGAGTAGAGCTCCTGCAGCGGGATCCATCCATGTGGGACTGAACTGGGCCAGGCCTGCTGGTAGTGTAGAAGTGGAATATGGAGCTACATCCACACTCAACTAAACATCTGCTGGTCCTTCATCCATGTGCGCCACAGGTCTCATACCTGTCCAAACGGTGACCTTGTGGAGGTGCGCATCACTTTAGTCTCTGAAGTCTAGAATCTGAGAGCTCCAAGTCATCACCGGTCCACTTTGACGGTGTGGAGTTCGCAGACGCGGTGGAATACGCTGCTCGGTTTTGTCGCCGTCTTCTCAATGAGACACGGTGCTTAAACCGGGTTTGGAATCAGAGATGTAGGGGGGTCCAAGCCCCGCCCCCCCTCGGTCGCGCTATGCGCTGCGATTGGAGAGCCTTCAAAGGGCGACTGCACCACTGACGGGCATCTGCAGGCAACAATGATCCCCTTTGTTCCGCCTTTGCCCTCTCCACTAAACATAAAGCTTGTTATGATTCAGTCATTCACGTTTTGCATCGAGACAATATGATTTAGCCCATAATAAAAAATGAGGCGGTAGTGTGCACTGTGATCGTTTACCGAACGTCCCGCGGAGGCTTTGCGTCATATGACATGTCATATAAATAGGCAGAATTAGTTACTGGTTTAAGGAGACAATGGAGGATGTCAGTGTTTTTGGATGATGGTGCTGCCTGTCAGACGCAAGGGGGCGTCAATAGATCACAGTACGCGCTCTTGCATTGTCTCTATTAATCAGATAATTCTCATCAGAACAAGACAGGGAATCAACTACACGCTGCTGGAATGTCAAACGGACGATGAAGCCAGGAATTGCCCCTCAAATGTCTTTAAACGGATGTTGAGGCTGTTAATTTGGCTGCAGCTGCTCCCAAATGACTTGAGTGTGAGTGACCTTGTGTGTGTGTGTGTGTGTGTGTGTGTGTGTGTGTGTGAACCTGATAGCAAACAGTTTTTTCCCCGGTGCCTCTGAAATATATGGAGCTGGTATTCAGGGTGCGGCTGACAGTGTAACAGATGTGACAACATGTGCTCAGCTATCACTCATCTCTCCCCTTCTGTGTGTGTGTGTGTGTGTGTGTGTGTGTGTGTGCGTGTGTGTGTGTGTGTGTGTGTGTGTGTGTGTGTGTGTGTTACAGTGTGCCAACCACACCCATCTTATGGCTCAGGAATTCCTTAGGGCCCTAGACAGAGTGTGCTCATTCGCTTTCATTCCAAGAAATATATTACAAGATGAATATCAACCACGTGTATTTGTGTATGTGGGATTAGCCTAGCTTAGCATAAAAAATGGAAGCGGGGGGAAAAAATTAGCCCACCTCTCTCAAACATTCAAAAACACAAACCAGCACTTGTTTTCCACACAAACAAACGTACATGTGCCATTAATATGAGAAAAAAATGAGATTTTAACTGTGTCGGGATCGGGTCGGGCTCGGATATAAATATCTTAATGCTTGTCGGGCTCAGGTCAGGTCCGGTTACTGCTCTGTCAGACGCGGGCTGGGCTCGGACAAAAAATTGCGTCCTGCTGCGTATACTCTACGTTACACACTTTCACTGGCAATCTGGATACAACTGCTGCTAAAAGCTAGCCTACATAATTCAAGGTAAGAGTTAGCTTTGCTAGGTTTGAAATATATCTTTGTCCCATAGTTATATTACATATAAGACAGGCCGCAAACTGCCAATCACATCATAGCCATGGCCTAAAACACCTGCTGCTTTATTGTTGATTTTAAAAACAACAAGACCATAATTCAAAAAAAATGTTACATCAATCTGCGTTGCAGAAGACTTAAAACTAGCGATTGAGACCATAAACTCATTATGAAAATGTTCTCTGAGGTAATAAATCAAGTGAGAAATTACTTCTACAGAAACCGACCTCATTTTGCAACCACACGTGTCGCCCCCTTGCTGGAATCCGCATTTGATTTGCAGCACTTTGCCGAACCAGATGCTCTGTCCATTAATATTTACAGTCTATGGTTGTGTAGCCATTTTATTACAAGTTATATTATACATTACCTTTTTCAAGGTGTACAATTTGATTTTTAAACATGTTTTAAACACCACTCAAATTAAGTGTGACAGTAATAAAAGGAGAATATGATGCTAACTAAAACACATTTACAAAGTACTTTACAGATGTAGTAGTATTATTGTTATAAAATATATTCAAAAAGATAATTAATACTTACGAGATCATGTAAGGTATGCAAAATACAAGATGAGAAGTGTGGAAGATTTTACATACAGTAATAAAAGACATTATGTAAAAGGAATTCAGACCAGTGGCTTTGTGTGTAAAACATTCAAAAATCAAAATATGATCTATATGATTTTAGATTTAAAGGAATAGTTTCACAGTTTTGGGAAATGTTTTCACTTTCTTCCATACACCTTGGGGGTGTAAGTGTTTGGCAAAAGACACTCCTCTTCTCAACCAGCGTAACATGGAGAGGGTGGGAGACGTTGTTTTACATGCTAACCAACTTAAAAAGTACCGCCTCCAGAGAGTCCAGCTCAACTTGTCCTCCAATCACTGAGCCGGCCCTCCTTACTGCAAAGCAAAGATGAAATCAATATTGGAGATATTAAAAATTAAAGATGCTGAGGCCCTTATTCATGCCTTTGTTACATCTAGGCTGGACTATTGTAGTGTACAACACGAGGGTTAAGAGAGGCTACAAGATCTAAACCACTACATTTTACTAAGGAAAACCAATATGTAACATAACATGATTACTATGGTGGTGAATGGGCTCAGGCATGCAAAAAACACCAACAGGGTCCTTTAAGTCATACAGATAGAGTTGCATCAGAGATGATCTGTACTCTACCGGCATTTCTGGAGTGAAATAATTCCTCTGTACACACGGAGGAGGAGGAGTGCATTGTTTGTCTCCATGAGACTAGTGACCCACATTGGTTCAGGTGTCAAGTGACAGCCCTTCGCTCCCATTCACCCCCTCCCCTCCTCTGTCTCCACACCCCCAGGAGGCATATCCATGTCACCCTGCTGCACAGGTACACTTCTGTCACACAGGTTCAGTGTGTTTCAGCAGCCTGCTCTACTGTCCTACGGCCTTAAACCAGACAGAACTACACACACTGGACACATATCTTCTTATATGTGATACCTTCTACAGCAGGGGTCTCCAACGTTTTTTAAGCCAAGGACCCCTCAACTGAAAGAGAGGCAGAGCAGGGACACCCTACTACATATGTTGTATAAAATGAAGTTGCCTACAATAACATGCGTCCTAAGGCCTTTGTACCTTTTTTTTGCATAGAATACTAAGCCATTAAAATAGCCTAATAATTGCTGGCATGATTTTAAAAATAATGTTTTAATGTTAAACATATATGTGGCACACTGAATCCTTAGGATGAACTGTACCTGTGGATGGCCTTAGTGACTACCGTGTCTATGGGCCAGTAAGCAGTGGGGATTTATATTTGCTAATATTATGTTGAATTCATGTTAGGAATGCTTTCCTTTTTCAAAAAAAAAACATTCAATGCAGACTCTGAGGACCCCGTCAGGGGGCCTCGGACCCCCTGTTGAAGATCCCTTTTCTATAGGTTTAAAGTGTATTTAGATGTACTGTTTAGATTCAATGTCAGCACAATATTATAAAAAACATGGGAGATGTAGGCAGCCATGTTGAAACAGAGCACAGAGCTCTCAGTTCCCACCGTTTCCCTGCACAGTCACCTCTTTCACCTTTTATGCAAAGTCCCTAAAGCGATAAATGAGTTTTGCCTTTCTTTTATCCTCCCTTATATGCTCATTCTCTCTGTTTCTCTCTTTTTCTGTCACTCTCTCACACATACACACCTGCAAAGGTGTTCTTTCTTTCTCCTCCCTCTCTATGATTCAGTGTGCTCTATTAAGAATGCAGGTCTGTCAAACCCTCTAGAATTAAAGTTCTGACTCCTTCCTTTATATGACCGTGTGTGAGTGTGTGAGTGAGTGAGTGATTGAGTGAGTGAGTGAGTGATTTCTGGTTGCTACATACTGAGCTCCACCCTAACGTCCACCGCAGCGTCAGTAGATAATTTCAAGTTTGTGCAAACAGTGTATGTGTCTGTGTATACAAAACACGTCCAAAGGACACAGGCAAATAAAAAAATACATATAAAGGACACTTTGATGCAGTTGCTCAGCGGCTTCGGCCATTTTGTGCTATAGTGGAAGGTAATTGCATGTCTTTGTAGCTGAGAGGGCTGTTTTTTCCCTCTTTATCATTTTCATGAAGCAATTTGGGAATTTATTTCACATCCACTTCTGGCTCAGCCTCTCATGTTTGGTTCCAATAGCCGTTCGCATTTTGGATCCAGTTCCAAGCTGATAAAAATCCACAAACTCATTAAACTCAGAGTCTAATTCATCTTCTCATTCTCTCTTTTTGTTTGTACCAGCAATGATACGTACACAAAATATTACCGCATAGCCTTTCAGATAAAGAGTCATTTTTTTTGTAGCTGTTAGTCTTTTATTTGTATTTATCCTTTTTTTTTGTCTTGCTTTTGTTTGGCCTTACTTTCTGTTGCCATATTGTCTTCATGTATCCTGGGTTTGCGTTGTCAGCACTTTGTAAACTGTTTTTAAGCTGCTCAATCAATTAAGTAGTTATACTTATTATTTTATAATAATTATTAGCCTATGTGTAATTTGTCTGGAAAAAAAGTTATGATTCTAATATAGATTTTTCTGTTGAACTCATAAATTTAGCTTCATAAAAATGTTGAAAGCTTGAAAATAATAGATATAGATTTAACAGTTTATTTGAAGAGCACAATTACACACAAAAGCAATAAAGCTAATAGGATACTAAATGTGTAGCTTAAAAGAGGATAGACATCATACTGTACATTTTAGTGGCCACTTGATAACATAATAATGATAACTTTTTGCCAAACATTTAATTGTTTTCTTTAAACCTGCTGATTAACATTCCGTATATATATATATATATATATATATATATATATATATATATATATATATATATATATATATATATATATATATATATATATATATACATGGAAACATAATTAATTTAGAATTTACTCTCTGTGCACCAACAGATTATACCTGGATGTCACCTGTACAGGCCAGTAGCCCTGAGGGTGCTGAGCAGAGCAGCCACAGGCACCAGTGCATAACCGGCTCTGCTTTTAGTTCATTATGTGAACTCTTATGTCAACCAATGTGATCAACTTGACACATATTTGGCATTCAGCTCAAGCGTGTAACAATTGAGTCTTCTATCTCACCACTGCATGAGTCACACTTTTTACTTTTCATGAAAGATCCCAGCAAGCATTAATGCTTTTTACATTAATGAGCGTCCGTTACCTTCAAGCCGTTGCCAAATGAGTTGCTACAAAGCTAATTACAACTATCAGTTCCACACAACTCTTTCTGTATTTCTCAGTATGGCTATTTTCAGGAGATTGTGGCATCCGGCGACTTTCACTCGCAGACACTTGAGTGAAGATAATAATTTTTTCTGAAGAATCCATCATGTTTTTTTGATCCTCTGTGTCCTCCTTGGCTACTAGCAACTGCATGGAGGAGCAATCACAAAAGACTTGTATCATGCAACAACAGTTTTGCTGTCATTAGTTACAATTCCTCATGGGGGAGACAGAAACTACGCACTACAGCTTTAATTTGGTGATTAGCAGATGTAAACATGTCAAGAGCTCGGAGCTAAATTTGGTGAAAACGCTTTTGACAGCATTGAGGTGACTGTATTTCGATGTCAAGCACATCTTCAACCAAAAGAAAATGAAATGTAGCCGTGAAGGTGTTTTTCTTGGAAACCATGTCCCTGGTTTCCTACACCTTATAGATATTGCTGAATCGTGAGAACAATGCCAGACACGTAGCCACACCCTGAACACCAGCAATTATCACCATTAATCATCTGCACCACTCTTGATCCTTTGGCTTAATGAATACAAACTTTCCCCTCGACACTGGCACACATCCCAACAGAAGAAGCCAAGGGCCTGACAAGATGAGACAACCCCTCAGACAGAGAGAAAAAAAAAAACATTAAACGGCTCTTCCTATTACGGAGTGTCAAAGTGAAAAGAGATGAACTGTCTGTACATGCAGCGATGCAGTTTGAGTCAGCACAGCACTGCTAACAGCTGTGTGTGTGTGTGTGTGTGTGTTGGAATAAGGGGTTTCATATGATAGAAGGATTATAATAAAAAGCACTCCTCCCTTGATTCCTGTTCACGGGTGTGGAGCTGGTATCCGCCCAGGAGCTTACCTCAGCTCGTCTGTGGGACAGAGTCTAGTTGGACGTGATTGCAGGGCGTTTTTAATATTTTAACATCAATCTGAAAGGTTATAACGGCTCAAGGAGCACAGTACAGGTGTACTCGGTTCCATTTTGTAGTTTGTGATATCATCCCAAAGCATGCTCACAGTGTTGAGTGCTTTTCCACCTCTGTCTCATGTCCACTTTATTTACTGAATATCTTTGCTGTCGGTAACAACCATGTATCTTAAAATTTGGTGATGTTGAACTTTTTAGTTAGACTAAAGGATTATGTTTTCATTTAGGTAGGGAAAATTCTCCTATGTTTTTACCTAAATCTAAATCTTAATCTAAATCCATTTTTGAAGATACATAACATAAAACTTGCAACATGAACACCCCTCCCCCTGTCCCCCCCTCTTGTCATCACCACCCACCCAGACAAAAACAAGAAAAGATGATACAGTAACCACAATATTCAAGGCCATTCAATAAAATAGTAACAACGTAGACAATAAGCCATAAACATAATGTAAATGACTACACCATAAGCCCATCATACGGTTTTCACACTGCTAATGCAACATTGATCTATTGATCGATTATAGGATTATATGCATGCGGCATCCAGGGTACAAGCGGCCAAAATGGGTTTCCTCAGGAGGGGTGGCTGGCGTCTCCCTTAGAGATAGGGTGAGAAGTCCTGTCATCTGTGAGGAGCTCAGAGTAGAGCCGCTGCTCCTTCGCGTCAAAAGGAGCCAGTTGAGGTGGTTCGGGCATCTGGTGAGGATGCCTCCTGGGCGCCTCCCTAGGGAGGTGTTCCAGGCATGTCCAGCTTAGAGGAGGCCTCGGGGAAGACCCAGTACTAGGTGGAGGGATTATATCTCCAACATGGCCTGGGAACGCCTCGGGATCCCCCAGTCGGAGCTAGTTGATGTGGCTCGGGAAAGGGAAGTTTGGGGTCCCCTACTGGAGCTGCTGCCCCCGCGACCCGATACCGGATAAGCGGATGAAGATGGATGGATGGATGGATGGATGGATGGATGGATGGAAGGATGGATGGATGGATGGAAGGATGGATGGAAGGATGGATGGATGGATGGATGGATGGATGGATGGATGGATGGATGGATGGATGGATGGATGGATGGATGGATGCGGACATGAGTGGTGAGCGGTGTCTTTCCTCCCAGATAGTTTCATTTAAAGGAGTTTTAAAGATGAAGAGTATAACATAATAGAAATGTGCTTAATTTTATTTTTTATTATCACTTTAGTCATCAGGTGACTGACGTCAACCACTGCTTCACACGATAGTGATGGACAAAGACATAATGCGTGAAGCAGGAAATATTGAAAGTGACAGAATAAAACACATATTGATTAAAGGTGTCTTATAGGTGCATTATAGAAAGGAGAGAGTTCCTTAATTTTGGTTAACTCTCTGAAATGTGGGGCCAAGATCATGCAGGGCTTTTCTACACAAACAGTCCATTTGTTATTCACCGCTAAAAGTAACCGTAAGCCAGTGCCATGCAAGAACTGAATCAGTACACAGAGAGATAAAGATGCCAAACAAAAGAAAGTTTAAGTATTTAAAATGGGAAGATAAGATGAATGACTTTCTCAGATCCAAGACTTATAGAGGAAGTGCCTGATTGCGAAACTTAGACAACTTAATTTACCTCTTTAATGAATTGTAATGCTGGATTGGATCTTACTCTAAGATTTTGAATGTCCATGCATCACAATATTTACATTTTCTGACCAGGAGCCGTTTAACCAAGGGAGCTTCTGCACATACACACCATCACACTGCCTTCGATATGTCAGGCAACCTTTAGAAACCTATTAACGTGTGCAAGCCTTATCCTGTCTCTAGTGATCAGGAATGAAAGGAGAGGGGAAAGGGTGGGGACACTGGGCCTACGCCTCATACACACCCTAAAATGATATAACTCTAACCTGAGTATAAAAAAGACTCACACACAATAAATTCAGGGATTAGTTTTTACAGTTTTTAAAGGCTTTTGTGCAGCAGATTATACACGCACAGGACGATACCAATCTCAGTCTTCTGTCCTGATTTATATTAACGTTTCCCCTAAAGGGTAAAACATGATTCAGTAGTTCAATACTTCACTGTCATGTTCAGAGCTTCAAATCAAGAACCAAAGTGATGCTTTTGGGCCGGCGCTGGAATGCTGTTTGGGTTAAAGGTGTGTATCGGGGTGAGTTTATGTACAAGCAAAGGCGTGTTCTTGAATTCGCCATGGGGAATAACAAGAGGATGAGGTGGGACCTTTTTTTTTTTCCCTGAGAAAATTGTCAGAGCAGCTTATTATCTTCATGAATCACTCACAGCGAGCACACGAGAGCTCCAACACTAAGTCCATAGTAATAAAAGTGAAGAGCTGGAATGATCGTCATGTCCCAGAATAAAGATGGGTAAAAATTCTTCTACACTCAGGCTTCCAAACCAAGTCTACAATTACGCGGATAGAAAACAACTGTTTGCAATAAATCTTAAACTGCAAAAAAACACAGTAATGTGCTCGTTCCTGATTCTCCTGACCTTTCGTACTTTCACTCATGCAATCTCATACCTCTCAATCTCCCAGTCTTACACACAATCACACACACGCTACATTCCTCAATGGCTGCTGAGTTTATTTGTGGTGTACTGTAGGCAGACTGTCCTTAAAGTGAAAGGTCAAGCGCTTGGCAAACACATGTTCTTATTGCTTTTATTTTTGACTATAATTATCATTATTATTGGTGCTAGTGGCCTGTATCCGACCAAAGTCTGATGGAAATACTGGCCTGCAGATGAGCTGCTTCTGTGCCAAGGCATACTTGTAAGTTTTAAGACATGATCGGTCTTGACTCAAATACGGCAAAACACAATTTGGATTCAACTGTATCTGTGCATTTCTTTCTTCTGTGTATTGTTAATTTTGTGCAATTTGTGCTGCTGTTTTGGTGATACATCCCCATAAAAATAGTTTTGATCTCAAATAAAAACCAGACCAAGAGTCTGCAGCCATGCCAGCAGCTCTGTGAGGCGGGACATGGGGGCACAGCAAAGCTCGGCATTTTGAGCTCATCAGCATGCTATCATGGCCACAACGATAATGCTAACATGCTGATGTTCAGCAAGTACAATGTTTACCATGTTCAACAGTGGCAGACTCAGGCTGTCTGGGGGGCAGGGGCGAAATAAAATACAATGGGCACACCAACTGCTTGTAGGGGGGCACCAGCACACAGAAAAGGCTTTTAAGCATGTAATGCACTGCATAGAGTTTTCTCTGCTTCTTGTTCCTAGATCCTTGCCAATAGCATGCCCCCAAAAAAAAAAAGAAAATGAAGACTTTCACCCAGGAAATGGGTGTTTATGTCCCAGAAGTAAGGGGGCCACCTTTTTAGAATCTTAAACTAGTCGTTTTGATGCCTGAACATAACTGCCATGTTGCCACTTGACAGTGACCTTTTATGGTTAGACTTAAACGAACACACTGTCTTATTGGGACTTTAGCTTATTCACCATATCCCCCAGAGTTAGATATGTCCATACAAACCCTTCTCATCTCCGTGCGTGTTGTAACTCTGTCTGGCGCACCCACCGCTAGCCTAGCTTAGCACAGATGCTGGAGGTAACCGCCTCCATCTAGCCTACTGCTCCCAATAAGTGACAAAATAACGCCAACATGTTCCTATTTACATGTTGTGATTTGTATAGTCACAGCGTGTAAATAACAAGGTCACATGAGACACAGCCATCCTCTAACCACATACTAACTGGGAACTATATTCTCAGAAAGGCGAAGCACTGCTACTTCTGCTACTTGGGCAGAGTGATTTGTTCGCTACACCTTAGAAGCCCCGTGGTAAGAAGCAGAGAGTAACAACGGTGCTTTTCAGGTGTTGCACTAATCACTCCGCCCAAGTAGCAGTGCTTCGCCTTCTGAGAATATAGTTCCCGGTATGTATACAGTTAGAATATGGCTGTCTCATGTGACCTTGTTATTTGTACACGCTGTGACTATACACATCCCAACATGTAAATAGGAACATGTTGGTGTTATTCTGTCACTTATTGGGAGCAGTAGGCTAGATGGAGCTGGTTACCTCCAGCATCTGTGCTAAGCTAGGCCAGCGGTGGGTGCGTTAGACAGAGTTACAACACGCATGGAGATGAGAAGGGTATGTATGGACTTATCTAACTCTGGGGGATATGGTGAATAAGCTAAAGTCCCAATAAGTTGGCGTGTTCCTTTAACTTTCACAAGTGTCACCTGGTGAACGGTACCCGGCTCACAGTCACCTTTTGTTGCCTAAACCTTTCTGTCATGTGACCGGTCAGTGTTGCGTAATTTTGTAAGATATCATAGGAATTGAATACTTTTTTAGTTCCATGAACCTGTCATGAGAATGTGCGTGCTTTATACTTAACACTTGTGTAGTATGATTACAAAGTCTATGGTGGTTTTAAACTTGACAGTTTTCCACTCAGCCAGCTCTAGTCTAAAGACTGTAGATGAAGTTATCTTTACCTGATCTCTGTTTAATTTCCACAGGAAGGATATTAATATGTTTAATGATGAACTTGCACCCCTAAAAGTAAGAAAAGGTGACTGGGTTTGTAGATGGAGCATGGATGCAATCGTAACAATTACTTCATAGGCATCGCACACTGAAATGACAGCTAATCACTTACGACTAAGCCAAAAGAAAAAGACAAGACACATTTTGCGGCATCCATGAATGTACAGTATGGATGGACTTGAACTGAAGCTCACACTGACCTGTACAACACTATGTGCATTTAAGTTAGGAAACATTTGTACTGCTTGGCATAAGACATACTCATGGTGCCACTACAGTACATATGTAAAAAAGAATAACATTTCGGCAGATTAAGTTACTCAAGAAAAAGTGACTTTGAACACACGTCGCAAAGAACACATCTGTAAGTTCGTAAAAACTGTAGCTTTGCACAAAAAATAAATTAGGGCGTGAACAAAATAAGTGTGACATGAATAAAGTATTAATCAGTAAATCAGGGTTGGCTTCATAAGTTTATATAATTCCATTTATCATATTGAGTCAGACAGTCAATACAACCAACATTACTGTCATTCAAAGACAGATGTCAAACCTGTTTTTCTTGTGAAACCCACCCATTGGCTGGAGGCAAGTGTTTAAGTTGTGTGTGTGTGTGTGAGTGTGTGAGTGTGTGAGTGTGTGAGTGAGTAAGTTAGTGAGTGAGTGAGTGAGTGAAAGAGAGAGAGAGAGAGAGCGTTAGAGAGTTTTTTTCTCAGTGAAAGAGACAGTGAAGACAGAGTATGAGGGATTGGGCGTGCTGGAAAAGTTTGAGGCATCACCCTGTCATTGCAACAGTTTGCCTTGAAGCTCTTTACAGCTGTCATTTAAAAAGAGAGTTATTGCAGAATGCAGATGTTTCAAAAATATGTAAGAAATAACATTCAAATATATACAAATTGTGAAAATTGTGGAAAATATGTCTTTGATAGTTGCTATCTTCATGTTTTTTGTTGTTTTATTTTGATCAATGCATTTATTGTAGCTGCACTGGCAAACAAAGGTTGTGCATACCAGGACACACACACACACACACACACACACACACACACACACACACACACACACACACACACACACACATGCACATGTTCTACTTCTATTCTTGTGAGAACATTATGTATTCTAGGTCCCTCCATCTCCATACTTGTCTAACCACACCCTAACCACAACATTAACCTCATATTAATCACTTAAAAAAATGACTTTACTTTCTAAAAATGTTTTTACGTTTTCATGTCCTAGATACCCTTGAACAATGTCTAATCCGTTAAAAACAATGTCCATAATTTTTAAAATAGGCCTATCAAAACTTCCCAAAGATGGCCTCACATAGGCTATCTGAAAGTCAAATTGTTTCCCGCAAAGATAGAACTAACAAACAACACAAAGGCACTCTATGCCTCCAGCTGAGTTTGGTTTAGAGGGGAGTGGCACGGAGATAAGTTTTTTTGGCTCAGGAGGTTCATAGGGAGAGTCATAGAGGTGTGGTCACCACCTCCAAAAACGATCCTCCCCTGCTGTTTGGTTGCAGTCTGCACCAGAGAGAGCAGTGGCCCGGGGCAGGTGGACACTGACAGAGAGAGGGAGAGACTACCCTACCTGACTGCTGAGTTTCCCTGTAGCTTCCACAGAGTCGCTTTGGCTGCCGTTTCCGTGTCAGAATGAGTATGTACGGGTCTCAGAAGGCCCTGTACACGGGCCGCAGGGTCGGCTCCAAAGGTGATTTGACTGGCGGGGGGACTGTCCAGTACTCCCGGAGCGAGATCATGCACGGAGGCGGTAATGGATACGAACCCTACATGGACGGAGATTACAACACCTACACCTTTTCAAAGTCATCTGGAGGCGTCATGGGGGGCGGAATGGCACGCGGAAAAATGAGCGGTACGGGAGGCGAAATGATGAGCGCAATGTCGGGCGGTATGGTGAACTCCGCAATGTCGGGCGGTATGGTGAGCTCCGCAATGTCGGGCGGTATGGTGAACTCCGCAATGTCGGGCGGCAGGGGAGGCGGAATGATGAGCGGTACGGGAGGCGGAATGATGAGCGGTTCTGGAGGCGGAAAGTCGAGCGGAATGATGATGAGCGGAATTTCGAGCGGAATGCCGAGCGGAATGGTGAGCGCCGGGATGTCGGGCGGAATGGGAGGCGGAACGAGGTATGATTTAATTTTCTAGTTAATTTTACAACTATTTAATCTGCTCTCCTCTCGCGGCCACCTGTTACCAGTTTCTGTGACCCAGGGGGACATTTTGTGTCGCTCTCTGCAGGGAGGATGCATGTCAGCCTGAAAGCTGGTTGCTATTAAATATTAACAATGCAGTCTGTTTTCTCCCAGTGTTCATTTCGGCACTGCACACCTTGAGCAGACATAATAACCCTTATAATATAATTAGGCCTACAGGGAAATGACTTTGTTCTGCAAATCTGCAAAATATGCTGACATTTACATTTGTTTCATTGAGTTTTGGAACAGTGTTAATGACTTAATGCTCCACAAAAGTTATTGACTCTGTCTGCATGCAAGTTAAACTAAGGTTGCATACTTGTGTACCTGTATTACATCCATAGTATGTTTGAAAATCAGCTTGTTCTGTGCACAGCAGCTTCCCTCCCTGGAGAGAGAAACAATGAGTTTGATTTATAGCTGTTGAGCTGCAAAGTTCCCTCTGCTGCAACAGCTTAACACTCACTGGCTCCAGAAACGTGTCAGTTTCAGACCTTCCACACTATCACCCACAGGGGAAATACACTACGTCACTGTGGTACAGAGAGGGCATCTGGCCGACATGATCACAAAGATGTTTGACTTGATGAAAGAAAATGTTAAGTTTCTGGGGCCAATCATTTGTTATTCATTTTAAATCATGGAGTTTCTGATATTTATTAGCGGGTATTTATGTGGTGGCAGTGGAAGAAAAAGCCACAAAAATGATTCAGTAATCACAACTAGACAGATCATCCGATTGGGCTGATACTCAGTCAGTAGAAGCTTATGGCAGATACATCATTGTCCTCAGACTATAACAAGGTTGGATAATCTTTGGTGCAAAAGACGTATAAGTGTGTAATGTTTCGATCCTTTTTCTGTTCATATTTTTCTGTTTTTGCATCCAGCACCTTTTTGTTTTTTTGGAAGTGTTTTAGAGGAACTTTTGCTCAATATATTGTTAATGGTACACATGTCGGCTGATATGTAACACAAAGTTGCAGTACAGAAATGCCAAAGATGTGTTGGACTTTGTTTAGTAGCAGTGACCTTTGTGATGATTGATTCTTATCAGATTGTTCATGTCATGCTGATATATTGTTGTCAGTTATTATCAACTCCCAAATGTTGAAATCCAGTATCGGCCTCAGAAATCCAGTATGTTCTAAAACAGAGACACCAACTTAACCTCCTCCTGTTTTCAGTGAACTACTGCATGTGGTGATGATAATGATGTTTTTATTATTGTGTCATGCATTAACTATTCCCAGCCCGTAATAGCTCATAATACACATAAAAATGTATATGAACCAGCTCCCAACTGCACATTTTAAAAAAGCGTTACCAGTTACCATAACTTGACATGACTTACCTTTCAAAATGTTTGAGATCATTTATTCCTATCTGAGGTACATAATTAACGTTATTTGAATTTGAATTTTACTACTATTAAAAGTACTCTAAGCGATGTCACACGCTTTTTAGGCTACCCTTTTTTTTTTAACTGTGCCCACCTGCACCACGAAGCATACACAAACAGTGTTCCAGCTATCCAGCCAATAACCGACAAGACGACTTTGGGATGGGGGGGGTGGGATGAGGAGGAGGGAGGGGTGAGCAAGCCTTGTTTTGTTTGAAAATACTTTGAATGTCAATACGAAGTGCCGTCACCCAACATCGCTTAGAGCACTTTTAATGCCTTAGTACATGTTCCTTCGCAGAAAAACTCCCAAGAGATTTTCAGTTACATATAAACTTAATTCTAGAAAATTGCTAGGACAAAAAATGACCCCAAAGCAAAAGTGTTTTAACCCTTGTGTTGTCTTCCCGTTAACCATGAACTTGTCCTTCCTGGTCAAAACTGAAAATGAACATTTTTTTCATCTTTTTCCGATGTTTTTGTCGCTTTTTCTGATTTATTTCTCATTTTTTTCCATGCTTTCGGCGCTTTTTAAAAAAAACCTGAGCTGGTTTGATAATAGGTTTTACACTTATTCTTGGAATTCATGGTCAACAAACCTCATCTATATCAAATTATACATAAGTCTTTTGTTAAAAAGGCAGAAATTATTAATTATTTTGACTAATAGTTAAGATCAAAGGATGTTGAGTGGATCACAGATAGGTAGATGTCCAAGTTTAGTTTGGATACTGTTTTGAAACCATTAAAAAAAAAAGCATTCAAATGCTATAAGATTAAATAAAACACCCAAAAAATTCAATGCAAGTAATAATTAAAATTACCTGAAGAACATAGTATGGAATAATCCATGTTATTTTTGAGCAATTTAATTGAAAGAAATCCATATTTCTCATATAAAACACTTTGAAACGGGTCAATTTGACATGAGGACAACACAAGGGTTAAGTCACGCAATGCTGCATGTGATAATCAGCACAGGACGTCGATCCGTGCTAATCCGTACAAATTTTCAAGATCAAGAGATGATTTATCGGGATGGGAAAGACAAAAAACACACTCTGCTGCACAAAATTATATGATCTTTTTCTGACTAAAGTCGGCTTTGTGTTGTGATATAATGTCAAAAATATTCAAATGACTCAACGCGCCAATAGAAAAGATAAGCTGTCTTTGGTGAAACTGCTCATAACTCATTACATCTCATAGTAACACATAGTACATAGTAATGAGGTAGATGCTGAGTTCACTCTGCTGCTCCCTGCAGTGGCTCCGGTTTCATCCACCAGAGGGCCATGGTCCTGCAGGCCCAGTGCCAGGAGTACCTGAGGAAAGCCGAATACGCCCTTCAGTCTGTGAGTCACCTTTTCTTTTTTTTTTTTAGCACTATAGCACTACTTTTGGGCTCTTTTCCCTACACTTGTGCAAATTGAAGCCTGTCTGAGTCAGAGCTCTTTCTGTAGGATTTTATTTCAAGAGAAAAAGCATTGTGCATTGTGCTGCAGCTTTACTTCAGTTGGCAAAAAGATGTAAAAAGAAAGACTGAAATAGTGTTTGGTTGTCAGACCATGTAATAGGAACCAGGCTGATAAGGAAACCAAGTTGTTTTTCTCTCTGTTGGATCTGTTTTTAGAGCCATACCCCCTTGAGCGACATTTCAACAGTCACACACACACACACACACACACACACACACATATACCTCCTCAACTTTGTGCTGAGCAACTTCTTGGGAATTATTTGTTTTTCTGCAATGTTCCACCAGAAATGTAAAAGCCATCATTGGTGTGTGATTTATTAGCACGTATTGCTATCTCTGACTAGTTGAATGAAATACAAATACTGAATATCACTTTATTAGTTCCTTTTCAAAAGTCATGAATCGCTCCAGTTTCAAGGTTTTTCTTGTGGAGTTTTTTTCTTCAGGAATCTTTGTCAAAATAAGTAGGAAAACATCAGAAAAAATCAGTTTATATTAAGAATCTCACAGTTTTCATATTTATTTTTGGTCATATGCCACCCCTCATTAAAACTTTATGCCTTTGCTGTATAATATTTTTTATCTGTTGGATTTTTTCTTATTTGACAAATACCTAGTTTTTCTTTAATACATCTTTTCACTTAACACTGAATTTGTCAGATTTGAGTTGACAGGACAAAAATTCCTGAAGAAAAAACTTGGATCTTTTTGGTTGGTAGACACTAAATATATTCAATAAAACTAGGATACAAGTGACAGACATTGTTGGTTGTTTCTAAGATTACAAACAGAAAAATCCAACATTTTGGGAATTTCAACATTTTTACACCTCCCTGAATGCTTTGTGTACATCTTGCAGGGCAGTGCCCCAGCTGAGTCAGAGCGCTACATGATGAAGGCCAAAGATACCATTGAGCAGCTTAAGGCCTGCGCGATGGACCTGAGAGATCTGGGACAGCCCAATGACAACGTAGTCAGGACGTAAGGAAGACTTCTCCCTTTCTTTTTTTCTAAAATGATTTACATACAAGTATCGCCAAATGTCCTTTCTCTCTTCTTAATCTGTAGTTTGGAGATATGTAAAGACCAGCTGAAGGGGGTCCACATGGCCATCTCAGGCACCACGCACAGGAGGAGGAGCACCAGAGGGGGCTCCGGAGGCTGGGAGGAGCCAGGAAGGAGCTACCAAGATGCTATGGCCTGGATTGCACAGCAAAAGGTGTGTATACGCACTGACACACACACACACACACACACACACACACACACACACACATACACATACACTAGGGGTGTGAATCTTCACTGGTGTCACGATTCAATTTGCTTTCCTTTCAACGATTTGAATCAATATCGCAATGCATTAAGATTCATCACCTCCTCATTATTATTACATCTTACTACACATGGTTTTCATCAACAAATTCAAGCAGTCAGATATGTATGAAGCAGTCGGATATGTATGGACTTTTTTATTGTATCTGCTCTTAAAAAATGACACTTCCATAATGCAGCAGAGTCTGAACACAGCAGACAAAAGGCGAAAACAAAAGAAGCAGCGAACAGAAAATCAATAAGTAATATCAGTAAGCTATAATCGATTTATGGTCTGTCACTGCCACACACACACACACACACACACACACACACACACACACACACACACACACACACACACACACACACACACACACTGAATGTATGCCTAAACCCACAGTCAGTATAGAATGGGAGAAACAAGGGGGTGACACACAATAAAACCTGGAAGACAAATAAAAACATGGCTGCAAGTTTTGGAAATATTTTTCATTAACTTCTAAACTTAAGACCTAAAATGATATTATGATATTATCAATACGACATTGGATATGGGGACAGTGGAGTAATGTGTTCAGTTGTTGGGGTTCTGGTGATAATACGGGCAGCTGAGTTTTGAACCAATTAGAGTTTATGGATGGACTTGTGGGGTAAACCAGAGAGGAGGGAGTTAAAATAATCAATACGAGGAGTGACAAGAGCGTGGATGAGAGCAGCAGTATTATTGGGTGTAAGTGATGGGCGAAGGTGGTGTATGGTGCGTAAGGGGAAGTAAGCAGACCGGGTGCGATATATTGATGGTTTTTCAAAAGAAAGCGTGCTATTGAGGATGACACCGAGGCTCTTAACCTAAGTGGAAGACCTGAGTAAATGGTAACACGATGCATTTACAGACACTTTTTTACTTCATTCACTTAAAAAAGAAAAAAACTACATTTGTGTTGTGTCGCTTTAAGAAAAAGGAATGAACAGTGTTGGTGAACTGACTCACATAACCCAGCATACTGCGCACACAACAGAGTTTAGACATGAATGCATTCATCTGGTGTGTATTAGAGACACTCGATTGAGGAAGTGGTAATGCTCGATGCAATTATGTCTACTATTAAGAATAATTATTTTCATGAGGAATCGACAGAAAAACAAGAACACACAGATAGAGTAGAATGCCTTTATTGTCATTATACACACGTACAACGAGATTGAAGCAACTCCTTTTCCAGTGTCAACATGTACTCAAGAGAAATGAAACAACTTATATACTTGCACTAATAGTAGTGCAAAAGAAAAAGTAGGGTAATTGCACAGTTCTGGGACGCTATATACATATATAAATAGAAAGATAAATATGGTTTGTATACAGTGATACGCAGTGTGAAACGATGATATTGCACAGTAATGAAATTGCACAGAATTATCAATGTTATCAAAAGTATTAAATATTGCACAGTAGGTGGGTAGAAGAAAGTCTGGGGTACGGGTAAGACTGTGAAATCTGTGCATGTGAGTTCAAAGAGGTTATGGCTTTTTGGGAAGAAACTGTTCTTGAATCTGTCAGTCCTTGTTCTGATGCCCCTGTAGCGCCTCCCTGAGGGCAACAGGTCAGCCAGATCATAGCCAGGGTGGTAGTTGTCTTTAGTGATGTTTTCTGCTCTGCTTGAAAAGTGGACATACACAAGTTTTTGAGAGCTTCTGCAGTCAAGAAGACATTAAAAGGTTTTGTTTTGTCCTCAATTCTCAAAGCAATTTTCTTTCTGGTAGATTCCTGAGATGTTTTTGGTGAAGAGGCTTGTAATCATAAATTCGCAAAATGAAATATAAAAAAAAAAATTCCTGACCCAATTTGTTTCTCTGCCACCACCTGCTGGTGACAAGAACGAGTATTTGGAAATCCTTATGTAACCGTAATATTGGAAACTCCCTCTCTGGGCTGTGAGATGTGTGTCAGAAGGGTTTTGCTGTCCGCCTGAAAATGAACTCAAATAAAATAAAATGAAGGAAAAGTTTAACTGCAGCAGTGTTCGTATTGTTATTGTTTCTGCTGATCAAATATGATTTGCGTGTTTCAGCGTCTGATCGAAACGGCTTCCTGGGGAGACGATCCTGCAGCCATCGAGCAGCAGCTCATCAGCCACCAGAACTTTCACAGCTCCATCCAGAGGGCCAGTGAGGTGGAGCGAGCCAAAGACGACCTGGTGGGTTCAGCCTGCACATTTAGCATCACAATGGCAAATATGGTATCGTTGGAAACAGAGAGAGCGCATAAAAAAGTCATTAAAAAAGAAGAAAAAAAAACGTCATTCATAATGTTAAGAAACCCTTTAAAAAGATGCCCTGATGTTATGAAAGCAACCTACATTGACTATAAAATGTTTTAAATATTAATTAAATATCTTCTGACTATTAATTAAATATCAATTAATTAAAGGGGAATTAGGTAATCTGTAGGCGATATAGTATTGGTGCAGTACTTCAGTGATTTACTAGTTAGGATAAACTCACAAAATACAGATTAATAAAAGAATAATCAAAATAGAAGCCGCAAAAGTCAATAAATCCTTGATTTTTTGTTTATAAATATCACTGGATACTACATTTCCAATGTTGCAACTCCATAGCATCTTTTTGAGACCTCCCTAACTGGTAAATGCCCACATATTTCACTCCACAGGCTATTTTAAGATAACTTCTGAGAAGTGTCTTGCACTAGTCTATATCAATGACAGGATTGTTCTAGAAATCCCGCGTGAAATCCCTCACCTTCCTCTTTCTTCGTGTTTGTGCAGAGTAAATCCAGACAGCTAGTTAGAATCTGAATCTGAGTTTTCTGTTGCACGACTTTAACAACTTTTAAAGCTACACGTTTCACCAAGGTGAGGCTATTTTGCAGTGGCACCATGGCTCCGTCCGGCGCTTAGCACCGCACCGATTATGATTGGTTTACAGAAATGCTAATAAACCAGAGCGTGTTTTTCTCCAATCCCAGAATGCTGTGTGTACTAGCCAGACCCTCTTCCGCAGCGCTGTGGGGGAAGGTCTGGCTATCCGAGACTAGTCTTTAATTAACTGAAGTTGATTTTCTTGCCACAGATGAGGAAAGGAGACAAGGGAAATGTTCACGCTCTGGATCAGGAATGGGACAGTCTACAGGTAAATAAATACCAAAATACTCTGTTGGATGATCACTACTTGTGTTGTGTATTTCCAGGTCGATTGTTGTATCTAAACGTACTCTCGTCTCTCTTGCCAGCAAATGTCGATCGGTCGGATCGAGCAGCTGCAAGAACTCAAGCGCATCATTCAGGACATGTCCAAAGAGATCATGTGGGTGAACGACAGGGAGGAGGAGGAGCTGATGTTTGACTGGGGAGACAAGAACATCGACCAGTACATCCCACAGAAGCAGGAGAGCTACTCGGTTAGTAAAACCATTAATGGATCCAAGGTTCAGCGAGATCCAGGAGAGAATTGGGTTTATTTTGATGCCTTGACGCTACAGAAATCCATGTTCAATTTCAAATTTTAAGAACTTCTTTCTAGTCGATTAACATTCTTGGCAATCCTGTGAGTCTAAATTTCGCTAATGCACTTTTTATGGAGTTAATTTGCGTCTCATAAGGGAGCAATCATCTGTGATACATTGGATCTTTGGCAGCTGCAGTCAGTCATCCACTTATAGCAAAGCCACAGATGTTGTTTGTGTGATTACTAAACCTCCTCTTATGTAACAGAAGCTGATGAGTGCTCTGGAGGACAAAGAGAAGGACCTGAATAAACTGACCGCCAGAGTAGACACCCTCCTGAAGAACAAACATCCGGGTTCAGACAAGATTGAGGTGTGGACTGATCCCTTCATCATCAGACCATACACAGTGTTTTACATGCATTCATATAAGTGGGAGCCTTACTGTTTATTATACTTCCGTGTGGCAGAAGCCGTGAAGAATTATGTTTTTGGGTTGTCTGTTAGTACATATGGATGTCCATCTATCCCATTCTTGTGAAGGCGATATCTCAGGACCCCCTGGATGGAATCTCTTGCCTATTTGGCACAACTGAACTGGTTATATTTTGGTGGTCAAAAGTTATGGACCTCACATCTGTCCCATTCTCATGAACGCGATATCTCAGTAATGCTTCAAATTTGGCACACACATCCACTTATGTCTAATAGGATAAATTGATTTTATATCCAAAAGGTCAAAGGTCAGCTCCACTGTGACATCATATTGTTTTACAAAAACACTTCTCTGGCATTAATTAAACACCATAACTCCGGGACAGAAGGGGCAATTGTGACCATACTTCACATTTGGTCGGATACTGAATTGATGACACCAATCTTGGCTGCCCACCTTAAAATTGTGCTGATTGTATTGATTTTTTTGCGTGTAAAGCATTCATGTTTTGGCAAAACATACACTTAATATTTTTTATGAAATAGCTTCAAAGTCTTCCCTAGGACATTATATGAGTCTGGACGGACATGGATGTAAACTGCAACTTGACTGGTTTGCGGACGCAGACAACCACAAGGCGGTTTCTTTATTTATTTTTTTGTCTTCGTTTTGTAGGCTTACAAGGACACTCTGCAGACTCAGTGGAGTTGGCTCCTTCAAATCACCAAGTGCATTGACGTTCATCTGAAGGAGAATGCAGCTTACAGCCAGGTAACATGACGAAACATAACCTTTAAAAACACTCTAATAAATAGGGATGCACTGATCCGATACTGATATTGGATATCAGGCCGATACTGACTAGCAAGTAGCTTGGCAACACAGTGGGGAATTTAACGGCTTAAGAAACAGATATTTCCCTCAGGAGTTGGCGGCGACCAAAACTGGAGCTAACAGAAGAGTCAAAAACACATGATCAGCCAATAATTTCAAACACTGAGCTTTGTTTCAAGTCATACCTCTCTCTCTTTATGTTTCCTATCTCTCTTTGCACTGTCAACTATGGAACAAAGGCAAAAAATGTGACAAACAAACAAATCTAGCCAGGTCTTTGATTATTAGTTTATTACACGTGCCTCTGTAATTGTGACTTCTACTTTTACGAATTCTAAAACACAAAAAAAGGCACAATTGGTAGAATTTTTAAATTTAAATTTTATTTTCCCGCAACCCCCTGCGAGTAATTATTCCCATTCAAATCAGTCCTTGATATTCCACCAAATGTATCAAGCAGGTGTGATTTCAAGCAAAAAGTTGGGTGTTTGTACAGCCGGGCAGGAAGTGAAACAGCAAGGCTATCAAATCAATTCACCAAAAGAACCCCCCCCCCCCTAATATCGTCTATGTCTCCATTACATGTCCTCTTTCTTAGTACAGAGATTAATCTTGACACATAATTTCTTTTTATCAAGTAACTATATAGTGGTCTAAACAGTAGATATAAAAGGCTTTGCTCTGTGATATAGACCCTCTGATTTTATATCAGAAATAATGAATGCTCATTATTTCTGATGTTAGCTGACTAACTAACTAACTAACTGACACTAACTAACACTGTATGAAGCCCCTATAATGTATTCCTAATAATTTCTTTTATGTATCTCAGTTCTTCAAAGAGGCCAACGAGACGTACAGCATTCTGCAGAAGGAACATGAGACAGTCCGTAAGAAGTTCACCTGTGACAAGAACACCTCACTGGACAACCTGGTGGAGCTCCTCAGTGGTCTGGAGGTACAAACGCTTTTTATTTTTTATTTCTCATATAATGTCAGAATGTCTGAGTCTGTTAATAGACAAAACTGTGGAACCCTATTGTTTTCCTGAAGATTATTATTATTCCGTTGATAAAAGTCTTGCTACAGCCCAAACCGTACATGGTGTGGGGGTGCTATTTTCAGGACTGGTCCAGAACCCTGCACTGACCTGGAACAAAAACATTTCCACCACTAGGTGACGCTACAGCAGAGATACGTGTTTGGCGCTATAACTCCCAAACCATACATCACAAATTAAAAATACACATATCCACAGCTGAATCTCCTGATATATGCCACGCCCATTTTTCTAGGCCGTGCGATTGATCTGCATGAAACCTGGTAGGTAGCATCTCCAGATGGACCTGACAAAAACTTATCAAAAGAATTTTGCTACATTTAAGTATGCCCAATTTAGTTAAACATGAACTTTATAATATCTCGGCCAATTTAAATGCTATCAGCAGGAAACTTGATATTATATGTCAACATCCCACTTTGGCAAAGATCGACCATTAGCTGGCGCTAATAAAAGTTTGTTTTTAAAATTTGAAATTTCAATTTTGAAAATAACTCATTGCATTTAAATGGGAAATTTCCAATTGCAATATCTCTGCCACAGTAAATGCTATCAACACGAAACTTGTGATGCTCGTTCGGCATGCCACTCTGAGGCTATCTGCTAAATTTGGCAAAGATCAGCCATTAAGGGGCGCTATAGTCAGACCAGTAGACCAGTTTTGGCCCTTTTACTCAATCACTGTTAATGGGATATTTGCAACGGCAACGTACCACAGACTTTGCGGCTCGCACCTCTCAATATTTACTGACGTTTGCCTCCCCACCGTTACGCTTTGGGTCGCGCTTTTGCGCTCCTTGGGTCATCGGGGGCGACTGGCGCCCGGAGGCTTGGACCTCGTCATAACTGCAGTTCTAGTTTTTATTTTATCACCTTTTTCTGTTTGAAAAAGCCACAGAAGAGCTACAGTTTGTAATTATTATTTCTGATCCGCATTATTATTGTTTCTGATATCCTTCTTTTGTTTTATTCTAAAATCTTCAGAGGGAGAAAGAGAAGATTATGGAAAACAAGAGGCAGGTTCAACATCTGGTCAGCAAGTCCAAGAGCATTGTGAGGCTGAAACCCAGAAACCCTGAAGAGAAGAGCAACAGCCCCGTCATCGTCAAAGCCCTGTGTGACTTCAAACAAGACCAGGTCAGTTTTGTAAAGGTCCTTATTTGTGCGGTGTGTCCCGCCACGCGTTGGCCTTCGTCTGTAGGCTGTATAGCCAATCCATCTGATTCTGAAGGCTGTTTTCCTTTTTCGTCTCATCTGATCAATCCAATACACATAAGAGCTGTCAAAACTGGTCAAAAATGACAATTTGAATGCTCCTTCAAAATAACATATAGGTATGAAGGATTATGTCCACAAGATGGCAAAGGTATAAGGAGATATAGGCTACATAACTACTTATGTTGGTATATTTATTTTAACACATCTATTTTAAAAGATTGACATACCTACACATTAAAAAAATAAACTAACGTTAATAAACTTATAACAAATACCGTGAAATACAATATAAAGACCGTAATAGACTTCTCTCTGCGCCCTCTGCACCGCTAAACAATTAGGCCTAGCAAGCAAGCTAGCTTACTAGCCAGCCGTCCATCCTCTAAAAATCAAATGTTTCATTCACATTCTCTTAGAAAGATGAGTGACAATTTTGTTAGGCTAATTTTCTAAAACCAGTGTGGGTTGAAGTCATGTTGTGGGGGTGGAAATATGTTGCGGTCCTGACACAGGTTTTAGCCTGTAAGTTACACAACTTCAAGTCACGGCTCACAACTTGGCGACTAGCGTTAGCTAGCAGCTACCTAATGCTGACGTTATCTAGCGCTAGCTGATACTAGCGGTTTCTAGTCTGCAACATATTTTGTGCTTCATTTAATAAACATAACCTATAGTAGTACACAATAGTATGTTATTGTTTTGATTACAATGTGCGTAATTACTTTACCTTGCCTATTTACGTCTATGGGTTACTTTCCAAGACTTGTCTTGTTGTGCCAGATTGGATTTTGTTTGTTGATTTACTTATTGACAGAATGTATTTTTATTGGACTCCGCAGAAGGTGATCTGTAAGGGAAATGAGGCGATCCTAAAGGACAACAGTCAACGCAGTAAGTGGAACGTGACAGGCCCGGGAGGACTGGATATGTTGGTGCCCTCTGTGTGCCTGATCGTACCGCCTCCCAACCCACTCAGCATCAGTCTGGCCAACAAGTAAGTCTGCATTCACACAGCCTGCATCAACCGACAGACGGTGCGGCAAAAACGCAGGTATTTGCATTCACAGTCAACAGGGGCAGTGTGTTTAGCCTGCGGCGGAGATTGCCGCAAGGGGGAGACAAAAAAACCAACTGCAGCAGCATGTGGCGAAAAACTCAACTTTTGGAGGACACTCCAAATCAAGTAACCGGCGATCAGAATTGGTTTTGAGGCAGTGTCAGAGTCCCGTACAGTAAACTGGAAACATCACTGCCTCTATTGCTGCCACAAGAAAGTTTTAAAAACAACATAGTGCAGTTGGTCTGATCTCGCTCGTCTCTTTTCTTTTTCTCTTTCTCCGTGAAAAGAAACAGCCTTCAAGTGTGGTTGGAAATGCCGAGATCTATAAATGATCTGACGGAAAATAGTAAATGTGTAAAGTCTACCTTTGCTACATTGGGGGGGGCGGTTAAAGACCACAACAGGATGACACACAAATGGGCCATTTGAGTGACACTCCCACACCGCCGCACAACCCTGCAGAAAATTACCGGATTGCTTTTTTTGGTCTGAACGCAGCCTAAGATGTGAAAATAGCTTGCTTTTGAAGAAGATACAAGAAACCTTGTACCTTACATGTAACTTTTGTCTCTGTGTTATCCAAAGGAATGAGCAGTACTATGATGCCATCCTGCAAATCTGGAGTCAGCTGTACATCAATGTTAAGAGTCTCATTGCCTGGCAGTACTGCCTCCTGGATATCAGAAAAATCAACTCCCTCACCATCAGCATGGTACTTGATAAAGAAACTCTCTCTAACCCTTTCTCTTTAATGTGCTCTGCCTTTATATCTTTTGGCAGTGGTGGAAGAAGTATTGAGATCCTTTACTACCATACATAGCACACTGTAAAAAATACTAATGCAAAGAAAATGCATTGAAAATGTTACTCAAGTGAAAGTATGTAAGTACTATCATCAGGAAAATGTACTTGTAATATTAGAGAAAGTAAAGTAAAAGTTTTATGTGCAAAAGTCTTAATTTGTAAAGCTACTAGTAACTGAAGCTGTCAGATGAATGTAGTGAAGTAAAAACTACAATATTTCTGTCTGAAATGTAGCAGAGTAGAAGTAGAAAGTGGCATGAAAAGAGAAGACTCAAGTAAAGCTCAAGTACCTTAAATTTGTACTTCAATACATTACTTGAGTAAATGTACTTGGTTACATTCCATCACTGCATATTTTTTTGTTGTTGTTTTTTTTTTTTTTTAAACATAATGTTTGTGTGTGTTCAGCTGTCCAGCATGCGTCCCGAGGAGTACCGCCAACTTATCAAGAGCCTGGAGACTCACTACGAGGAGTTCCGAGTGAACAGCCACGGCTCCCAGATGTTTACCGACGACGACAAGAGAGCCATCGAGAACCAGTTCACCGGAGCCCAGGACCACTATGAGCAAATAGTGGTGCAGCTGCCGACTTACAGTCAGTATTACAAAGAATATACACCTCACACAATGCAATTTCATTGTTATCTGCAAGAAACAAGAGGACGGTTTTCCTAAGAATATAATTGACTTTTGGTGGTGAGAACTTTAACCCTAACCCTTTAGTTTTGCATGCACATATTACTTTACCAATGAAACAGATTTTTTGCAGTCAGAGCATTAATAATACAGCAATTTAATTTGTTTTGTTAGTTTCTGGTCAGTCAAGACCAATTGGAGTATGTGTTGGTTGCAAGGTTATTATGCATGTATGCAAATGAAATGTGTCCCTCCAATTTCTAACTTCTGTATTATTATGGACAAAAACAAATTCCAAACTTGAACATATGCAATGGCATAAAATATGTTAGGGGGAAAATAAACAATGTTTTTGTAAAAAAAAAAAATTTATATATATCCCTGCGTCAAAAATACTTAGATTTCATTATAATTTTAGAAAACCCACTCTGTGTTCTAGACTTCAGGTTTTAGTATGGAGTTCTCCAATGTTCTTTACATGTTCTAACATTGGAGAATGCAACTCATGTTCTGTTTATATGAGAGTCTTCAGGGCTGGAGAATCATGTTTTATTCCACCAATTATGAACAAAAAAACATATCTTGTGTCTACTACTCCCAGTTGTACAACGGGAACAAATAGAAGTGCAGCAGGCAGCCGAGCAGCAACACCATTTGATCATAATACAGCAGCAGCAACACGCCGAAGCGGAGGCCAGGAGGCACGAAGAGGAGGCCAAGAGGCTCAAAGAAGAGGCCAGGAGGCGCGAAGAAGAGGCCAGGAGGCGCGAAGAGGATAGACTAAGAGCGGAGCAGAAAAAGAGGGTAAAAGACACGAAGGTGGTGAAAAAAGAGACTAAGACGGTTGAGGTAATAGGGACCAAGACATCCTCCCGCAGCTTATCTGAGCTGCACGCGCTCAGACTGAGGCTGGAGGGCGCCGAGGGCTCGCTGAGTCAGCACGTTCACATCTGCCTCGGTGACAACGGGATGCACGACTGTGGCCTCAAGATCTCTCAGTTAGAGGTAGGCACAAACAAAGCTGGAACAAGTCCAAATGTCATTCGTGTATAGGGTAAACAAGAAAATGAACCAGATTCGTAACAACAGAAATACATCTTCTTTTATCTTCTTAACTTCAAAATACCTCTCAAATGAAAAATTAATAATAATTTTCCAAATACTTATTCATTGTTGTGTGTGTGTGTGTGTGTGTGTGTGTGTGTGTGTGTGTGTGTGTGTGTGTGTGTGTGTGTGTGTGTGTGTGTGTGTTTCCCTGCAGACGGTGCAGCGAGATGTCCACTTGATGCGCGAGGAGTACTTGCGTCTGAGGGCGAGTATCTCCAAGGAGCTGGAGGGCATGAGTGATTCAGATAAAGCCGAGTTCCTCCGCAGCGAGATCGGAGTCATCGACCAAAGACTGGACAGTCTGGAGAGCAGCTCATCAGCTTACCTGCAGCGGTAACTGTTTTATATATATATATATATATATATATATATATATATATAAGTTTCAAAACCACTGAAATGTGTACCGGCCCATGCCCAGGCTAGATATCAATTAAGATGATAATAAGAAGATCAAAATCAAACAAAAAAGTCTCAAGTTACTAAATAACAGCAAATGTAAAAGAAGCTACTACCACACATCGTCTAAATAGATTCTGTCTCATTTTCCTGGAATGACGTTTTCCACTGTTCCATCATTTCCTTTCCATCAGGCTGCAAGCTCTAAGAGACCTGCTGCAGTGTGTGGCACAAGCTGAAGACATAGTGAGAGTTCACGAGGCGAGGCTGACGGAGAAGGAGACCACCTCTCTGTCGCCCAGTGAAGTGGAGGCTTACAGTTTGACCCTGAAGGTGAAGAACTCTTGCAATAATCGCTGCAGTTTTCCTGTCATTCTCCCAGCTGTTTCTTCTGCCCCATACCATACCTGACAACCTGGGAGAGAATAGCAGTACATGGCTCAATGTTCACCCCTCAGTTTATATTAGAAAAGCTGGTGTGGGAAAGAGAGTCCCACTGTGTTGCATTCGGGTGTAGTTACGCATTGCCAGACCTATCTCCACAGTACTGTGGAGTTGTAAAGTGATGTCATTTTTATACCTTACCAGACTTACTCACTGTTTTTTTTAAGCTGCCTTTACCCACTTAGTCATTGTATCCTCATTATTGATGATTATTTATCAAAAATTGCATTGTGTGGTAAATACCTGCAATATTGACGCAATATCGGCATTGATGTATTTGGTCAAACCTATCGTGAGGTTAGATTTTTTTTTCCCAGCTCTACTGGGGTGTAAGATATGGCCATACCACAGATACAATCTGGGATAGGAGGGAAAAAAACACTCTAGGTTGTTTACATTACTTTAAACCAATCACAATCATCTTGGGCAGCACTAAGCTCTGGAGGAGAATAGTCTCAGGAAGGAACTTGTTTTGTACAAAAGAAAACGCCACATACAATATTAAATTAAGTTAACTGTTTACACAATACAGTAACATGAGCTATTTAAATTAGCTGGATACATGGTGGAACCTAATATGCTCTTACCAGTGTATCGCCGTGTGTACTTCATCCACAGCAATCCCACCAGTTGGTCCCAAAATGTCCAAGTTAGAGTCGTTGTTTGTGTTCTTTGTAAATCTTTACAATCATTCACCGAAAGAACCAAGCAGGCCTGCCTTGTTGCATGATCCAAATTATCTTTAAAACTCGCCATGTTCAGCAGGTCGCTTGCTAGCTCGAAGTTTGTTGTTGTTTCCCAGAGCGAAGGGATTTTGCAAATGGCAACACACAGAAAGCGGAAGATGGGTTTTATAGTAGAAATGTATTTCCATTGAACCAGACTACATTTGGTGTATGCCTTGATATTTTAAAAAAATATCTTGATAAGTGGTCAGGGGTGTCACATTTGACTGGTGTTTCCTGTGTGTTGTTGATGTGTAGAATATTAAAGCAGAGCTGGACCAGAAGAAGAATGTTCTGGCCTCCATGGAGGCGGCATTAGCCAAAGCCAGCCACTGGAACGGGCAGGTGGGCGGACCCTTCCACAGGTGTGACATGATGCTGTCCAAATACACCGAGGAGGTGGGCCAGCTGTCTGACCGCTGGAGACGACTCCAGAGCCAGATTGACACAAGGTAAGTCTCCCTGTCTCTCAAATATATCAGTTTTATATCAAGGACCCATGTTCAATCCATGTTTGCCAACAGTTATCTATAACTAGACCTGAGGACCTAAAAGAAGATACAGGCATGGGACAGGGCTCAAGCAGTGTGTCACATCGTTGTCTACTCTGTGGTCAGCCAGTTAATCACTCACGTAGAGCTGCAACAATTAGTCGATTGCTAGAAAAATAAGCGCCAACTATTTTAAATTATTGATTAATCGTTTTTCCTGCCAGATTGGCAGAAAATACTCTTTTCAGCCTCTCATATTTGGAGATTTCTTGCTCTTTTCTGTTTTATATCATACTAAACTAAACACACACACACACACACACACACACACACACACAGAAGACAAGGGACCAATAACCTGCGCAAGTTAGAGATTTAGCAACGTTCTGCCAAGTGTCCAGAGTCTTTCCCGGCACTAATTTTAATTTTTAAGATTATTTTTGGGGGGCTTTTCCATTTATTTGACAGTGACAGTGGATAGACAGGAATGGCGGGAAAGAGATGGGGGTTGACACGCAGCACTATCCCGGGCAAAGGACTCGGTCTACGTGGGGTGCACGCTACTGAGTGAGCTAAAGGCTGCTCCCGAGTAGGGCTGTACGATATGACATATTGTACATGATCATTTTTAAAAAAAGGTCTTTTGCATGATAAAAATGTAAATAGGCTATACAATCCATTTCTCAACTGCTAATTAACGTGTTTGTCCTATCTTTGAAACAGCAAGTTGCGTTTTAATCTCCACTTTTTTTTCTGCTTGTGGAGAGCTACATGACACATGAAACTATATTGATATACTCCGTTTCCTGCTTATCGGTCAATGGTTAATGAACGGTCAACATTTAACTCTATTGTGCTTTCTTTTGGAATTCTGGCTGCCAAAAATTGCCACTTACTAGCTAATTAATTAGCCTGAGTTAAACGCTAGCTATCAGTAAAGAGGAGGTAGTGTTTGCATGCATGTGTGTCGCCCGCCCCACATTTGGCGACTGGTTGGTGTTAATTTCGCAACCTGTGTGTTTTTTAAGGAGAAAGTAGGCCTATCAACAAAAATAACAGCAACAGCTTCCGGATTTTAATGTCGATACATTTTTGATTAATCGCCCAGCCCTATCCCCAAGTACACACATTTTAAGGTGGAACCTGTTCAACCTCTGGTGGACATTGTGGACAGATTAATATTTAATCTATAATGAAAATAACCATTTATTACAGCCCTCAACACAGGAGTGCAACGTTTTTACCCCAGCCTGCACAGGATTAGAGTTTTGTGTAGTCTTTCCCTCTGTATCTCACATTAATCAATAGTTATCTTAAGTTAAAACTGAAAAACATGCAAGATATGGCCCTATACTTTGAATTGCTTGTGTTTCTTCCTCAGAGTCCAGGATTTGCAAGTGTATCATCCTCAGCTGCAGACCTATAAGCAGACCAGCAGCTCCCTTATTGACTGGATTGACGCCACGCGCAAAAAACAAGACGCCCTGCAGACCACCAAGATAGAGAGCATCCAAGCACTGACAGACCACATTAACAAACAGAAGGTCTCCTGCTCAGCTTTTCATTGCTATTGATTAGCTTTCTCGCTGTGTTGAGTGTCCATGTCCTCTGACACTTTTTATATTAATGTGTTCTCAAGGCCCTGAACTCCGAAATCATAGCGAAGAGAGAGACTGTAGAGAGTGTGCTGAAGGACAACGAGACCTGTGTGAATTCTATCAAGGTAAGCAGGCCTGCATATAATTCAATTCAATTTTATTTATAGTATCAAATCATAACAAAAGTTATCTCAAGACACTTTACAGATAGAGTAGGTCTAGACCACACTATATAATTTACAAACCCCCAACAATTTTAGAAATCCCACCAAGAGCAAGCATGGTGTGACAGTGGCGAGGAAAAACTCGCTTTTAGGAAGAAACCTGGGACAGACCTCGGCTCTTGGTAGGCGGTGTCTGGCGGTGCTGGTTGGGGGTGTAATGCCCAGTGGCAATAATAGTCACAATAAAGATAATGGAACTACAAATGGTAGTCGTAGACCTATACAACAGACATTGAACTCATCAGCAAAGTTCGTTTTAATGACTACCGTATGCTTGTTTTACAGGACTATGAAACGGACCTGGCCTCTTACACCTCTGGTTTAGAGACGTTGCTCAACATCCCCATCAAAAGGACGATGCTGAAGTCGCCGTCGACGGATCTTAATCTGGAAGTAAAGAAACCAAATATTTTCTCTCATTTAAAACCCTGAAGCATCTTTTGGCATATGGTGACAAGGGCTGTCCCAATTACCTTTTCTGTACTTTGAAGCTTTGGTACTAATTAAAAGGGAATATCCAAATGGGGGGGACTGTTCACTCAGGGCACATTCAGACCACCAAAAGTGATCGCCACATATGGTGGGAGTGTCACTTAAATGGCTTGTTTGTGTGACGTCCTGTTGTGTTCTTTAAAGTGCCCATATTATGAAAGAAATCCCTTTTTCTTCTCTTATTTTGTGTCTTTGGTGCTTCCACATGCATACAAACAGGTCTAGCTTGTTCTCGATGGCAAAACACTGCTACAACACACACCAGTTGACCATAATCTCCAAACTAACTACTTCCATGTCCCAGTTCTGCAGTGGCCCTCGTCTAGAAGAACTCTCCCAGCTAATCCTGCCTTGTACTGACCAAAGTTGGAGAAAGAGTTATCTAGCTGATGTGATCTTACCTAGCTACTGCGCATATGCATCTCCCAACAAAGATAGTAAAAAAGTGAAATGTCTCACTCTGTAGCTAAAACAGAGACTTAAACACACCTAAAACAGGATCTGCAGCAATGTGCAGTACAACAAAAACATGGTGTTTAAAAAAAATAAAAATAATGAAACCATGTAAACCTATTCTGGTACAACCTCAAAATACAATTATGAACCAGAAAATGAGCATATTATGGGCGTTTTAACCCCCTCCCAATTCTGACTGCATTTGAAGGCAGCTTCATTTCACAGAGAAAGAGAGAATGAAAAGAGACGTAGCGACTGCTTTGTTGTAACACAAACTCCCGGGCCGCACAGTGCTTGTTTCTCTTTTTTACCCTTGTAGTGTTTTAAACCCTTCTTGTGGCAGCAATAGAGGCAGTGATGGTTCCTGTTTCCTGTACAGGACTCTCACACCGCCTTAAAGCAGACTGTTAAGTCTGATTGCGGGTTACATGATTGGACACCCCAGCCCACCCCACCTCTGTCTCAATTTTAGTACATTATTGAAGGAAAAACAAAAAATTAATATTGGAACCCTAAAATTAAAAATCAAATACCTATCCAATGAACAAATATCTGAATAGTTGAATATTCGGATCCAGCCCTAATGGTGACCCTCTAGTATCTGACAATTTTTTTTCCCTTTTAGTCTTGTATGTTAAATGAAAAGGATCACTGGCATTTTTATGACTCAGTAAGGTAAAGTGACGTATATCGTAATTAATCCTTTCCTTGTCTTTGTCTCAGGCTACACAACTGCAGACCCGTTACATGGAGCTGCTCGCCCATTCTGGCGACTACTACAAATTCTTGGGAGAGCTGCTCAAAAACATGGAGGAGCTCAAGGTACTAATGCTGTTTTTTTTGTAGTTCTTTCAATATTTGTGCTTGCTTTATACATTTTAAATCACATTTCTGTTTGTGCTTTGTCTTACTGAATAGAGTTTAGCTGTCTGCATTTTGTCAGTTTGTGTTTATCATCATCCTGCTCAGGGACATGGGAAAACTAGCAATGGCTAAATATGTCACATATACATAATAATTATATAAATTAAAGCACTTCACCCGCTTCCGTCCTCCTACAGGTTGGAAGCAGAGTTGTCCATTATGTTGCAAGTTTGCCAGATCGGGTAGCGGATCTGTAGTTTGAATGAGAAATTATGACAGGGCGTTTCTAGGACTTGAGTTGATTCTGGGCTTAGTCCGGTGCCATTTAAATAAACTGAATGCAATGCAAAACAGTGATTGGCTTGCCAAGCTTGTTAATAACCAGTGTATGTTCATTTTAGCCCCAGTTTGTAGATGTAAGTTAGATGGCACCAATATTTGGCCTAATCATAACTGGCCAGGCAACCCAAAGGCCAAGGTTTTGTTTCCAGATCTGTGTGGCGATTTATGATGAGGGGGGGCTTGGGGTCCACCCCAAATTCTTTTAGCATTAAACACTTCATTTCATGGATTCTAGTGAATTTGTATGCACATTCTACCTTTTTTCTGAATCAATTTATGCTGGAAATATCATTATCTAAAGGGAATCATAGATTATAATCCAAATATAAAAACATAATGGAATATATTGCAGTAAGGCTCTATTTGTTCTCCTTTAGATTGACTTTTCTAATTTGATCTGAGTCAGCACTCTTTTGCATCTTTTCTTGAGGAAGTAACCTCCTTAAATGTGCATATGACAATTATTCACCTCAGTGAAACTTTATTAGCTTTAATTAATTAATAAACCCATAAACTTTAATATTTCAGATGTTTGAGCAAGATTTCTTCTCATGTCCAAAACGTTGTGAACCTTCAAAATATAACTCATCCCATCTGTGTTCTCTGAGATTTGGTTGAGTTGTGATATTTTGAGAAAAATAAAGTTATAATAGACTATTACAAGACTACAGTCACTTTAATTTGGAAAATAATCTACCTTCACCATAGCCTGCTGATACGGCAGATCTCAGACTTGCTGACGTACTCAGAGCCCCGTTTGGGTCTCTGGTCTCTAAATGAGACAGTTTAGGGAAGTGGCAAACCAAAACTACGGCAGAAATACACAGAGCACATACGCAACATATCTGCCGCAGCATGCCATTATTACATTACATTACATTATAAACCTGAAGCTGCACAGACCACAGAAGCCGCGCTGCTCGTCTCTATTTTTTACAGTGAGAGTGGACACTAGTAAGCGATGCACAGGTCTGCTTCAGAGCTCCGTGTGTTTGAGTCTGAACCATAGACTGGAAACGTCACGGCATGGTAACTTAAATCAGTAGTATTGCTCTCCTACACTTTGTGTTGATGGCATCAATGTATTTGATTTGGCTTTAATTTCTCTAAGAATTACACCTTTCACAGCTTTCCTCACTTGGAGACGGTTGTAGGTGATAGCAACAAATACGCATGATGCTCAGACCCCTGCACGTAGTTGATCGTTCTATTCGCTTCCGAAAAAATAAACTGGACAAAGTTACAGTTTTACCATGAGTTCTAGCACAATGAAATAAGGCAACTCGTGATTTCGGGGGATTACATAGGCTATTGTCCAGTTTCATATTTGTCAGTCAACTTTTCAAAATACATTCAAGGCCACACTTAAAACATTCGGGGCTGAAGCCCCGGCAAAATCGTCTGTTGCCGCCTCTGTATTATGACAGTGGTAATGGACAAGTCCGCTTCCAACCTGTAGGGAAACCAAAGCAGGAAAAGTGCTTTAGTATTGCTGTTATGTTCATTGTCAACAATGGTAAAGTTAAATTAACCTAAAATATATTAAGTTAGTTTTAAGTTCAGTTTAATTCAGTTACTCTGAGTTGTGTTAAGGTAACACCTTTTAGTGTTGGAAATTCAACCTATTTTCAAAAACTTAATATTAAAACAAATGAACTTAATTAATGAAAATTACTTTATCCAATAATTCTTCCCAGCTCTAGAGCCCACTTCAGTATCATTATTTTTCATTGATTTGATTTCACAACCCACAAACCTACTGCGAGACTAATGTTGTGTTTACAGCTTGTTGCGCTGGCCAAAAAATCAATAATGGAGTTTTAAGGAAACAATGAATAATCATTTAGATGTTTGTTGATTCCATGAATCAGTTAAACCCATTTGAATCAAGTACACTGTGGTGAAGTTTTTTCATCACAAGTACATTGACATGGAATTCATAAAACTACCTCTGCATTCATCTTTGCTGTTTCTCGCTTTCAGATTCGTAACACCAGGATTGACCTGTTAGAGGAAGAACTTCGCCTGCTAAGGGAGAACATGCAAGACCGCAACACCAAGAACAAATCCCTGGAGGACGCCGTTTCCCGTTACCAGCTGGAGTTGTCCAACATGCAGAATCAGATGCTGTCGATAGAGGAGGTGAAGCAAAACACTGCGCTGCAGTGCAATGCCACCAAGGACAGCCTGGACACCACTAAGAATAAGCTGGCGGACCTCAACAATGAAGTGACACGTCTCAACTACATGCTCGAGGAAGAAAAGAGGAACAGGAGGCTGGCAGAGGTTCGCTACACTACGCAGCAGGAGGAGTACGAGGTGGTGCTGAGGAAAAGGCAGAAGGAGCTGGAGACGGTCAGCTGGTCCAAGATAGAGGTGGAGAAGAGTGAGCTAAATAAAGAGCATGAGATCCAACAGCTGCGGCGGCAGCTGGCTGAGGATGGAGAGAGGATCAAGGACCTACAGAAGGAGATGTCAAAGGTAAGGAGCCTATGCAGTACAGAGATCAATAACTTTAAGCTCAGCTACGAATCCCAGATGCATGTCGGCCGCACAGACATCCAGATGCTGGAAGCCCAGAGGAAGCAGGATGCTGCGGAATTCCAGCTGCAGTATGACAGGATGGAGGCAGAGAGGAGGAATCTGGAGGAGGAGCTCAGGAGGCTCAGAATGTCAATAAGCCAGGCTGAGGAACACAGGAAGAGGGCAGAAGAAGAGGCTCACAGTCAGCGTGCTGTCATCACAGAGGAAGGGCGCAGGAGGAGAGAAGTGGAAAGTCAGTTGGAGGTGCTGATGAGGCAGAGAGTCCAGGAGAGCAGCCAGTATGCAGAGGAGCTGGCTGAAGTCATGAAGAGTCTGCAGGAGAAGAGTGAGGAGCTGACCTACGTTACACACAGCCTGGAGGAGGAGACCCGCAGGAGGAGAACTATAGAAGAAGTGCAGGGTGTGCTTGAGCAGACTATGGCTCAGCTGCAGTTGAAGCTAACAAGTTCGTCAATGGCTGAGACCCAGCTGGGGGAGTGCAAGGAGGAGTTTCTGAAGATGCGTTCGGAGCTGGAGAGGGAGAGCCGGGAGCGAAGCAGAGTGGAAGAGAACATGAGCAGGTTGCAGGGACGCATGAAGGACCTTCAGGCCGTGAGAGATGGGCTGGAGAGCCAAGTGGAGAATCTGAGGAAGGCTAACCAAGAGGAGGTGTCCAGAAGAAGGCAGGTAGAAAAAGAGCTGGAAAACACGACCATCACCATGACAGAGTACATCAGTACCATTACCACTCTACGCCAGAGCCAAGAACATGCCAGCACGTCAGAAAAGAGAGGTGAAGAAGAGCGTCTTAGGTTGCAGGAAGAGCTGGAGAGAAGCTTGAGACAAAACAAGACCTCTGCAGAGCATGTGGCACAGCTGAGCGTTGAGCTGAAGGCCCTGCAGCAACAACTCCTCCAGGAGCAGGCCAGAGGCAAAGAGGCAAACCTCAAGAATGAGGGCCTTTACAGAACTATAGAGGAGAAGAGTAAGACACTGACTGAGAACTCTGTTGAGCTTCGAAGGCTAAAGGAGATGACAGAAACCCAGACCAAAGAGAAGCTGAGGCTGGAGGAGGAACTAAGGGCAACGCAACATGCTAAAGATGAACTCCTGAGATCCAAACAGGGAAGTGATGATGAGCTGTCTTCCCAAATTACTGCCCTAGAGCTGCAGCTGCAGGCCAGTCAGCGAAGTAATGCAGATTATCGCAACCTGGCCTCAGAGCTCTCTTCAGAGAGGGAGAAACTCAAGCTGGAGACTGGGGAAATACAAAAGCAGGCCACCGAGGTACATGGAAGTTTGGCAGTTAGTCCTGGACTGCTCTCATCTTTCCAAATCAGTATTCTTATTTGGATCAATCAAGTAGCTATTAGTTTCTGTAGCCAAACTTTTGCTTGCATGCTGGAATACCGCTAGATCCCCTGTAGATGCCTCCCACTTGGTAACTCTGATTTGAACACATATGTCTGTATGTGTTTGAATAAACCTGCATGTCAATCACTTGCATGCAAGCATAATCTGTGCCTCTCTGCCTCCCGACCTCCCCAATCAACTGTCTCCCTGCCCACACTGTTCAAAGACATGCAGTCTGCATGCTTTTTTGCCTTTCTTTCTTTCTTTTGTCCAGAGAGATGAACACTGTCAATGACAAAATTAACTCTGGTCCTTTGGTCTAATACAGTTTGATTATTGTTTATCATATTATTGTAGCATCTCGATGGTCTTTAAGACACATTTTGGAAACTTGTAAAAACAGCACTGGTACACATTCAAGCTATCTAAATTATTTTTGACAGTATTTGAGGCACATCCTCTTGCAATGTAAGACCAGTCAATCAAGCTTGGTCCTCATCTATTGACATTATCTATTTGTGCTGTTTTGCAAATTTACAGAATGTGGTCAGTAACCCTTCCAATCTATACAAAGTGTTTATTTAGTGTTGATATAGTGTGTTTTCAGGATTGGGAAGGTTGATTTCAAAATGAAAACCAATTACATTTTGAAAATGTTTCATTTTTTCTTAAAAGATTTACTACTGTAATGCAATGCCATTACCTACATACCTTTACTTCCCGGTCTTGTAAGACATTGCCTTGTTTTCATGTCTTTTGACTATTTTTTATAATCCATTACAGTTTTTGGTTCATTCAATTGTTATACATTTCACATTGTGCCATTTTTGGGTTTAGTCTATTTTGAATGATGCAGAATCAGGACAAAAATACACAAGCTACAGCATGAACAGAAACATTCAATTTGCGACATCATTTCTGTTGCTTTTAATTCAAATGTGAGCCAAAATGTTGGACCTCCCTTAAGTATTCTGCTGCTAAAAAAACCTAAAACAATAGAGCAAGTATGTTTGCTGTCCTATTTGATAGTATTAAGTTGTGCATTTTTGGTTTACTACTGTAGTACCAGAACAAATTTAGGTGCAGTTCATTTTGGTAGTAGTTTGATTTCTGATTTCATTTTTATTTAGATCCAAACCTTTTCTATCCCAGTGTCATTAATCGTACAATTGTATACTACGATATAAAATGGAGAAGAGAAATGTAGGGTCCTTTTATATACAGTAAATAAAGTGTTATCAATATATATCCAAGTTGACTAACCTTTTGTCTTTCTGCTTTTCCCCTCTATTTTTCTGCAGACATCGGCCATGATGCAATCCATTCAGTCCCAGTACAGTGAGATTGTGAATGAGAGAGATGCTCTTTTGCTAAAGTTGCAATTGTCAGAAAAGGACAAAGATCGTTACATAAGGCTAGAGGAGGAACTTACTCGCATTAAATTGTCCCAAGAGTCTGAGCTTCGCAATAAGCAACGTCAACAGGAGGAGATTGAGAGGATGAAGAGGGATTTAGGTTACTGGAAAGAAAAGTATGAAAGTAAGGAGGGCCTGATCAGGCACTATGATACAGACAAGGAACGTATGGAGAGGGAAAAGAACTCTTTGAAAAGTGAAATAGAGCGGCTAATGAGGGAACTCAGGGAGCTTGATGAGACATATAAAAGTAAAATATCAACCATGCAGAAAGAATTGCAAGAGGTGACCATTGTCAAAAGAACCATGGAATCTGAGCTGACGAGAGTTAGAGAGCCCCCAACCATGGATGCCTCCACTTTGGTTTTTGATGGAGTCCGTAAGTCAGTCACAGCAAAGCAGCTGCTTGACTGTGGTGTTTTGGACAACGTAACATTCAGCCAGCTTGTGAAGGGGCAAAAGACTGTCCCTGAAGTGTCTGTGGACAAAAAAATCAGTCTCAAAGGGACAGGCCCAATTGCTGGGGTGGTAATTGAAGGTCCGAAAAGTTCAGGATCTATTACTGCACCCCAATGCAAAATGACTTTCACTGAAGCCAAGAAAGAGAATCTGCTGCCATCACATAGCGTTGAACTGCTACTAGATGCTCAGGCTGCCACAGGCCACATAATTGACCCCAGGACTAATCAGAAGTTGACAGTGGATGAGGCATGCAATCAAGGTGTGGTTGATGAAGACGACAGAGAAAGGTTGCTAGTAGCAGAAGCTGCAGCTGTAGGATATTTTGGTCCTGGTACAAGCAAACCCCTTTCAGTATTTCAGGCCATGCAGAAAGGACTGATTGAAAAGAGCACAACACTGCGTCTGCTACAAGCCCAGGAGTCTGTGGGAGGCATCCTAGATCCTATACTCAGTGTGTTCCTTCCCAAAGATACAGCCATTGAGCGTAATCTAATTAATGATGACATATATCGTGCTCTGAATCAGAGGCCTGAGCTCTACTTTGACCCAGAAAGTGACGAGGATGTGACCTATATGTCAATGAAGAGGAGATGTAAGGTAGAGCCACACACAGGCCTTCTGCTTCTTCCTATCCCTGAGAAGGTACACCACTCCAAACTCATCTTTGATGGTGTTCGGAAACCTGTCACAGCCAAGCAGCTGCTTGATTGTGGTGTTCTGGACAGGCCAACATTTAAAGCTCTAGAAAATGGGAAAAGAAATGTCCCAGAGGTGTCTGTAGACAAAAATGTTAATCTAAAGGGGACTGGGCCTATTGCTGGGGTTGTAGCTGGGAGTCAAGGAAAAATGTCTTTGTCAGAAGCCAAGAGACAGCTGCTCCTGCCTGCAGATAGTGCAGATTTTCTATTGGAAGCCCAAGCTGCTACAGGTCACATCATTGACCCCAGAACCAATCAGAAGCTGACCGTAGAGGAGGCATGCACCAGAGGGTTGGTGGACATTAAGGATAGAGACAAATTATTGGCAGCTGAAGCGGCTGCTGTGGGATACAAGGATTCTAGCGCAGCCCAGCCTTTCTCAGTGTTTGAGGCCATGAAGAAGGGATTAATCGACAGGAAGACAGGCCTACGCCTGCTGCAGGCCCAGGAGTCTGTGGGAGGTATTCTAGATCCCAATCTCAGTGTGTTCCTTCCCAAAGATACAGCTATAAAACGTAACCTTTTGGATGAAAACCTCCGTCAAGCTCTAAACCAGAGTCCTGAGTGTTACCTTGACCCGGAAACTGAGCATGATGCCAGCTATGGAGCCTTAAAGAAAAGGTGCAAGACAGAGCCTCACACAGGGCTATTACTTTTGCCAATCACTGAGAAGCTAGATCCTTCCAAACTGATCTTTGATGGTGTTCGTAAGCCAGTAACAGCACAACAGTTGTTTGATTGTGGGGTGCTCGACAAACTCACACTTAACCAACTAATGAAGGGAGAAAAAACTATTCCACAGGTGTCTGTGGATAAGAAGATCTTTTTAAAGGGGACAGGATCAATTGCTGGGGTGTCAGCTGGATTATTAGGGAAAATGTCTTTATCAGAGGCCAAGAAACAGATGCTCATGCCCCCAGATAGTGCAGATTTGCTACTGGATGCACAAGCTGCCACAGGACACATCATTGACCCCACAACCAATCAGAAGCTGACAGTAGAGGAAGCATGTGCTAAAAGACTGGTGGATATTAGAGATCGAGATAGACTCTTGGTAGCAGAAGCTGCTGCTGTGGGCTACCGGGATCCTCGCACAGCTGAACCTCTTTCAGTGTTTGATGCAATGAAAAAGGGATTAATTGACAGGAAGACTGGACTACGTATGCTGCAGGCCCAGGAGTCTGCTGGTGGCATTCTAGATCCCCATCTCAGTGTGTTCCTCCCCAAAGACACAGCTATAAAGCGTAAGCTTTTGGATGATGACCTCTGTCATGCTCTAAACCAAAGTCCTGAGTGTTACATTGACCCAGACACTGAGCGTAATGCCAGCTATGGGACTCTAAAGATGAGAAGCAAAACAGAGTCTCACACAGGCCTGATGCTTTTGCCAATTACTGAGAGGAAAGACCCTTCCAAACTGATGTTTGATGGAATCCGCAAGCAAGTCTCAGCACAGCAGTTGTTTGAATGCGGAGTCCTTGACAAACCTACTCTTGACCAACTAGTGAAAGGGGTCAAAACTGTCCTAGCAGTGTCTATGGAAAAGATTGTCTATCTTAAGGGGACTGGACCCATTGCTGGTGTGGTAACTAGACGTGATGGAAAAATGTCTTTCTCAGAAGCCAGTAGACAGATCTTCCTGCCCCTAGATAGTGCAGCTTTGCTTCTAGAAGCCCAGGCTGCCACTGGCCACATTATTGACCCTAAAACCAATCAGAAGCTGACAGTAGCAGAGGCATGTGCCAGAGGAGTGGTGGATATTAGGGATCGAGACAGATTATTGGTAGCAGAGGCTGCTGCTGTGGGCTTCAAGGATCCTAGTGCAGCCAAGCCTCTCTCAGTGTTTGAGGCCATGAAGAAGGGATTAATTGACAGGAAGACTGGGCTACGCCTGCTGCAGGCCCAGGAGTCTGTGGGAGGTATTATAGATCCCAATCTCAGTGTGTTCCTCCCCAAAGATACAGCTATAAAACGTAACCTTTTGGATGAGGACATCTGTCGTGCTCTAAACCAGAGTCCAGAGTATTACATTGACCCAGACACTGAGCATGATGCCAGCTATGGGACTTTGAAGGAAAGATGCAAGACAGAGCCGCAAGCAAGCCTACAACTTTTGCCAGTCTCTGAGAAGTTTGACCCTTCCAAACTACACTTTGATGGTGTCCGTAAGACCGTCACTGCCCAACAGTTGCTTGATTGTGGGATCCTGGACAAACGAACATTCAAACAACTGATGAATGGGGAGAAAACTGTCCCAGAGGTTTCTGTGGATAAGAAGGTCTTTCTGAAGGGGACGGGGTCGATTGCTGGTGTTGCAGCTGGACCTTTAGGGAAAATGTCTTTTACAGAAGCCAAGAAACAGAAAATTATGTCCTCTGACTGTGCTGACCTGCTACTGATTGCTCAGGCAGCCACCGGCAACATCATTGACCCCAAAACGAATCAGAAACTGACTGTAAAGGAAGCATGTGCTAAAGGAGTAGTGGATAAGGACGATGAATCAAAGTTGTTTGCAGCGGAAGCTGCTGCTATAGGTTACAGAGACACAAATACTGGCAAGCTCCTCTCAGCAGGCCAGGCCATGAAGAAGGGATTAATTGACAAGGACACAGCTCTACGTATACTTCAGGCTCAAGAGTCTGTAGGGGGTATTCTGGACCCTGCCCTCGGTGTATTCCTAGCCAAAGACATTGCTCTGGATAGGGATCTCATAGATCAGGACCTATCCCAGGCCCTGAATCGGTATCCTGAGTGTTATATAGACCCAGACACCCAACTAGCAACCACCTATGTATCTCTGAAGAAAAAATGCAAAGCAGATCCAAGCACAGGTCTTTTGCTTCTCCCTGAACCTAAAAAGCCATTAACTGTCCAGGGGCTCAGGGGCCAGGTGTCGGTCATAGATCTAGTGGATGCAAATCTATTAAACCAGTCGGATGTGGACAACCTGAGGGAGGGCAGATTGACAAGCCAGGACATTGAAGACCGTCTGCGCTCCTACCTGAGAGGTTCCACCTGCATAGCAGGAGTTTATGATGAGGACAGTGATAAGGTGATGTCCATCTATGAGGCCATGAAAAATGGACTGTTGCGACCTGGGACTGCTCTGGAACTGCTTGAGGCCCAGGCTGCCTCAGGTTTTATAGTTGATCCTGTCAACAACCAATACCTGACTGTTAGTGATGCCTACAATAAAAGACTGTTTGGCCCAGAGTTTAAGGACAGCCTGCTATCAGCAGAGAGGGCTGTGACTGGTTACAAGCTGCCTGGTACAGACAAGATTATCTCCCACTTTGAGGCCATAGAGAGAGGTCTAGTGGAGAAAGGTCATGGCCTCCGTCTACTAGAAGCCCAGATTGCCAGCGGTGGTATCATTGATCCTGAACACGGCCATCGCATTGACGTGAATGTAGCATACAAGAGAGGTTACTTTGATAAAAAAATGAACAGCATTCTGACTGATCAGAACGTTGATACTAAGGGTTTCTTTGACCCCAACACAGAGGAAAACCTAACTTATCTGGAGCTTAAGAAACGCTGTATCACAGATAAGAAGACCGGCCTCATCCTTTTGCTTATCATGAACAAGAAAAAGCTAGAGTCGACTCTGAAGAACACTATGAGAAAGAGGAGAGTGGTAATTGTGGACCCAGAAACTAATAAAGAGATGACAGTACGTGAAGCATATGACAAAGGGTTTATTGACTACGAAACCTTTGTGGAGCTGTCCGGCCAGGAGTGTGAGTGGGAAGAGATCACTATCACTGCTCCAGATGGTTCCACACGGTTTGTCATCATTGACAGGAAGACTGGAAGACAGTATGATATTACTGAGCTGCTCGAAACGCGAGTAATTAATCAATCGGATCTAGATAAATACCAGTCACGTACCATCACCCTTAATCAATTTGCAGATATCATCAAAAACAAGACCACACATGGATCATCTTCATCATCATCATTGTTGTCATCATCAACTTCAAGATCATCAACAGCCGCAGGTACATCTTCAGTGATATCATCATCAGTGACTTCAAGAACATCAGCATCCCCGGCTATAGCTTCAGTGACATCAACAACTTTAAGAACATCAGCAGCCTCAGTTCCAGCATCAATGACATCCTCATCGTCATCATCATCATCAGTCCTGTCAAGACCCTTATCACCTACTGTCGCCAAGATGACCACAACAAGAACTACCACTGTCACAGAGCGAAGTGCCACATCCAGCAGTTCAGCCCAAGACTCAACTGACTCCCTTAGGAATAAATACAGCGTATGTACCAACCTGGCCTCTCTTGTTGAAGCAGTGGGGGAACAGGAACCCGTGGGTGCCATCTTTGACACAGACACTTTGGAGAAGATATCCATCACAGAGGCTTTGAATCGAGGTCTGGTGGATTCCATCACTGCACAGAGACTGCTGGAGGCTCAGGTCTGCACTGGAGGAATCATCAATCCCACAAATGGCCGTAGACTAAGCATCCTAGAGGCCACCCGCCTGGGCATAATAAATGACAACATGGCCCTTAAGCTCAAGCCTGCCCAGAAAGCCTTCTTTGGCTTTGAGGATCTAAAAACCAGGAAGAAGATGTCTGCTGCTCAGGCCATGAAAGAGTTGTGGCTACCATATGAGGCAGGGCATAGGTTCCTGGAGTTCCAGTTTGTAACAGGGGGGCTTTATGACCCAGAAATGGGCTGTAGAAGAACCATAGAAGATGCTGTAAAAATGGGCTGGATGGATATGAGTGCCGGCCAGAAGCTCCAAGACATAAGAAACCACACAAAGAACCTGACCTGCCCCAAGACCAAACTTAAGATCTCTTACAAGGAGGCTCTGGATAATTGTTTGGAGGAGGAAAGCAATGGGTTGAAAATGCTCCAGGCATCATCTGTATCTTCCAGAGGGATCAGCAGTCCTTACAATTTTGCCTCTGGCCCAGGATCCACTGCTGGCTCCAAGAGTGGCTCACGACAAGGCTCCCGCAGGAGCAGTGTGGACCTAGGCACCACCTCCTCATCAGTTTTACAAAGTCATAGCTTGAATAGCTTCTACGCCACAGCCAGCAAATAAATCAAGAAAAATCACTGCACATTCATGCTCTTGCAAATAAATCAGTTTCTTAAAAGTATACTGATTGTTGTGATAGGACCTTGTGTGTGTTGTATATGATAAGAAAAATTCTAATATAATGTTCTTCATCTGTTTGCATAGTTTTAGATTTTAGCTTTGGTGTCGCTTATGCTTTTAAAATGCCATAGTTCAAACAAATGATCGTAAAAACAAACACTACCGAGATTATAGGGTATTTAGATTTGAAATAAAGTAGATGTTATTATAATTGTGGGTGCCTTTAGAATAAGAAATGATTGCCATATTATTGCTTACAGTTATTACACATATTTTTTGAAAAATCTTCATGGAATGTTATTTCTTTAAAAGCTTTGCATTGGTAACAAAATGGTGTTATGTATACATTTATTTGTCATTTAAAATGCTTGTTTTGTGAGGAGAAGGATTTAAGGTTTGGTTAAATACATTTAGCTTATACTTTTTTTTACTGAGACAGTTGTTAACCATTGTTTTATTGCTTTCTAGTGCTTTTGATTTTGTAACAGTTTCTCAATATCTCAAAATAAAACTGTTTTGCTTATATGGATCCATGACTGAGTTTTTTCACTTTTTATGGTGCCAACAATACTAAGCTATTAAATTAATGATTGATGACATGTTCATATATTTATACAGTACATTATATCAAAATGCTGAACAGTGTATCCTTAAGCTTAATAATAATAATAATAATAATAATGTATACTTTATTAATCCCACAAGGGGAAATTTCAATTTACACTCTGTTGTTATTACACATATTACACACAGGCCTGAATTACACACACATGCTCAGTGCCTATACATGCACTAATGGAGAGATGTCAGAGTGAGGTTGCTGCCCATGGAAAGGCGCTGTACCTGTGGATGGCTACCTTACCTATACCAGTAAGCCTATCATCACTGTTGTGTAAATTAAAAAAAAGATTTATCTTTATAATATGTATATATATGTGTGTAGATAGGTCACGAGAAAGACATTTTAGGGGTGGAAATATTCTGGCTGCAAATCAGATTCAGTTCAATAGTAAAGGGGGTGCTTTTAGCCGATGTAAGCCGAATGTAGATTTGAGATGCGCATGCTCAGATTTAAACGTTTTAAGGCAATATGTGTCATAGTGAAATTTATGAAATCCATGAAATAATCATGATAAATTTACGCATGCGCAACTCACATCTTCACTCGTCTCAAAGTGACGCATGCGCGACTCAAATCTGCACTCGATTTACACTGACAGTTAAAGAAGGCAGAATGAGATGAGGTCTGCGCAGAATCGATCACCGGCGATCGGCGCCCGTTGCATGCCGGTTAGATTTGTGTCCGACTTGATCCCGACTTGCTCTGACGTCATGCACACGTGGGCAACGGAAATCTCACGAGAGCAAGGCGGCCGCAGTTCTGAGACGCAGGCAGCGTAGTTGCTGTGCTTTTCACCGACTGCAAGAGCCAGGCGGACCCAGAGCATGCTGGGAAACGCAGGCTTCTCAGCTGATTTAACAACTGATTGGTTTACAACATGATGACGTTTTATATAAACTTTTTATTGTTTTTTTAACCGGAGGGATTTTAATTGCTATTTGTCTGATTTAAAGACTTATTCTGGACAGAACACACCTTATGTGGCTGATAGTGATGTTTAGAAGTCAGAGGCAAGGCAACTTTATTTGTAGAGCACATTTCAGCAACAGGGCAATTCAAAGTGCTTTACACAAAATCAGTTAAAAGAAAATAAAACCGATAAAACACAGAAGAAACAGTTAAAAAATAAAAACAGTTAAAACACAAGAATAAAAGTTACAGTGCAGTATAAAAGAAAAAAAAAATAATAGAGACTAAATCCGTTCAGATCACGGATCATCTCCAGTCTGTTGTTAATTAAAATCAGCAACAGATCTCATGAAAACATTTTGAGAGCTACTCTGTCATAATTAAAACAACTAGAGAGTGTGTACCAGCTGATCTGTGGGTCGGATTATATTTTATTAAATCATAATCGCACCACAGTGTTTATGTCACTTCCTGTCCAGTCCGAAGGCGGCTGGAATCGGATGGAAATTGTCCGACTTTACCGCAGCTTTTTGTCCCCCTGCTGCCGCCTGCTCTCGTCCACTTTACAGGCGAGGCGCATAGACCGTTAATATTAATAAATAATAATAATATACAGTCAATGGCGAGGAGCAGTTCATCTCCAACGAGCCCATTGATTCACATTCGGGGAGTGACCGACAGTGCAACCCGGAAGTGTTCCGATAACAACAACAACGGTGATTGGCGTGCAGCTAACGTTAGCCGGTCGTAAATATATTTTTTTTAGTAATGTATTTGTCTGCAGTGCCACCTAAATGTATGTTAACCGATGAGTCTTACCGTAAATGTTAACGTTACAGCAACAGAAGCTTCGTCCTTGTTGGGCCTTGGTCGAGAAGTCATGAAGTTAGCTAGCTAGCTAACTAGCTAGCTAGCTTAAAGCTGTACTGCGTGAAACACACCAGTAACGTTACAAGGTAGGAGTAATACTACTAATTACTAATATTAGTAATATTACCTATTTAATTTAACAAACATGTATCACTCCGTTTCGCTGACCTACCCGTGTTGATATACTAGAATTAAATACTCCACTGCGCTGTCTTTGTCAGCTTCACATTTATAATTGGCAACAACGTTAACGCATGGACCAGTATTAACGACCCGATATTCAGATCCTGTACTTCAGTAAAAGTACAAATACACCACTGTAGAAATACTCTGTTACAGGTAAAAGTCCTGCATATAAAAAAGTGCTTAAGTGATGTAGCCCAAGTATAATTATGAAAATGTAGTTTAAAGTATAAACATGTTCCCTGTGACGGTTGTGCACTTAGCTGTTATACCATTACATTATTATTACTCATGCATTAATATAAAAGCAATGTTTAACTGTTGTATTTGGTTGAGGTGGAGCGTAACTATTTTGTATTGGACTTCATCTAATAATTATTTTTATTATGGATTTTTCTGATAGGTAGTTTCTCGATTAGTTAATCAATACATTGTTTTGTAAAACTTCTTAAAAATTATGAGAAATGCTCATCGCAATTACCAAGAGCCCAACGTGACACCTTCACAGTGCTTGGTTTTGGCTAATCAATAGTCGAGAATTCAAGATTATTAAAAATGACAATGATTAAAATAAAAACTAAAAAAAAGCTGTAAATCCTCACATCTGTGAAGCTTGGAGCCATACTTTGTTTTTGAAATGTATGCAAAAGAAATCATATATCGTTAAGTAACTAGTTACTAAAGCTTTCAAATAAATGTAGTGCAGTTAAAAGTACAATATTTCACCCTGAAATGTAGTAGCGTAGAAGTATAGCATTAAATGGCATGGCAGGAAAAGACAAAGTACTTCAAATGTGTACTCAAGTAAATGTACTTACTTACAATCCACCACTGTCTCTCAAAAAAAAATAATAGTAAGACACATATGACACAAATGTTTTAGTCTTTTAGGCATCTTTTGCCTCTCTGTATAACACACTACACACTAAAGGTTTTTGGAAATGTTGTGTTTAGGCGTCACTGACCAAAATATGGCTGACGACCCTCAGAGAAATTTCCGCTCTGCGTATTATGAGAAAGTGGGCTTCAGAGGAGTGGAGGAGAAGAAATCTCTGGAAATACTGCTCAAGGATAATCCTCTGGGTTAGTAACAGTTCATATTCACACATACATTTCTGTCTTAACGTGGCTTACATTCTGGATGCTTTAACATTATTCCTCATTTGTTAGTGGTTGAGTTTTAGAGCCTGCATGTCAGTTCTTGTCCTGTTACCAATGCTGTCACTGTTCTAACAGATCTAGAAAAGCTGAGCACCTTCAGTCAGAGGTTCCCCCTCCCCTCTATGTACAGGATCCATGTGTGGAAGGTATTGTTGGGTAAGACACATCACAGTAATGGTGTACATTTCCAAAAGTGCATTTAAATAAACAAATGTGATTTATGCATGAACTAGTCTATATCCATGACATTTCACTTCCGCAATTGCTCCGGTGCCGCAGAAAATTTGTCCAGATGTCCCTCTTTTTGGCCAGATGTCCAATACATTCTGCATTTGCTGCTGTTGGCATTCTAATCCCGGGTGGATTTCTGAGGACTATGGGTACCTGCTCCTCAGGTCTCTGCGGGGTAAATCTAGACAGCTAGTTAGACTATCTGTCCAAAAAAGAGTTTTCTCTTGCACAACTGAAATAACATTTGAACGTACATGTTCCACTAAAACAAGTTCCTTCCCAAGACTATTTTGCAGCGGCATCAGGGCTCTGTCTGACGCTTAGCACCACCCATGACGATTCTGATTGGTTTAAAGAAATGCCAATAAACCAGAGCACGATTCTCTCCCATTTGCGGGATACTGTGTGGAATAGCCAGACCCTCCTTCGCAGCGCTGTGGAGGAAGGTCTGACAATGTGAGACTATGCATGAACTGATGATGCCAAACAAACAAGCTCTCCTGTTCCTGCAGGAATCCTTCCCCCCCACAGTGACTCTCACGCTCTGGTGGCTGGCTACAGGAAGGAGCAGTACCAGGACATCCTGGAGGCTCTGGAGGTGATGAGATACATCAACTCTTCCACACCTTCCACCCACGTGTACCTGCGCATGTTCCAGCTGGAGAACCAGGTGCTCCCGAGATGCTCCGAGACCTCCGCCCCGGTAAGATGAAGCACACACACACACACACACACACACACACAGAGCAGTGGCACAGGCAAAAATAGTATTTTGGGCGGGCCAGTACAAAAGCAAGTGGGCCATTTTCAAAAAGACGTAGAAGGAACAAAAAGTACAACAATTTAACCTGCCAACATACTTGCTTGGCTGGAAGTTAGCACCAAGCCTTTTATTATGAATTCATAATGATAGATTCATGAAGCAATCTTTACCACAAAAACTCTTTGGTTTTCAGTTCCACATCAGTAACCCACTAAGAAGATCTATATTCTGGACCGTAGACTTGCATTTAGCAGTGGGAATGTGTCCTAATCACCCTGCTGTCAGTGTAAGAGCCATGTAGTGTTTTGCCTTTGTAACTATGTATTAGCCCGAAAGACGCTTAACTGTTTAGAAAATAATGGTTCTATCTAGTTCTTGCTTTTTTGATTCTTAAGAATATTTTTGCTAAGCAATAATATATAAAACTCTTTAAAAGGGTAACTACAGTTTTTTTTAAACTGGACCCTATTTCTCTATGTTTTTGTGTCTAAGTGACTGATGTGACTAGAACAACAATTGGCTGGGGGGGTGGCCTTGATCAACTGCCACTTTGCTTGTTTGAAAGCCATGATGTCTCTCGCTCGTGGGTGGGCCAAATTCTCTGGGGGGCAAAGCAAAGGGAGATCGGCCCATCTGAGCTTTCATTTTCTCAAAGGCAGAGCAGGATACCCAGGGCTCGGTTTACACCTAGCACCATTTCTAGCCACTGGGGGACCAAAGGCAGGCTGGGGGAACGCATATTAATGTTAAAAACCTCATAAAGTGAAATTTTCATGCCATGGGACCTTTTAACAGGGCAAGTGTCCAGCTTGTGTTTACCTTCACAAACATGCTCGTTTTGCCACTAATATTTTAAGTGTCTGACAAAATAATGGAAAGGATTTCTAAGGAGGTCGACCTTTCTGTTAAAGAGTAAGATCCTTGTTTTAAACATGAAAACATCTACAAAATTGCGTTCGCAAAAGCCACCAGACTCCATGTAAATAACGCTCAATACTGGACTAATTTCATTGATTATTGTTCCCATCACTTATAAATGAAATCATAGGAAAGTGGGGTCCAGCTTGAAAAAAACAGTAGTTACCATATAGACGTTGAAAACAAATAGTTTATAAAAATATGAAACACACTGTGTTCTGTGTATATTGTGATAAATACCACTCGCACCACCCTTTTCAGATTGCTCATACTCATATTTCCCGTTGCTTCCTTTATTCTTCGGTGCTGTAGTGGATGATGTTGATGTGGTGTGTTGCTTTTTCTTTCAGGATGAAGAGGACGAGGACTTCCTCTCCATCAGCCGAGCCATGGAGGAGATCGTAGACGATCCCGTTGATTGCTATTGGCTGATCAAGTCTTTCGTCAATCAGTTTCACACAAAGTTTGGAGACTCAGTGCCCCACCTCGTGAGTGTTACACTTTTCTTAACTGGACTTTTTTCAGAGCTTTCAGCTACATTTTTTGACTTTCATCAGTGGATGGAATTCAATCAATTTTGCTTTTGTAAGTCATCAGTGATGAAAAAAAGATACAAAGTTAGTTTAGAAAGTGGCAAAGTTAAAATGATAAATATTTCATGACTCAGGAGTTTGGATCACATCATTTTATTTATTTATTTTTTTAAGTAAGACTTTGTTGTCTCCTTGTGTTGTGTTGCGGTGCAGCCGAAGAGCCTGGAGCATTATCTGAGTCAGGAGGAACCGCGCCTGCTGGACCACCTGAAGAGCTGCGGGGCCCTGGCCCAGCTGCCCTACAGCCTCTGGTTCAGACGCTGCTTCGCTGGCTGCCTGCCCGAATCCAGCCTACAGAGGTCGCTTTACTGGCATCAGCACACACTCACTGAACAAACACACAGCACACACTCACTGAACTTAACACAGCACACACTCACTGAACAAGCGCACAGCACACACTCACTGAACAAACGCACAGCACACACTCACTGAACTTAACACAGCACACACTCACTGAACAAACACACAGCACACACTCACTGAACTTAACACAGCACACACTCACTGAACAAACGCACAGCACACTCCGATTTTTCTAAATCTTTCTTTGCAGCTGCCCATGCTAATATTTAGGCAGACAGTGTAAAAAAAGTACTCTGTTACAAGTAAATGTCCTGCATTCAACATTGCACTCAATCAACAGTATTACCATCGAAGTATTAAAAGTAAAAAAATCTTATCTTGCACAGTCACAAATGACTGAATTATTGATACTGTGTTCATCTCTTTAGTGTTGCAGCTGGTGAAGGGGGAGCTGCATTGACTTCCTCTATGTACTGATGGGTAGCTTCACCTTACATAACTCATCATGAATTAGTTGATTTTATATTAATAATCTTATTACAAAATCAAAGTAACTACAATAAGTGTAATGGGGTAAAAAAAGTACAATATTTGCCACCAAAATGTAGTAGAGTAGAAGTATAAAGTAGCATAAAATGGTAAAACTCAAACCTCAAAATTGTCACAGTAGGTGAGTAAATGTACTTAGTTACATTCCACCACTGCACATTTCTGCATAAACGTGTGCTACTGGGATCGGCTTCACAAAATATACTATGATTCTACTCGTTAAACCCCACCCAATCGTAGCTTGTCGTCTTTTAAGACCAGCATGATTAGCAAAAGTGATTGGGCAGGAACGAGCCTCCTACTCTTCACATTTACATATTTACCCCAGTAAAATTAATGCTCTAAAGAGGTTAGTGTTTAAAAAGGGCCAATACTTGGGGGTGGCAGTAAGTCCCCATATTGACCAAAAGTACTGAGTGTGGATTAGTAGCTGGAGAGATGCTACTTCACCTCCTGGGCACTGTCAGGTGCTCTTGAGCAAGGCACTGTACCCCCCCCCCACCCGCTCAGGGCGCTGGTGCAGCACTGGCAGCCCACTAACCCTGACATCTCTCCATTTGTACATGTACAGGTCGTGAGCATAGTGTGTGTGTGTGTGTGTATTTCAGGCCTGTGTGTAGTGATAACAAAAACAGTGTAAATTCCCAACTGGGGATCAATAAACAGTATTTATTATTAATTTTTGTTTCTGCCTCCCCATGTGTGTCGGGCTGTTATCAGGCTGATTTTGTGTAGTCCCATCCTGGTGTTTAAGTTGTATCATGACATCAGACATGCAGCTACAAAGAGATGAGAAGCAACATGATTTTCATGACTTTCAGTGGAATCCTGCCACACAATGAAGTGCTAGTGTTGAGAAAGTGTTAACGTTATGCAGCGCCGAATGGGGGCACAAGAGCAAGAAGAGACGGCACAATACCAACTGTCCAGTCATAGTTGAATGTTTCCATTGGTTGCTCAGCTTGAAAGCTACAGATTGAGTGAGAGTCAAGAGACAGCCTTTTGATTAATGTCTGAATTAACTGTCACAAGGGTAAATTTGTCTCTATCCTTCTCCTTCTATAGAAGTGATGAGACTTTTGTTACCTACTGGTCAAATGAGCTGAGCCCTTTGATTATGTTTAGGGTGTGGGACAAGGTGATCAGTGGCTCCTGTAAGATCCTGGTGTTTGTGTCCTTGGAGATTCTGCTCAGCTACAAGATCGTGTTGTTGGGAATCAGCCGGCCCGGAGGCGTGGTCAAGTTTCTGTGCAATGTGAGTTAACAGCTTATGTACAATTATGTTGTTGGCACCAAGCAGAAATGCATTATTGTTGTCCTGGCAGTAGGTGTCTGTGTAAAACCTTACAATAATCCCTTTCCCTTTCCAGATACCGCAGGAAAACACAGACGCCATCGTGACTAAAGCCATTGACTTGTGGCACAAATACTGCGGAACTCCAATGCACGCCGTATAGCCACATGGAGCACACACATCTGGGCCCAGAGGTGCTTTTTCCCAGGATTCACCAGGACTTGCTCCACTGAGAGACTAATGGACTGGGGATTCATCTCTGCATGACTGAACTGAAAACTCATCATGGGCTACTTGCATTAAGCCTGAAGACTTCCTGAGAATTCCCAGCTGTCAAAGAAACTGATGAACTATACATGGAAAAGACACTGGGAACAGCTGCTATACAGAGTGGATGCACAAAATCGGTTTGGAAAAAGGCGAGGAAGCATAAACTTATTTTTTTTAATAAGTTTCTTTCTTTAAGAAACCGCATACATCATAGAAGACACAATAAATTAATACTCACATGCAGTTTGTCTGCTTTACAAATAAAAACATTTGAAAAGTCTTGCTTACTTTTTGTTTGCTATGTACAAGTCTTTCATAATTCTGAGAACAATTGTCTTTCAAAACATTGTTTACAACATACAAGAGACAGTAATATTACCGACGCTTGTTCATACACACTCAGTCATAACACTCACACACACACACACAACAGAGCAACCAGTTCTCCCGTTAATATGGTCAAAACTGACAATTGATGAACCTAATATGCACTTTAAATAATAACGTGAGGTGGCAGGGTTTTCATATTCTGTACCACCAAAGGTTCATCTCAGACAATAAAAATGAAATACAAAATAAGAGTCTACTTTCTTGTCGTTTGGCAGAGAGTTCAGCAACATTTTTACTCTGGCTAAAGATACTCTGTATTAAACTCAAGTTAATTTGGCAACTTTTAAATCCGTGTAAACCATATTGTAGGCACAGTGACACAGTGGGTTACTGAACGTTCAACAGCAGTCACTCTGGGATGCATTCAAGATTGCGACTTCCACAGCAAGTCAAGTTGCTTTGGTTTAAAATGGAGATCTGTAGTCTGAAAAGTGTTTTGAGCTCCTGACTGCAGCCCATGAACAGATGTACAAATGAGGTGAAATTGTTGACAAATGAGTTGAAAATCTGAAATTATTGCTCAGTTGATTGATGTGTTAGGAGATGTTCATTTTTACTATTACTGGCTTGCAGAGAGCATTTTAGGATTTTGTTTAGGATGTAAGGTACTTTTGTTTAAAGAGTCAGCTGCCTACAACAACACAAGTTCTTTGAGATTTTAACTTCTCTGGCAAAATGAGACAAACCATCACGGAGATGTCATCTGTGAAATAACGCTGTGCCAACACAAGCACGCCCTCAAGAAGAATCAAGTCAAGTTGAGAAAGGAGGGAGAACATGGAGAAAGGAAGGAATACAATCCCTGTCCTCACCTCCTTCTTCCCATCCTCCCAGTTGGCACTGGTTCTGTTTCACTTCCAAAAGCCTTTTTCAAAAACAAAAAAGTGCTGCAATGTAAACTCGCCGCCACTTCATCTTTAAAAAAAAAAGAAAGAAAAGAAAATCTTTCAAAAGAAGTCTGTAAAAATCTCCACTAAGGGAAGACGCCAGTTGAGAGTTTCATCTATTTTTAGTTGTTCACGGTTCCTGCGACGGCCACAGCACACGAGTTGTGCTCATGTCCAGCCCGTCAGTTTGAAGTCGACGCTGGAACGTGTAGGAGGGCAGCAGGGAGCAGTCTCGAGACTTGAGGCTCGGTGTGGGAGTATTTAAGCACGGCCGAGATCTGACTAATCCAATTTATGGCCGATGAAACCTGCAGGGAGAAACCACAACGAGAAAGTGAATAACTAGAAATGCCGTTGGTTGGTTGTTCACTATACCACTAAATCTTCACATGTACATATCAACTTTATTATGCCTTTTAATGACATACTATTTTTGTCACATTTTTATGACATAGTAGACATATAGTATGTCTTTTTGACATACCATACTATGACTTCCATTAGACTTTGTGACATACTATGACTTTTTATGATTTGTTTTCCAACATACAATGATACTATGATTGTTTATGATGCTTTTTAAGACTTTCATGACATACTATGCTATGACGTTTTGGCATACTATAACTTTCACGACACTTTATAACATAATATACTATGAGTTTGTAATGACTTTTTATGACATACTATACTATGACTTTTTATGACAAATTTTATATATATGTATATATATATATATATATATACACACACACACACACACACAGTATACTGTATTTGTAATTTGACCTAACCTGTAAATTACTTTTCATGAAAATTTTATGACATACTATACTATGACTTTTTTATGACATACTATACTATGACTTTTTTATGACATACTATACTATGACTTTTTTATGAGATACTATACTATGACTTTTTTATGACATACTATACTATGACTTTTTTATGACATACTATACTATGACTTTTTTATGACATACTATACTATGACTTTTATGAAATCTTTACAACATATTATGACTTTGTAATGACTTTTATGACAGTATACTATGACTTTTTTTAATGACATTTTTATGACATACTATGACTTTTTATGAAATTTTGAAGACATACTATACCATAACTTTCGACATATATGAATTTCATGACGCATTATGACATACTTTAGTATTACTTTTTGACACTTTGACAAACTATAACTTTTTTATGACATACTATAATATGACTTTTTCAAGACCTTTTCATCACATACTTTACAATGACATTTTTTATGACATTTTAACGACATACTATGATTTTTCATGAAATTGTAATGACATGCTATACTATGATTTTTCATTAAATTTTAACAATATACTACAACTTCATGACATCCCGTATGGGGACTTGAACCAACAACCTTCTGGTTTTTAACCAGACTCCCTACAGACTGAGCTACTGCCACACTATGACTCTCTATGAATTCATACTATACTATGATTTTTCATGAACATTTAACAACAAACTACACTATGATTTTTTTTTTGACATACTGTAGTATAACTTTTTTCAACATACTATGACCTTTTCATGACATTAAATATGACTTTTTGAAATAAAATCTTTACAACACACTATACTATGACTTTTTATGATTTCTATATGACATACTATATTATGTTTTTATGGCATACTATATTATGTTTTTATGGCATACTATACTGACTTTTTATGACATACTATACTCTGACTTTTATGAAAATTTAACAACATACTATACTCTGACTTTATTACATTTTTATACAATATTATGATTTTTCAGATTTTTAATGAAATACTATATTTCGTCTTTTTATTTTGACTATACTATGACTTTTTTGACATATTAATACGATTTTTCATTACATTTTTACAACATACTATACTATGACTTTATTAATGAAATTTTTACAACATTATATTGAGATTTTAAATAAATAATTTATTCAACTTTTTCATGCTATACTATGACATATTAACATCTATGACTTCTTTTAATGAAATACTATTCTGTCTTTATAACATACTAATAAGACTTTCACGATACTGACATGATACCATGACTAAAGTGCACACTTTGGTCTATACGGGGACTTGAACCGACAACCTGCAGGTTCCCAACCCAACTCCCTACAGACTGAGCTACTGCAACTTTTCATAATATACCATCTCATGACAATTTTTATGAAATACTATATTACAACTTTTTATGACAAACTATACTATGACTTTTTGAAATTAAACCTTTACGACATCCTATCTTATGACTTTTTGGGATACTTTTTATGACATGCTATATTGTGATGTTTTGATGGCATACTATATTACGACATTGTATGACATACTATACTATAAATTTTTTTCGACATACTATACTCAGGCTTTTTATGAAATGTTTTATGACATACATACTATGACTTTTTTAATGATTTTCATGATATACTACACCTTGAAATTTTTCTTTTTAAAGATTATTTTTTGGGCTTTTCCGCCTTTAATGGACATGACAGCTATGTGAGAAAAGGGAGGGAAGATATGCAGGAAATCGTCACAGGTCGGACTCGAATCCTGGACCTCTGTGTCGAGGCCTAAACCTCTATGTAAATGTGCACCTGCCCTACCAACTGAGCCGACACAGCCACGCACTGACTTTTCTAATGAAAAAGGTTTTAAATTGTACTTCAAGATTCCTGCATATATCCTGAACTTTGTGTCACCTGGTCAGATGACGGCTCGACTCATGCACCTCCATCTCTGTGCTTTTGAACTCATTCAGCTCCTTTCTGATGGCAGCCTGAACAACACACAGATAGACACTTATTTACACACAGTATACATGTTCAGACTACTTAAATCCAGAGTTTGTGAAACATTCTTTGGGTTTCTGTGCGTGTTTTTGAAGTTAACCTTATCAGCAGCTGTTAGCCGAGTCCATGGCTTGTCTGCTCTCCTGTCGTAGTCCTGAGCCTCGGCGACCTCCACATAGTCACTGAAGCGGATGAGGATCTTCGCCTCCCTCAGCTCCTCCACTGTGGGCCTCTGGCTGAGCTAAAGGGTGCAAGAAAGAGAGGTGTTAGTAGCCCGATGCGCTGCATGAAACTACATTACATAGAGAATGTTTTTCCTCTGTGTAATGTAAATATAATTATGTTTTAAAATAGAGAAAAAGTTAATTAAATCAATTAAATTCAAGAAAGCACAAATGTTTTCTATCCGCCTTTAGACTCAGAACTGCATTGAAGATGACATATTTATGTTACGATTGTCTTTCAAAGTTAATAAATGATTGGATCTGCAACTGAAAACAAATGGATGCAGATTAGTCGTTTCATCCATCAATACGTGTAATCAAATATACTGTATGTGATTACTGTGCAACAACAGAGATTGAATGTGATGAGAACTGAGATGGTGATGAACACACGCACACGCACACACACACACACACACACACACACACACACACACACACACACACACACACACACACACACACACACACGATAATGCAACAGATAACACTTTTATCTTTTTTTAAAAGGCTCCGATCTAAAGGTTGGCAGCAACCATGCTCATATTTACAGCTGGTGTCATGAGCCATTTAAACATGTCCTCTGATGTGAAGACGCTCTTTCCATCTCCAACTCTGTCGTACCTTTTTGGACAAATGTCTCTTGATCTCCCTCTTCTCCTCCTGCTCCTCCAGATCGTTTCGAGCTGCAAGGATATAGAAAGAGAGCATGATCCACACACAGGGTTTATTAACACACACACACACACACACACACACACACACACACACACACACAGTTGTGTTCAAAATAATAGCAATTGGTAGAACTGATATTTCTACATGGCAAATAATGTACTAGTAAATGTTGTAGAGTCATAGAAAACCAACAGACCCAACAGTCATGACATGCATGCTGATCATTCTGTGAAATTGAATCTGTATTTGAAAGAGGCGTGTTCAAAATAATAGCAGTGTTGTGTTCAATTAGTGAGGTGATTGATTCTGTGAAGAAACAGGTGTCGGTTATGACCCATATTGAAGGGAGGAAGCAAATGTTGTGCATGCTGGTTATAGTGCATTTCACACAGCAAAATGGGTCGTTCCAGACACTGCTCTGAGGAACAGTGGACTTTGATTAAAACACTGATTGGAGAGGGGAAAACATATAAAGTAGTGCAGAAAATTATAGGCTGCTCAGCCAAAATGATTACAAATGCTTTGAAATGGCATCCAAAGCCTGAGAAAAATGCAAATACTGCTGCTATTTTTTTGAAGAGCCTAATATTCCTTTTTCTTCACTTTCTGTAAAGGTATAGCACAAACTTGATCAATTGTGGTCATATTTAGATTTCGAATTCATTAATTAAATTAATTAAAGGTGCAGTGTTCCCAATGCATTGATATTATGGAATTAAAAAGGTATTCTAAGGATTATGAGCATTAGACACTTTTTCTAAACACATTGCTAGTATTCTGAACACAGCGTTAAATACTGTACATATACTGTATACACACACCGTATGCAAGGTTACTTACGTTTGAGTATGTTCCTCTGTTCCAGTTCCTCTGCTGTCGGTCGTTGACTTAATCGCCTGGAAAAAATAGAAGTCTACTGTGCTTAGAATTTTTTGTCTGTACTAGAGTCATGCAAAATGTTGTGCAGGCAGAAATGTTTCTCTGCGGACAGACTGGGCAGAGAAGCTGACCGTGCATGCAATGTCAGTTTTTATGAGGCTGTATTTTGTGAATTTACAGGCACTGACTCTAAGGTGGTGCAGCGATTTATACAGTTGGTAGGATGATTGATCAAGAGTGAGAACAAAAAGGAAGGGGAGAGGTAATATGATGCCAAGAGCAGAAGGCTGTGACCAATGAGAGGGTCAAAAGAGAAGCCAGAGGAGGAAAAGCTTTTCAAATTTACAGTACATGTTTTTGAAAAGGCACCAATGTGACTAGTCCTCTATAAGAAATTGTACCAACAGTTCTGAAAACCGTTGCTACTTCCCGCGCTTAGGGCCGCCCAAGATGATTGCGATTGGTTTAAAGAAATGCCAATAAACCAGAGAACAGAGGCTTTGTGGCTGTAGGATCTCTGCATGTGTGTTGTTAATCCGGCGACTCACCTGGTCAGTTTTGTGGCCGTTTGTTGTCGAGACTCGAACCTCTCTTGGTCCGACTGCATCGGCAGGATGTTTTTGTCCTCCAGCTCCCTCTTAGATGGACGGTTACTCAGCTTGATGGCCAGAGAGTCCTTTCGTAAAACCTTCATGGCCAGTACGCCTACAATGATTGCACAAGAAGCAAGATGGATGCGTTGTATCGTATAAAAAGGATAATTAGGGCCCGAGCACTGAAGTGCAAGGAACCTATTGTTTTTGTAGGGATTATTATTATTATTCCGAACCGTCTCTCTCATTTTTGAGGGCTTTAGCATGTGGGAAAATTCAAAAAAACGTGCACACATGTAAGACCTATAAAAAATGACAAATTTCTGTAGTGACTGGGCTCGACTTAAAAAAAGTAATAATTTCTCATACTAACTTTTGAGGGAACATGTGTATCATCTGGGACTCTATCAAGCTATTTTTAACATAGCAGCGTGAGCATCCATGCCAAATTTTGAGTGAATTAGCCATTAGATAGCGCTGTTAGAATTTGTTTTAATTATTTAAAATGAAAAAATACATTCTTTGACATATGGGAACCATACTTTGTCTAACTCCTTCTGGGCTGTGAGTCCAATCTACACAAAAAACTTGGATATAGACTCGGTGGACCCTCGTGACAAAAAGATATGAAAAGAATTTTGATACCTAACACAATGCGCGAGTTATAGAGGACCAACTTCCTGTCTGGGGCTGTTGAAACAGGAACGGCTGTATCTTGGTAAACATTCAGATTTACATGAAACTTAGAATGTGTACATGTGACATTGAGCCGCCCCCCCATACTCTATCCACACCCATGTACACAGACCACGCCCTTTTCACAACTTGCAGGTTAACCACCACTGGGTAAAAAAAAAAAAATTTTAAAAAAGAAAATCACTCAATATATGTATATCATTTTTAAAACGTCATGTTGGGGAGAGTAGCCTCAGCCTAGTACTAGAGCTATGGCGACTGACTTGGATGAGGAAGAGGTGGAAAGGCCAGCAGCCCTGTAATTTCAAATCTGCCAGACGTGGGGGGGGAAATGAGGAATTGGGGAAGTGGTGCTCATCTTTTTTCTTTCCATATTTCGTAAAGTGTTCTTTCTGCCATATTTTAGGAATCATCAGAAATCATTACATTTATACTGTATATTAAAACATAAACAAACTGGTGTCTCATAGCAACAATAACCATTTGGATTGAAAATATAAGAATACATGTTGTTGTTGTCATAACAACAAACTGAATACTGGGACCCAACTTTAGTTCCAACACACATTCACTCAGACAGCAGTTCAGAGAGTCACTTGACTGTGACAATCCAAAGGTGCACATTGCAACAGGAGAAGAAAACACTGGAAAACATGGACTTCAACTCCAGAGAGATTCAACCAAACAATTTCTATCTCAGTTACCTTGAAGAACAAGTACGGTGACGCTCACCCAATGTGAGTCTGAGGGGAGAGTTCACCTGATCATCTGAGAGGACTTGTTGGCCAATCTCCTCGATCAGCTCCAACAACAGACAGAGGCCAGCAGTTGGGGACTTGAGAAGGAGCTGATGCAGAAGGAGATCTGTGACTTGAAAGCTCAGCTTGCTGAACGTGTCCCTTCCCCACCCAGGGAAACAGAGCGTCTGAAATCCCAGCTGGGAAAAATCAGCAACAGGCTGCAAAAAGCCCAAAAAGATCTGGACCTGCAGTACTTCATTACTGAAGACCGAATTGGAGCAGATGAAGGGAGAGAAGGAGGCCCTGAAAAAGGAAGTGGAGACTCAGAAGATGGAGAGACAGAAGCTCAAGGTACGTAAGACCAATGTGGAGTTAGAGTTGGAGAGCTTTCTGGAGATGGAAAGGGCTCAAGCTCAGGAGCTGAAGGATAAATTGAGCAAGATGGAGGGAGCTCTCCTAGAACAGGAGAAGAAGGCAAAGGAGATACGGGAAAGATGCCAGGCTTCCCATAGAGCCCAGCTGGATGAGGCTTTGGCTAAACGTGTCCACTCCCCACCAGAGCGTCTGAAATCCCAGCTAGAAAAAGCCCAAAAAGATCTGGACCTGCAGACTTTCATTACTGAAGCCCCGAAAGTCGATTTAAAGCAGATGAAGGGAGAGATGCAGGCCCTTAAAAATATTGTGGCGACTCAGAAGTTGAAGCGTCAAAAAGAGAGACAGATGCTCATGGTAGGTAAGACCACCAACATGATGTTGGAGAACCATCTGGAGATTGAGAGGGCTCAAGCTCAGGAGCTAAAGGATAAACGGAGCAAGGTGGAGGAAGCTCTCCAGAAACAAGACAAGGAGGCAAAGGAGATTCTGGAAAGATCCAAGGCTTCCCATAGAACCCAGCTGGAGATGCAGGACCAAAACAACAAGAAACTCAGAGATGCTCTTCAGAAAAAGTATGAACATCAGCTGGAGAGTCATCTCAACCAGTGGAAGGAGGAAAAATCATCCCTCCTTCAGGCCACAGAAAGCCTGAAGCTGACTCAGCAGGAAAAAGAGCAGGAGTGGGAGAGGACTGAGAGCACCTTGAGGTCCCAGCTGGTAGATCTTCAAAGCCAGGTAATGCAAAAGCCAAAGAAGAAGTGGTACAAAAAGCTTCTGCCTGGCTAAGGAAGAGAAAATGCATTTGTACTGGTATAGTATCTGTGTTTTTTTTGTGTATGTGTATGTATGTCTGTGTGTGTGTGTGTGGGTCTGTGTGTTTTTTTTGTGTATGTCTGTCTGTGTGTGTGTGTGTGTGTGTGTGTGTGTGTGTGTGTGTGTGTGTGTGTTTGCTCACAGGGCGTGTGATGCGTCAGTACAGTAGTGTTGGAGTAGTAGAGCTTGTAGTCAGTGCGTGCTACATGCTACATGCTGCATGCTACATGCTACATGCTACATGTTGCTTCTGCTCGCCACTCTCTACTTCCAGCTACTGCCACCGGACAGCCCTTTGTTTTCAGGGGCTGAAAGAGGAGCCGAGTGTGTGTGGCCTCCTCCACCGGTACATAGCCTCTCCACTGCCAAGACCTCGTACACGCCTCCCGTGGCACACATGGTAACTGGTCCCTTGTGGTTCCAGGCTAAGTTGTACAGGATCTCGGAGCAGCAGTGGGCCCCAGAGACGCGGCATGCAGGCCCGTCGGTGAGTAGAAACGCCCTGATGCCCGTCAACCACTGCCCCAGTTATGGGTAAATAGCCCCAGCTATGGGTAAATAGTGAAGAACCCAACAGCAGAGCAGGCGGAAGATGTTGTGTGAGAACCACCACAACGTCTGGAAAGGAGGAAGAAGGCCACGTGGGTTAAATCGGGAGGGTACAGCGGCTAGGGGAGCAAACCCTGTGGCGATGTGAGAAAATTGAAACTATTCCTCACAACTATATAACAGCTACTGCATACACACTAACTCTAGCTATAAAAATGATGTCATATGTGTTGGTGTGCCGGCCCGGGGCCTGTTCTACATGTGTACTGTGGTTTGTCTTGTTAACTTGCAGGTGTAGCGGAGGCAATAATGAGAGGACTGTGATCACCTGGCCGGTCCTCCCAGACTATTTACCCCCGCCTGCCCAGAGACCGGGCACCACATTCTCCAAACGGCGCACCATGTTTTCTCTTTGTTTGAGTTTTCCCTTTGTTAACTACTCAAAACATGCACCTCCCCTTCTCCATTACATCCATCCACCTCATTCATCACTGATACTGACAATCACACCTCATCGTCACCTCTTGTTTGCATCATTATTTAATAAATGTCACTTTATTATTGTTACGTTGCTGAGCATGTCCCTCTTTTGTTGTGGCCTGTGAGCCGGTTGTAACAAGTTGGGAGCTCATTTGCCGTGAGTATAAACCAGGACCTTGTTTGTGGTTTTCTTTAATTAATCCTAGTTAGTTGCGGTTGAGGTAATTTGGTTTAGTTGAGCTAGTCTATTGTTTAAATGTTAAGTTGCACTGTCATGTGTAATATAGTTTGATGTATAAATCTGGGAAACGCAAACACTCATTTGCATCCTAAACCCCCAAAATATAAATTGGCTCAAATTATTTTATATGGTAATTATAATATAATTAATATAGGTTTTTGTCCGGAGGTACATGTTGTTCATCCAAAGAAAATAATTAACCCTCCTGTTGTCCTCGGGGTCAAATTTGACCCATTTTCAAAAAGTTTCTAAATCAGAAATTTGGGTTTCATTCAACCAAAATGTAAAAACAAACGTAGACGGTTCGATACAACGCTCCTCACAAGTTAAATAACTGATCAGTTCTCTATTTTCATTGAATTTGTGTGTTTTAATTTCATAGCATTTTAAGAAAAGACAAAAAGATTTAAGAACACTGAAAAAAGTGAGAGAAATGTAGGAAAAAGAAACAAAACAAAAAAGTCTGAAAGAAATCAACAAAGACATTGTATGAAGTGAGAAAGAACTTGGGGAAAATTCTTTCTTGATATATGCAAGGTCTGATTATTTTATTTTTTATTTTACCAATGATTCACCTAAATATCTTCTGTTTGTACGGTGACTACATCTTATCTGTTTCCAGCAAAACAGACTAAATGCAGAAAATCCATGTTATGTTCTTCTTTACAAATGAGATGAATATGATGTGCATTTGTCTTAGTAAAAAATCACATTATAGAAATGTCTCATGATATGATATATATACTGTATGTACACACATTAATACATACTGTATATACACACAAATATAAAAATCGCAATACTCAATACTATCAAATCGCAATAAATAAAAATACACAATATAATACAAATCATTTTGGAACCCATGTATCTTGAAAAAAATCGAATAGGGACAAAAGCATATCGCCCAGAAAAAAGACTTACTTGTAAACAATGTATCATCATCATCTTCCTCCTCATCTTCGTCTTCCTCATCATCGTCGTCGTCTTCTTCTTCCTCCTCCTCTTCTTCTTCTTCGTCAGGCAGGTCCTCATAGTCCGCCTCGTTGGGGAGGTTCTCTTTGTCATCGTCACACTCGATCATCACCGTGGGAACGGCGTGCATCATGGAGCTGCAGGTCGGTGGGAAAGGGCAAAGGTCAGAGGTGTGTGCTCAGTGTCTCATGAAGGTGTGAAATAACAGCAGCTGGATGTGAGAGGGTGAAAAGGGTGAGAAGCCCATGAACGCGGAGATTGGATGTGACCAGTATGCTTTTATTTATATGGAGACCAGAGCTGATGAAAACACTTCCGTTTTCCATTTGCAATAGTTTGACAGAATATTTCTTCTCTGCAGTCATTTCAGCAGGAATCAGAAGAGTTTCTAAAGAAAAGATTTAAAAGTAAAACTTAACTGCACAAAAATGCACATCATGCAAATGTGTATTAGGGCTATCCTCGGCTGAAGTAACTCTTAGTCGACTAACACTCTTAAGATTTTGTCGAGTTTCTCTACATGAAAAAACACATTTTAAATCTGGAGATTACCAGACATGTGCTCAGAATTCAAAGAGCATGGAAAAAGCATAAAAGATGATTAACGACTAGAGAAATTAATTGACTAAATGGGGGAAGCCCTGATATATGGCGGCATGGTGGATCAGTGGTTAGCACTGCTGCCTCACAGCAAGAAGACACTGAAGAGTTCGATCCCCGGGCCGGCCACGGCCTTCCCAAGTGTTCTAGTTTCACCCCAGCATAAAGCTTGCATGCTAGGTAATTAGCACTACTGGTAAAACATTTGCCGGCTGGCTAACACTGGCACATTTACAGATAAATAAATCTTATTAAACCTAATAAATACAGTTTATTCCTCATATACATACACTATGTTTTATCCTCACCTTTCAAACCTCTGCATGGTGAGGGCCAGGGTCTTGTTGAGCTCCTCTATGATTCGGCTGGGGGGGTGGAGGGGTAGCGCCCCGTACTGCAGGGAGTGCCCGCCTATTGGAGCGTGGCTGGGAGGGGGGCACTTCTGGAAGGCGAGCAAAGAGGGCTCCATGCTCCCTGCAGGTACGGAGATCATGAGTTTCTTTGGAGGTAGAGGAGGAGACAACTTCGACAACATACACGGTAACTTCACCGGGGCACCGTCTGCACAGAGAGGATGTGGAAATATTACACATGCATACAAAAAGTCACATAGGCAGTTTATGAGCGTGCACAAAGACAAACACCTATAATGTGATTAGGTAGCCTATTGAAGGGTTTGGGTGGCAGCGCAGGAGGCTGTTTGTGTAACGCGGGGGGTCTGGAGAGCGTTGAGTCAGCGCCGTCAGACGGATACACAGTGGACTTCTTCGTGGATTTTGGGCCGTGGTCCTGTTGACACACACCCTCACTTGGCATCTGGAACTCCAGAGAGCCTGAGCAGAAGAAATGCAGAAATAAATAAAAAACAGTCAGATGCTACAATGTGAGGCGAGAGATGAGGCGACAATGGTGGCGAGGCTCTGCTGCCTACCTACAGCTGCGGAGGCTCCCTCCATCAGCTCAGTACCTTCAGACTCCATTCCGGAGGCGAGCAGCAGAGATCGCCCGTTCTCCATCTTCGCCTCCTCGCGTACAGCCGGGGAAGAGCCGTCTATACAGACAGAGAGTGGAGGAGCAGGAAAAGGTGGATTAAAAAGTTGTGAAAAAGGTGAAAGACAAACACACAATGATAAAGGCTGATTTATGTGTTTGTGTTAAATCAACATGACCCATATGTTGATTTAACAGAGAAGCATAAATCAGCCTTTATAAACGTAGGTATACGTGGAGACCCTACGCCGTCGTCGTTTTCTTGCCCCTCACCTTTCTCATGAACCTCCTTCAGCACTCCTTTCTTGATGAGCTCCTCTCTGCTCTGGCGAGTGGACATCTTCCTCTCCAGCACTGAGGAAGCAGAAAAGACATGACGTTATCAAAAGAACAAAAAGAAATAGTAGGGATGCAACTACTGATTATTTTCATTTTCTCAAAATGTAATTGATGACTTTTTATGACCTTTTCAATACCACCTGGGATAAAATTGGATGTCAACTTCACGACCATATAAATGGAAAATCAGTGTGGATTACCAAGTAATGTTACTTGATCTTGAAGTCTAATTACATGAAATGAATAAAATCAATATAAATCAATCATTTATTCAATCATTGATTGAATAAAATAGTTGTTGCATTTAGAGCTCTTGTGCTATAAAACTAAAAAAGAAGACAGAAAAGAATATTGCATTTAAGACTTTAATACTTTTTAGGACCCCGCGGGAACCCTGAATTATTTTTGCAATTAATCGATTAGTTGTTTGGGCTATAAAATGTCAATCAATGTTTTCCCAAAGCCCAAGATGGCATCCTCAAATTTCTTGTTTTGTCCAAAATTCAAATTTATTCAATTTACTGTCGCAGAGTGAAGAAACTACAAAATATTGACATTTAAAAAGCTGGAATCAGATAATGTATACTTCTTTTTAAAGTGCTCATAATATGCTCATTTTCAGGTTCATAATTGTATTCAGAGGTTGTACCTAAATAGGTTTCCATGGTTTCATTTTCAAAAACACAATTTTTTTGTTGTTGTACTGCACATTGCTGCAGCTCCTCTTTTCACCCTGTGTGTTGAGCTCTCTGTTATAGCTACAGAGTGAGGCATCTCACTTCTGTTCCATTTTTTCATTCACTTTTATTAAACACAGATTATAAAGACAGTAGCGTTCATGTTTACATGCGGGCGCCATCTTGGAAAACCACAAGAAGAACTGAAGGAGAACCACAAACGGCGTGCAACCAGTAAGCTCAAACACAGCGTTCATGGTTCGACGTTCTTCATATGAATGATGTTTTTAATAAACTGTCTGTACACTTACAAAGTTCTCAATGCTTCGGTTTACAGGTAGGGAGTAGGGGTGGGAATCACCAGAGGCCATCACGATACGATATCATCGCGATACTAATGTCATGTTACGATATAACTGAGATTTTAAACATACTGCAATATTCTGCAATATATTGCAATTTTATTATTTTATTATTTATTCACAATTTCAAATGATGTCCCCAAAAGGAAACTTTGTCAACATCTGTTTCATCTAAAAAGATAAATTTCTCTGTTTGCTCATCTCACTTCAATTTTATTGCTGCAGAATGGGATTGTCAAGCAGACAGACTGACCAACACATACATAATAAAAGATCAATTCTTGGCGCCTGTGTATCGATACAGCATTGCCACAGAAAATATCACGATGCTGTATTGATTTTTTCCCCCACCCCTAGTAGGGACCCTCATTATGCTACCGTTGAAGTGTGGTGCTATTTTTAGCCTTGTTAGTGGTATAAAATAGCGATTTACCCTATGCCCTGAAAGGTAGCGTTAGCTAACCACCGGGTCGCGCTAGCTTGTCTCAAGCTAGAGACACATTCGATTAGCATGAAAACAGATCCCAGAGAACGATCGACTTGGTACGCATATGTGAAAATTCAACCTTTAAGGACACCAATTTTCTTTGTGAATGAATAGAGTATCGTGAATAGATAACTGTTCTTCCTTAAAATACAGGGGGTATAACTAAGTACGCCCCTATGTTAAATTCCAATAGAGACAGGCAGATTTTTATTTTTTAAAGGCTATTTATTTCAGGGATCCAGGATAGTATGCATCCTGGTAAAGTTCCCTTGGTCTTCGGAATCACATACCCTTCACCATACCTAGAGATTAGCATGACGCAAATCAAACCAGCTATTAGGCTTACTGAAATAAAACCATGCCAATCTCTATGTATGGTGAAGGGTATGTGATGATGTGGGGCTATTTTAAATCCAAAGGCCAAGGGAACTTTATCAGGATGCATAGTATCTGGAATCCATGACATAACTGGCCAAATCTGCCTGCCTCTATGGTTAAACAGATTGTCATCTGCTTCAGATTTGATGCATTCTCTGCGCATGAGCATTATGTTTTCATCAACATTATTGCTAAATAATCAACAACAAAAAAGTGGAAAAAGAAAAGGTAATGTGTTTACAGTATTTACTTATTATCATTTATCTTGCATCACTCATGCCTTTATCTGGGGCAAGTAAAACGCTACGTCGGGCAAGTAGATACCAGCGTTTATAAAGGCAAGTACAACTTTTTCTACCATACCTAAAAAAAACTTAATGGTGAACCCTGCTCTTAATGTGAAACCTACATACACACCAAAAGCCCCGTTATAATACATATAATATACAGAAAACACATGGTTAATTTCTCTGTATCACACAACGACGAACCATGAATTCCAACATAATCTAATGCACCTGGACAGAATGATGGCAAGAGTCCAGCAGTAACACATGGTGCTCACAACGTGCACCTACCTGTATGTGTGTGTGGTAAAATGTATATTGTGTTTTATTTGCATAGAGAGAGAGGAAGCAGCCTGCTGCGACAGCTGGGAGAACAGCTTGGCTGCAGCCTCTCTTCGCCCCTCTGCTGTGTGTTTGTGTGTCTCGGTGACAACAGGATGTATAACCATTCAGCCAGCTGAGAAACAACAACAGCTCCCATTTCTCCGTCCAAATGAAGTGCTTTCTTCTATTCCGCAGTTTGCTATGTAGCTGAGAATCAGACGTATGTACTAACATCCACATTCGCTAACATTGAGGTAATTTAATGTAAAAGAGACGACACAGCATTTAACACTCACAATGTGCATCTACCTGTATGTATGTGTGTGTGTGTGTGTGTGTGTGTGTGTGTGTGTGTGTGTGTGCAGTGAACGTTAATCAACTGCAGTGAATGTTCCCAATCAATGGCACTTCCACAGCTGTTGTGTTTGCATCTCCGATGATCACGGTAATTAACAGCTTTGAGTCGTAACGTTCAAACTGAGAGAAAGAAATATACATTGTGTAAATGAGCAATTTGCTTGATTTTTCCACAAACTCTTGATACTTCCTTTTCTTCAGTTAGTGTGGAAGAAGTACTAAGATCAATTACTTAAAAGTAGCGATACCACAGTGTAGAAATACTCAGTTACGAGTAAAACAACTGCAAAATGTCAAAAGGTAAGTACAAGTACAAAAGTATTAGCATCAAAATATACCTAGAGTAATTAGTACCGGTTATGCAAAATCTCCCTTATCATCCCAATAAATATATTATATTAGTGGATAAAAATGATTGATACATTACTGTGTTCATCACTGCATTAATGTTGCAGCTGATAAAGATGGAGCTTATTTTAATTACTTTATACACTGCTGGGTAGTTCTTCTGGATGTGCCTCGTATTGTATACAGTTTGTAATGTATGTATGTATGTATGTATGTATGTATGTATGTATGTATGTATGTATGTATGTATGTATATCATACAACACACTATGACTGTGCCCAAAATCCTTCACTATTTATAATAAAGTTCAATACATAGTACATTTTGTAGTCTGCTGTGTTGTGAGAATGATCAAACCTGATGTGTTGGAGTCAAATTATTCCCGAGTGCTCCCCCGAGATGTTCCACAGAGATAATTTCTGCCGGTGGCCATCTAACCGTACAACTCATCCCGCTTTGTTGCAGTGTGGACACCAGTGGACTGGGAGGGGTCTTACTGCTAATTGGACTTTATAATTACCCTCTTCTTAACTGCTGGCAAAGCACTTCACTTCTTCCTGTGTGCCATTGCTCTCCCAGAGGTCAGTTAGAGATGGACACTCCTACACTACTCTATGCTTCTATGCATCGTTTAAATCTGTTTTTTTGTTTGTTTTTTCTGATGATGATAGTTAAATTTTCAGTTTTATTTGCTTTGTAGTATGTTTAGGCTTTTGTAAAACACTGTCTAAATTGTGTCTTAATTGTTCCTTTCTTCTGTCCCTTTTTCATAGACTTTTATTTTTCTCTTCATGTTATGTGTTGTTGAATAATTGTAAGGAACCCAACATGCCAAGCCCCTTGAGGGTTTTCTGAGTTTCCTTTGCATGATTACGTATGCATCATTAATCATTGTTGTGTTTTTTTGTACTAAATAAATCAAATTGTGCTATATAAATAAACAGCCTTGTCGTACATCTTTTTTTTTTTTTTTTTTTAAATTACATTAATTTTGCAAACCCTACTGGAATATGCATAATTTTACTGCCCATGATATTAAGAGTAATATTTTTGAACTACTTCCTTTTAACATTAATGGCTGCACTATTCTTTGTACCGTGTGTTTTTTCATGTACTGTGTGCATCCATCCATCTATCTGGATATCAATAAATGTTAAAACCAGACGGTGCAGTAACAACCAGGCTGTGTTGTGTTTGCAGTGTTCTCACCTGCAGAGGTCTGCTTGAACTTTTCACTCTTCTTCTTCCTCCATTTCCAGGGTTTGAACAGACGTCCAAGGGTGGCGAATTTGCTCCGCCGCCGAATGGGAGGCGTGTGTGTTCCTGGAACCAGCGAATCAGAGCGCATCGCTGCCAACCTCTCCACTTCCTCAGCTGGAAAACAGAATGGGAACAACACAGTCACCAGAAAGCAGGTAAACAACAAACATGTTTTTGACTTGCTATATATTGTGTTCATAGTGTTTCTTTTATCCATGACACAACAGCACAAATAAAATATACGAGTACTAGGTATTTCTTTTAATTTACAAAAATAAAACATAGGATATTCAGCTACAATGATTAGCTGATTAATTGTTTAGGCGATTGACCAAAAGTTAATCAGCAACAATTTTGATAATCAATATTTTATTTCGTAATTTTTTAAGCTGAAATGGTCCTGGCTCCTTAACCTTTGATGCTTTTCTCGGTTTTATTTTCTTAAATTACTTATAGGGTAACAGTCCTAGATGCCCTTTTGCTGTAATGACTCCTCATTTGTCACATGGAATCAAGCTAAGCACACCTATAACATTGTCACACACCCTTAATGTCAGGGGTTCTCAGAAAACTCCATTTTTACTTTATATGTACTTATGTAACGCCTTCCCTATTACACCATTTTAGTGCCAATAATCCAGACCAATGTGTGAAAGGCAATGCTAAAAAGGGCACACTGTTTCTGGGATTGCCCAAGGATCAAAGACATTTAGAAAAATGTGTCTGACACATTTTCAGAATAGTTTAGGCCAAACAACCAGAATGTCCAATGGTGTGTTTTCTTGGCATGTTGTCTAAAACTTCAATGCTTAATTACGCCAAAGAAAAGATGGGATGTACAGCTGTAATTGTCTTGATGCGCTGAAAAAATGAAATGCCAATAAATATATTTGTTAAAAAAAATATTCACATTTAGCTAAAAACAAGAAGAAAAAAAAGAGTCAGCTCTCTATGTAAAGCCATTCTAAATTAGGCACTAAATAGGTTAGAATCACATTTAAAACAATGAGTTTTTAAGGAGAGATAAGCTCAAGATGTATAGGACTGGATAGCACATTATTTTAGGTTGCTTTTCTTACTCATGTAGAATGTAAATATCAATTTAACATATTGCATATTTTCTGTAATACTGGGCTTCTTAAATTCCCAGATGATCACTTGTTTTGTGATTCAAATGTCAAGGGACACATTCTCCCAGGGGGCTGTGCATAATCAAGTCAAGTAAAGCTTATTCTGTTCATCTCACTTAGACAAGAGAAAAAAACTACCACAGAAAAGCCTTGTTGAGGCAGGAAAGTGGAACATGAACCAAGGGTAAAAGAGAAGGGTTACAGTGAATATCCACAATACATTTCTACGTTTTTAAAACACTTTTAAAGAAAACAATCGCACATTCAAAATATTCTTCTGTGCAGGTGTGTGGGGCCAAACAAGGACTTGGAGAAAGAGAAAATCCCACATAACGTTCCCATCCCTCTGGACCTTTGTCAAGAGTATTTTAAAGGTCCAGAGGGACCAAAATGTTAGTTTTCTTTAACAAATGGTGATGCTGCAGCAAGAGCAGTGTGTGAGACTTTCTCTTTCTTCAAATACATTAACACGCAAAAAAAAAAAAAAGCATTTGATGGTAGATGGTAGATGAGTTGTGAAAGGAAACCTTAACAAAAATCTGTTTAGGCACCCATTAAAAAAGAGACATTTTAAAGTGCAATTTTCTACTGATTCTCTTTTAACACACTGAAAAAAATTATCAAAATAAAAAAAGTGTTTTTGCAATGTTTGTTGCATAAGTTGATATCATGATGACCATTAAAAAAAAAAAAAAATTTATTTTGCAGCCCTAGCAGAAATATACAGAAATATTTGGTTTTGCACCTTTTTAATCATCTTCATTGCTTATATGTTTTATTTGCACTCTCTCTCTCTCTCTCTCTCTCTCTCTCTCTCTCTCTCTCTCTCTCTCTCTCTCTCTCTCTCTCTATATATATATATATATATATATATATATATATATATGCATTCTTAATATTTTCTAGCTTTCCCCCTTTGTAGAGCTAAACATGACTTCCAAGGTGGTATTACAGGGTATTGAATCTTTGAATACTTTTTTGGCAAAGACCATAATGTGTTTGAAGCATCAACAACTGTTAAGTGCTAAATGCTGCCATTGAGTGTTGGGTCAGGTTCCTGATCCGGTTTGCTTTGTTCTTTGATCAGAAAGTTCCTCACTTAAAAAACTTGCCAATTTCAGATTATTCTTGCCATTATTCTTAGCAGAATGAGCCAAGAAACCAATGACCACAAACAAAAGCAGAACAGTATGTCGGTGGTAAGGAAGGAAAAACAAATCAATGTGAAGGACTAAGCAGCAGCAGACAGGAGGAGATGTCAGCCTTCACGTGTTACAAGAAGGGATGTCAGTTCCGATCTGTCCCAGCTCAGCAGCCACCATCGAGAGGCCCTTCAACAACAACAACAACAACATCCAACCCCCCTCTGCCTGTTCCCTCCACAGCTGTCCCTGTGGCTGGTCTGGGTAGCACCCTGGAGTGAATATCAGAGAGCTTACGGAAACAATTAAAAGAAAGGTTTCTCTCAAAGCAAAATTCACAATTTCATCACTATTTAAAGTAATAAAGAACATATTAGAGTTTTCACGTCAGGAGAACAGGGCTGCACGATATGAGGAAAATGTATGCTTAGATAGATAGACTTTATTAATCCCAGACTGGAAATGACTGTGTTATAAGGCATACACACTCACTACATACAGAATATACACTAGAAGTAATAAATAAGATATAAAATGGATAAAATAAGACAACAAAAGATCAAAATACCAGAACACCAACTGGAGAAAAAAAAGATACTGTAATGGGAAAATTACATTTAACCAATGATTTTCATATTAATTATTCATAATAAGATCTCCAATGCCTCTCAGAGTTTATGACTTCTGTATCTGTCCTCAGTGTCTTCTCCTTGTAGGACACGACTGGGTTTGTTATGACTTTGCATTTTTCCTTGAAGGATAAATGGCATAAAGTCTGACAGAAACAGTTGTCTAGAGCTGTTTATCATGGCAGGTCCCAGGTTGAGACCATAGCCTATCCAAAGAGACAAGATGTCCTTTTTCAGCTAGAATGAGCGGTGAGGAAACTTGACACACGAGGGGCAGATTCAGAAAGACGTAATAGAGCCAACTGTCTGCCTGAGATCCATTAATTGTTACGTTTAAGATAAGACTGTTTTCTAAACAAGGGTTTGTTTTTTCTCTGGGGCCACGGGATATAAAGAACTGTAATACTGATTGTATTCACACAGAACTCTTGTCACTCTGTAACTTTGTGCATTGTGAGAACTGTTTGTGTCATTTTTGATTGTTCTCTGCAGAAAACAATTCAACTTTCACCGAAGACTAAACTTTGATTCAGTTTGCAGATTGTCTTTATTCTGTTTCGACAGTCTCACGCCAACCAAATTCCTCCCTCGCTGTACAAGAAACTTCCACCACAATACTTAGAGGGATAAAAAGAATGTACATGTATATACAAGTGTAGAATGAAATTTACAACCTTTACATACATAGTTTATATTTTAAAATATAAAATGCATAATATTAAATATGGAGTAGCCAGTGTGCAAGTAGCATAATGGTGCAATATTGTCACACAGCTGTGAACTGTGACAGGAAAGATTTCCTGTAGCCGTCTGTACGTCGTCGAAGCTGTCGGAGCCTCTTAGAGAAGCTGCGCCGCTGGTGGCCCAATGTGGCCCAATGTGGCCCAGTCCCCAATGTGACCCAGTGTGAACCCGTGTGGACCTGTGTGGACCCATGTGAACCAGTGTGGACCCGTGTGGACCTGTGTGGCCCAGTGTGGACCCGTGTGGACCTGTGTGGCCCACTGTGTACCAGTGTGGCCCAGTGAGGACCTGTGTGGCCCACTGTGTCCCAGTGTGGACCCATGTGGCCCAGTGTGGCCCACTGTGTCCCACTGTGGACCCATGTGGAACAGTGTGGCCCAGTGTGGCCCAGTGTGGCCCAGTGTGGACCAGTGTGGACCAGTGTGGACACGTGTGGCCCAGTGTGGACCTGTGTGGACCAGTGTGGACCTGTGTGGACCAGAGTGTATGAAATAACGTTGCGACAATGACATGACTTGCGATAACTGAACAGATATTAAAGTGTACTCAGATCTGCATTAAGCCTGCACGATTTATCGTTATAAAATCGTGATATCGAGTCACCATGTTCACAATTTCATTTTTAAATAACTTTGATATGACTTTGATTTGCATTTACTTTTACGAGCTGACTTTATCACAAACGCTACTACTTTCTTCTGAATTTTAAACAGAGCTCTCCCTTCTCTTCATTGAAGCCTCTGTGTTTACAGGCTTTAGACGACGCGCAATGTGCTGTAGGTGCCAATTTGTTTTGTTATGGCAAAAAAAAATTGTGATTCATATTTTTCCCTGAATCGTGCAGGACTATTCTGCATTAAAACAAATGAAGTGGAATCATTTCCAACATTTTATTGAACAAATTAAACATTTCATTGAATTTTTTTAAAAGCATCACAAAAAAAGAAAAACAGAACAGTTTTCTTTCAACTAATACGAAAAATCTCTGTCTTTCGCGATAATGTCTCAACCTTTTGCAATGAGTGTATTGCGCCAGTGGATATAAAGAAACAATATGTTGTGCAGCCCTAGAGGAGATGCAGCGTTTTCATCTCTGAGGTGATTCCATCGTGGTTTTGAGGGGTCACGTTGAGCCCTTCTGACTCATCTTTGTCCCAGTAAACAGAGCGCCCTATCCCTGCTGAGGTTGCCGGGCCCCTAAGCAGCGGAGTGAATCAGAGGGCTCAGACTCACACTGCAGGGAGACATTCTTTCAGTCAGGTCCGGGGTCTGTTTTCTTGACTCACTCAACAACAAGCTCAGAGCAGCCAAACGCGAGGACTGGGCCTGAAACCGCTCACTGCATTTGCTGACGAATCCCGGCTCTCTGTCCATTCATGTTTTGGATTAGTTGGGTTTATTTGTGGTCTTATTGCTGGAAATGAATTATAATTAATCAATACGTGGTTGGGTTTTGTGTTGAGAGTAGGCACATAGATATTAAGCATCAATCTTCTGCATGACTGTATCTGTGGTTGGAAAGTAGCTTGATAGATTTTCCAATTAAATCAACTTGTAAATTAATACAATAAATTCAGTGATTATAGCTAATCAGTTGACAAAGAGCATCTTTAGTCTTGAGTATGACATTACCAAAGCAATTAGTCAATTAATGAAACAGCTTCAGAAAGAACTATTCTTCTAACTGTATATTCTGCTCATTTATTAAGCAAAAATGACAGAAATGTACTGGTTTAAGATTCTGAAATGTGACGTTTATTACTTTTCCTTTTTTATTATCAGTTATTTGAAAGTCTTTGGGTTTTAGACTGTATTTAGACAGCAATTTGCAGGCGTAACTTTTGGCTCTGGGAACAGGCAATTTTTACAGTACTGATTTTATGGACTAAATTATAAATAATCCCCAATAAAAATAACCATTAGTTGCAGCGCCAATTAAGGTCTTGATAGGTAAGATTGATAAGACAGTTTGCTCGTAAAATTAAATGAGAATCAAAGTCATAAAAAAAGTTTTATTTAAATCGTGAATCGAGATTGCGATTTTATAACGATTAATTGTGCAAGCCTACTCTAAGTCTTGACTCAACAGAACATTTTTAGCAATCTTCTTCATGACTGTATTGATCTGCAGACAGACAGTATTACTAGAGAGAGATTTTCAAATTAACTCCACTAGCTGATTGATTGGACACAGTTTACGGCCAGCTGGTCAGGGCAGCAGAAGATGCTGTGAGTGTGATGACACTACCACTGCGACAAGGAGTCCATACATTGATTAGTCGATTGACAGCAAACTAATAAACAGCCATGTTGGTAATCTTGTCAAAATTAGATTGACAAGATAATCTTGTCATCTCGTCAAGCTCAGTTGGAGGCTGCGCAGTAATGCTCAGCTATCACCGGAAAAGTGCTTCTAATAGACTTCATTGGTCTCTGTCCAGACCAACGGGATCTGTTGGTCCATTTCTTTAACTATCTATGTTTTTGTTTTTTTCACAGGATGGTAGGGGAAGACACATCCCTGATTGGCACACCCTGACATTCTTTCCCTACCAATAGCCAATCCCACTCCTCTTGCCTAAACCTAACCAATCCAATCAGAGCAGGCAACGAGTACTAGCCATTCAGGGTTGAGTTCCCTAATGAATATCCATGAGTCTTCCCCTACCATCCTACAAAAAAAAAAATAAAACTTGCAGCCGGGAGGGCATGAGAGGGGAGGTCTCCAGGCTGCAGCCATACCTGACTCAAATATCCTTTAGGTCCCAGTGAGTATTTGTAATTTTACAAATACGATAGCCTTTTCAAGTCATTTGAGAAGGAAGGAGTGGTAGCATTAAGCTACACAAATTGACACTTAAGCTACACAAATTGACATCAACATTTCAGCTTCGGCAGCTTTACCTTTATGCTAATGACTTAATGACTGAGGAAGCCTAGTGACGAGTCCATAGCAACAAGTTCATGTGTTGAATTTCTTATTTCCCAGTGTGCTTTGTTGAATGGTCACACGTTGTATTGTTTTATTTCATGTCAATACTAGTTTAATAGAGAAGTAACTTAGTATTTGAAGTAATGCTGTACTGTAGGAAGTTTCCATACTTATTGTGTAACAATGTTAGTGAGTAAATCTACTGAAATGGCCACTATAACAGTAGAGTGTGATGTGTAAGATGAGAAAGCAGATGTTAGTCATGTTTCCCATGGTTGTAAGAAACACGGGCTATCTGTAAATCTGCAAACCAGAACAGAAGGAGACTAGGTTAATGCCGCAGAAGTGGACCAAAGGATTACTTTGTTCATATGAATAACTAAACGTACAATTCTGAAATGAACAGTAACCTTATCTTCCCAAACGGGCTACTACACATAATTGATTTAACGGGCTTTTAAAATACCACGCAGTTCTTTACAGGTTACTACGAAGTAGTACGGTAAATAGAGTTAACTGAAGGACGGTTAAGCCTTTAGGGCTGATATGAGTGCCGCTTTAGAGCAGATTTCCCCCGGCAGGCAGGGAGCGGCCACCGGCAGATAATTAAAATAGTAATAACACTAATAATTAAAAAAACAGAAGAGTAAAAACACCTCGTTTTCCAGCCCGTCTCTGTCTATGTGGTGGTAAACTGAACCGTGTTTTCTCACCGTCCAGCGGCTCCACTCCCCGGCAGTTGCGGCAGATGTGTTTGATCTCTTTTCCCAACTGGCAGTGGATCATGAACGGCATGTTGTTGTTGGTTGCGTCGGGCTGGTGCTGTTGCTGTTTGCCGCGGGACTTCATCCTGCTCAGGCAGAGAGCTCTCCTTCTCTTTCTCGGTTTTTGTTCCTCGGACACGGCTAAAGATGGGGAGTCGGTGGCAGAGCCGAACCCGGACCATGAACACATCACGTCGCCTCCACGGCCCGCCATGTTTGAGCTGGAGCGCAGGGCTAGACCACGGGCTGGACCCTTTGCTGCGCTCCGCTCTGGTGGAGGGGGATACTGGTTTGGAGCTCTGTCCACTTATAACCTTTACTGCCTATGCTTATAACAAGTCACCCACTATTGAAACTACTACTAGTACTGGGATACTACTTCCGCCCAAATCTTACAAAATAAAATAAAAATAAAAAATATTAAATGATTAAAAGATGTGGCACTATTGTTAACAAGAAAATATACAATACAATAATACGTGAATAATCTTATTTTGACAAAGTCCACAATCTACTCTGGATCTATCTTTGTTAAGTCATGTGTATTTAATTCGTATAAATTGATTTATTTCTTGGTTTTCTTTACTTTGTTTTGAAGGCTTACTTCACTTCCGATTTTAGCCCCGCTGCATTTTGACGCAGATTACCCTGCCCAGATTTAGCCAATCACGGCTCGCTGTTGTGAGCAGCATCGCGGTGGTAGCCAATTAGGTTGAAGCGCCGGGAGATTTCGATCAAAAGGGATTAAAAAAAAAATCGAGGTTCATATGATTCATACACCTCAGGTTAAAAACTACAAATTACATGAGTGACACAAAAGTTGGAAAAATAAATGTTTACGTAAAACCCTCTGACAGGTCTTTTATTTTATTTAATATGTTTTAATAAGAAGAATTAAAATCCTCAACTGTCCTTTTATTTTATGCATGTATACAGAAATGAGACAACAAATCTGTCATAAAAAGTACATAGAAATAATATATATCTAAAGGTATACATATAATAGGTAATACTGGTAATAGGTATACATATAACTGGTCATTTTAAATTACCACCATTTTACCAGCTAGACTCTTGGAACTCTTAAACAAAAAATTCAACTATAAAATTATGACACAAATAAGATTTTAAGAAGAGATTGATTACATTATTTTGAATTCATTGGCACTTAGACTCGCATGAGGTTATAAGCCCACAGCGAGTATTAAAAGTAGCCTAATCAATAGGATGTTAAAATCAAATTTCCCACAGGATGAATAAAGTATCTATCTGTCTGTCTGTCTGTCTGTCTGTCTGTCTGTCTGTCTGTCTGTCTGTCTGTCTGTCTGTCTGTCTGTCTATCTATCTATCTATCTATCTATCTATCTATCTATCTATCTATCTATCCTGAACTTTATTGGAAAGAAACCTATGGAGAAAAACTTAGACAGCAGCAATATGTTCCCACTTCAAAGCTGTGTGTGTTTCGTAGCCTACTCACTAACATTTGCTTCACAACTTATGATTTACACTCTTCGACTACAGAAATACAAGGGTGAAAAATACTGGATGAAATTGGTTTGTTTCTCTAAATAAACACTAATTCATGCATTTTTTTAATCAACATTTTTATTTATTTTTTGCTATCCATACTAAGGGACATAAATAAGCGTCTCTTTGTACTGCATCTTATGTCCTGTGCTACATTTGAAATGCTATTTAAGCTTTAAGCTTGTTGGTTATGTTCTGTGGAGGCCAACAAAGGGTCACAGGCTGTAGCTACAGATTTCTGCCAGCAGGTGGAGCTCACTCACTGGTAATACTGAAGAAGACATCATTTTGTCTCTGTCTCAAAGCAGTGACAGACTGAGCCACAGGGTGCAGACTGGTGAGGAGTAGTCAGCGTCTAATCAGAAGCAACTCAGTTATTTCCTCCATGTTACAACACTGAGTTGGGGTACACCACCATACAAAGCCTTGGACACATACGTGTGTGTGTGTGTGTGTGTGTGTGTGTGTGTGTGTGTGTGTGTGTGTGTGTGTGTGTGTGTGTGTGTGTGTGTGTGTGTTTGAGGCTATACATTAGATGTTATTTATCATTTTACTCACGTACAATGTGTGCGCGTGTTGATCATGTATTTTACATTACGCTCAGATCAAAAGCATACAGTACGCTGCATTTTCCTAGCTGCAGACGATGATGAGTCACGAAGGCTTTAAAATTCAAATTACAAGGTTGTGTTTCACAAGAGGAAAGGTGAAGGGCTTAGTGAACAAGCCTCCAGTCTAGTGAGCTCTGTCTTTCAATAAAGTATCAAACCTCCAGTCTTCCTCTCAGTGGTGGAGGAAATATTTAGATCCTTTACTAATTTAAAAGTAACCTACTAATGTCACACTGTACTTTGATAAGTGCTGCATTGAAAAGGTTACATAAGTTTAAGTATAATCAGCAAAATGTGCTTATGAAGTATTAAAGGTAAAGTAGCCAATGCAGAAACATTACCCCTGTGGTGGTTATACTATTATATATGATCATGAGTTACTAGTACACATGTTTTAATGTAAAAGCAGGATGTCACTGTTGTAGATGGTTGAGGTGGAACTCCTTTTTTTTAACAACCTTGTACAAAATGGCAATAATTACTTTTTTCATTATGGCTTAATCTCCATTATTCAATCGATTTCTAAATGTTCTGAAAATAGTGAAAAATGAAATGACAATTACCCAGAGCCCAAAATAACACCTTCACACAATGCTTTGTTTTGTCCAACCAATAGCACAAACAATGCAAAAAAATAAATTAAATTTGCCAGACCCTCCTCCACAGCGCTGTGCAGGAGGGTCCACACAGATGGACCAAAAAGATGCTAGAATGAAGAGTTGTGGATGCAGGGAGGGGCCCATAGAAAACGCCTTTCTAAAGGGCCCAAAATGTCGTGCTATACGCCCCTGTAGACACACAACTGCTTTATGAAGAAGACGGTTAAATCCACCCAACAGTTCTTGACTGAAAAGTAGAAACAAGGACCAAGTTAGAAAGACAATCTTTGCTCCTTATCTCAAGTATCACACAGGTTGCATTCTCTACTCTGTTGGTCTCATTCTGATGACTGGCCTGATTCATACCACCCCTTTCGCTGTTGTTGCTTTTTCTAATGAGGAGGAGGTGTGAGTCTAGAGCACTGGTGGTGTAGGGCTGATCAATAAATCCATAGTCTCACTCTCTTAAGGTCCTGACACACTAACCCGATTATCGGCCGTTGGACATTCTGGCAAGGTCAGTGACTCAAGTCTGTTTGGTGTGTTCTGTACCGTCGTCTGTCGGAGGGGCCGGCGGCCTTCATTTTGGCCGACCTGACCATAGAGAGTTAAAGAAATGGACCAACAGATCCCGTTGCTCTGGACGGAGTCCAGTGAAGGATATTAGTAGCTCTTTTCCGGTGATGGCTGAGCATTACTGCGCAGCCTGTCTGAAAGCTGTAAGTCTTCTGGTAGCTGTGCAAGAGAAATCTCAATCATTCCCAATCAGCAGAGACAGAGAGGTACAGTAGGTATATGTTAGGAGATAACATACACACAGGCTAATTATTGCTGACTAAAATGTAAGTCCAAGGCTGATGTAAGTCCAAACTGTGTGCGAGCTTACCCTGTACTATATGGTGATTTCTCTACTGTGCTACAGTAAGTTGCTTGGTTTTGACACAATCGTTAGCCTATTTTTATAAAAACATCTGCTATGGAGCCATAACTTGAGATACAAGGTAATGGAGCCTTTTATACATTGTCGTGTTTCTTTAGAAATAAACAACGGACAAATACCGTCTTTAGACGCTTCAGATGTAAAGTTATTCCCTGTCAAAGTGGAACCAAAATGAATGGCAGTCAATGGGATGCTAACTGCAGGTGATGGCTTATTAGCATAAAAATGGCGCCATAGGGAACTTCGCTTAGAGAGGAGAGGCTTACCCCCTTGGACATGCTCGGTTGGAAGGCGGGCACTGCCGGCAGTCAGACTCAAATGACCAATCTGATTGGTAGAGTGTTAACCCGGAAATTACGAGCGGGATGAGCGGGACTAGAGTCTCTCAAAATCTGACGCCATTTTTTTAAACTGACCTTTGTCGATCTAAAATGAAGTCAGATTCCACAGCTGCACGGCCTATTTCTCTATTAAAATGTTTTCAGAAACTTGACAGTCTGACTTTGAATATCCGGAGAAACCAGACCCACATGATGCGTTCCTCCAATCAGCTGCTGGGGTGCAAATGATCCACCAACACAAGTTCCTTTCCTCAAGACTATTTTGTAGAGCCAGCATCGCTGCGTCCAGACGTAGCGCTTCCCACGACAATTGTGATTGGTTTAAAGAAATACAAACAACCCAGAGCGTTTTTTCCTCCTAAACCTATCTTCACATTGCTGGAGATAGATAATCCCCAGTGCTGTGGAGATAGGTTTGGTAATGCAACACTAGGAATTGGGGTTCAGTGTCTTTAGTGTCACTTTGACATGTGGACAGGAAGAGATGGGGCTGCTCTACCTCCTGGGCCACGTCGCCCAATCACAACTCAGAAGTACACTAGATTTATTTACTATTTTTTAAGCTCGCAGTAATGATAAAGCATCCTGTAGTTGGGTAATGCCATATGTGCCTCATGAAGCAATAAAGTATTATGTTCTGTACATGAACAGTATGTCTTCAAATTAATGTTGGTCCAGAGTCGGTTTATAAGTAGCACACAATATTAGTCATTTGAATGCTGAAGCTGCACTCTTCATCGAGATAATGTCAAACTTGTATCCTGAGAACATCAATTATTTCGAAACACAACCTTATTTGAAATTTAAAAAACGCTCACAGTGCAGTATAATTGGATGAAGCTATTTTTATTTTACTTTTTCACATTTTGACCTCTTCATACCCTTAGAAAGATATCTCATTTCATTCCACTATGCCTTGTTATTCTGAGTTTTAATACAGAAAATGGCATTAAAAAGAGACACAAGAAATAGAAGTGCAGTAGGGACGAGGTGTCTTTTAGTGCCTGTTCCCTGCACACATGAGGTGCTTAGTGGGGGCACAAAGGGTTGGCAGGTTACAGCTCAATATGCCGCTGACAGTAATGGACTTCATGCCTCAATGTGGCAAGTCCAAGCACCTTCTGACTCAGAAATATACCACCTCATACTTACATACAAGTACAGTCAGAAATACACACCCACACACACACACAAATGCATGAGACCACAGGTGTGCTTGTCACATAAGAGATGGCAGACAGCCTGTGGTGTGTACAGCTGTCAGATCGTTTTCTGTCTGTGAGACACTGTGCTCTTTACATCTGTCTCACCGTAAACCGTCCTGTCCAACAGAATCTACCTTCAGGTTCCAGCAGTCTGAGCACATACTTCTCATGAACCGTCCATTCCTCGGCTCAGCGGCGTCGCCACATCAGCACGCAGTAAGACTTATCTCTGTGTCTTTGTACTGTGATGGAGAATCATCTCACCTTGACCTGCCTGAGCTATGAGTCACATCTTCACGTTGCCGAGTCTGCCTGACAACTCTAACAAGCTTCCACACACACTCTGAAGCTCGGTAACAAACTCATCTAGTATTGGAAGAATGTAAAAAGTAAAGTTGAATTTTTGTAAAGTATATCTGATTGTGGCACAGGATGGCCATATTTTGGCATGTAATTAAGTGCCTCTGCAGAAGACACTTAGTATGTGGATTTCTGTTCTCTCAGTGCTGTTATGTGCTCTACCTTTCTTTCTATGTTCAAGCTGAAATCTAAAAGTGATTTTGTTTTACTATTGTTGCTCTCTGACTCTGAAAAGCCTCCTCCAAAGTCTAAGAGAAGTGTGTAAGTGTGTGCACCCCTTGAAACCTACTCTTATTATTTCTCAGTTTATGCCCTTGATTTGATAACTTTTGTTATGTGGGTTTCACACTGCATTCTGCATGTTTTAGATGTTGTCTTTTGTCTCTTTTTCCTTGCTTTTATCACTTTTCTTCTTCCTACAAAGCTCCTGTTAATTTGCACTTTGTGAAGTGCAATATAAATACAGATAGCTATGTGGAATTAAGTCAAATAAATCCCCTACAGTCTCTAGTTCTCTACAGCAAAATGACAATGCCACCATCAATAGCAGCCCAGTTGATGCTGGCTTACTGTTCACAGGTCAAACTGGCTTTCAAATCATGCTTTTAAGATGAATATTGCAGACTTTTGCAAACATATGCAGCTGTTAATGCACTGTTGCTCCACTCCAAGAGGAAGAGTAGAGATTACATTACTAGTAAGTTAATAAGTAAAGTTTATTTTTATAGCACTTTTCACAGATAGAAATCACAAAGTGCTTCGCAATAAAGTGAAATATATTACATAAAAAACATAGGAATACAAAGGAAAACATAGGTACATAAAACCAGACTGCCATAAAAACCCTTTTCTAACTAAAAACATGTTTGAATAACAAAGTCTTCAGTCTTCAACGTAAAGAGAGGGGCAGTGCATTCCACAGCCTGGGTGCCACTGCTTGAAATGATTTATCACCTCTGGTTTTAAACTGAGGACCGGACCACTACATCTGACACAACGATCTCAGACTCAGGGACGTGAGACTGTATCAGGTCAGATAAAATCAATTCTAAAATGAACTGGTTACTGCAACTGCTGTTCTGTTCTTTACAATGGTAAGTACCATTACTTTTTTTCAACCTGGACCCTGTTTTCCTATGTTTTTGTCTCTAAGTGACTGATGGGAACAACAATCTTTGACATTGGTCCAGTATTAGTGAGATCGCTGCAGTCGGCACCGGTGAAACAAGCTAGAATGTAAGCTAACAGGGCAAGTGTCCAGCTTGAATTTACCTCCACAGAAGTGCTCGTTTTGCCACTGACAGGCTCGGATTATTCAAAGTGTCCGACAACATTACAGAGATGAAACATATTTGAGACCTTTCTGTTTAATCCGAAACAGCTCTGAGGTTGGTTGTGCTAAATCCACCAAAAAAACATTTAAAAAAAACTGTGTATGAGCCAACATATTTTTACATATAAATCTATAAACTATGTGTTTATGTCAACCAAAACTGGAGTTGTGATGGTTGGAAAAGTGGAAAAACAACCATTTTATGTTGATTCTGTCGACTTTAAATGTAGTGTATTTTACGATGCTAAACAGACTCCATGATTATTTACATGGAGTCTGGTGCATTTAGCAAACGCAATTTCGCAGATGGTTTTTATGTTTAAAAAAAGGATCTTACTCTTTAACAGAAAGCTCGACCTCCTTAGAAATCCTGTCCATAATGTTGTCAGACTTTTAGAATATTAATCTGAGCCTGTCAGTGGCAAAACGAGCACGTTTGTGAACTTAAATACAAGCGGCACAATTGCCCCATTCACTTACATTGTAGCTTGTTTCGCCGCTGCCGACTGTAGCGATCTTAAGAAAAAATAGATTTTTATAATCTTGAAGGAAAAAACAAAACAATATTTGCTTAATATTAGACCAATGTCAAAGATTGTTGTTCCCATCAGTTACTTAAACATAAAAATATAGGAAAATAGGGTGGAAAAACAGTAGTTACCCTTTAAATTCAGTTAGGGTAATGTTGCTTTGTTGTGTTGAGGTTTTGAGTAACACTTTTATTGAATCTGTCTAACTTACATTTACACTTACAGTACAGTACTGCACCAATTCATATTCTGATATTAACAATGGATGAAATGGCTGTGTAATTTTTAAGATGTCACTCATAGTAATAAACCTATAATTATTACCAGACTGCAGTTTCCCTCAGCTGTACAGACGCTTTTAGCATCTCAATGAGAAAATCTTTTGAATGTGGTGAAAACTAGTTAAAAAGCCCACCAGAAGGAATGAGAGCCACAGCCGATATCTTCAGATGTCTTGTTTTGTCTGACCAACAGTCCAAAATCCAATGATCATAAATTTACAATAAAACAAAAACACACAAAAGCAACACATCTTCACAATTCAGAAGCTGGATCCAGCAGATATTACCCATCTCTGATGATTAAACAATAACTGATCAAATGTCAGGATATTTCAACGTTGTGTGTGTCTCTCTCTCTTGCAATTCTACAAATGCAACGTCTGCCTGCTATGTACACGCAGCACCTATTGCTGTTACTCTTTCTGAGCGGTTTTCCCAGTTTTACCATATCCAACTAAAACGGTCCAAGGTTAAAATGTGTTTTAAACTTGTGTGTTCTGTACAAATTGTAAAACCCTTTGAGACAAACGTGCCTTTCCAGAAACAAATTCCCAGTTACTCTGAAAAATCCAAAGACTTCATTGGATTTGTTTCTACCAAAAAAAAACAGAGCTGGACAGCAGTGAGCCTTTGCAATCATTTGTCAGTATCCTGAAAGTCCTGGGGTCTCATTTATGAAACAAGGAAAAAAGATCCTAACTAAAAGTGTACGTACGCCAAAAATATCTGTAAGCAACGTTCCCTTTATGAATCACAGATTACCCACAAGTGTGCGTACGTGAATCAGCCTCTTATCACTCTCTGAACATGCCCATTTTTAACCATAAAAAGTCAATGCAAAGCACCTTGTGAACGCTGATCAGCATGTTAATAACCCCGGTAGTTCTTTCGTTACGCCAAATCATGAAGACTGGCGGGGAATAAGCGAAAAAACTTCTTAGACATAATCCGGCTAAGAAGCAGCACTTTTCAGAGGTGGCGATTGAAACCCTGACATCTCAGAGATGAGATTTCTAGTGACGGACGTCTCAGGCAAATAAAACCCTAACTATCATCCTCTTGTGTAAAGAGGTTACATTCATGATGAAGTGAGGTCAGTTTTAAAAATGGAGAAAAATGAGCAATTAGTCAAAATGAAATCATCTTAAATGATATAGCATAGTGGGAACGTGAAAGTAGATTAATGTTCTGTTGTTTAAGTACGGACACTAGTGTACACTGGCACGTGTCCATTGGTTACAAGTATGTGAAGGTAACTATGGTTTATTGATAATGTGGAGTTATTAATTATACAGTATTTGTTATTGTATTGATAATATGGAAGTATTAATGTAACATTGATTGTCTTGTTTTGTTTCATCTTTTTTGTGAACCCCAGGAAGAATAGTTGTTACTACGGTAACAGCTAATGGGGATCCTAAATAAAGAAATAAATTGTCATTGCCGTCTTTCTGATTAATTATCATACTGGACGACCACATGACCTTCCCTCTTCTCTATTTCTGATGACCATCCATTACCCCAACATGCAGTATCACCTCCTCATCCCATCTGATCTCCATCAGGCAGAAAATATTAATCATCCTCTGGCCTTTGATGATGCTGTTGCTAATTTAGGCCCCGCACTGTCGGCTACAGTCCTGAGATTTGGTATGCAAAGTTAATGTGCTGCTCTGTTGCCAAGACCGGAGAGGTGGAGACCAGTCTCCCTAAAACAGACTCCCTCTTCCATTTAATCTTCATCACTCTGCTCCTTTGTACCTCCATTTTCTCCTATGCTTCACCTGTCCACTATTTCCAATTAAGATGCTGGCTGGTTTAAGCGGCGTAGATCAATCGCCTCGTCTAATCTGAGGCTCTACGTGCTCCTGGGTAACAGAAGTTAATTGTTAGGATTTCAATTTTTTTTTATTAAATTTTTAATCTATTTATTAATCCCCAGTGGGGAAATTACAATTTACACTCTGTGTACACACTTTTTTTTGTCAGTAATCACACACAGGCCTGAAATACACACATGCTCAGGACCTATTCATGCACAAATGAATGTCAGAGTGAGTGGGCTGCCAGGTGGACCAGCACCCTGAGCAGGTATGGTGCCTTGCTCGAGAGCACCTGGCAGTGCCTAGGAGGTGAAGTGACATCTCTGCAGCCACCAATCCACACTCCGTACTTTGGTCCGCATGGGGACTTGAACCGGCAACACTCCAGTTCATAACCCACCTCCCTACAGACTGAGCTACTGCCACCCCCAAGTTGAATCATTTGAATGGATGGAAGAGGCTTAAGGCGTGGAGGTGGTGTTTTGTAGTTGAATATCTATACGGCCGGGGTACTGCTCGTCTTCTAACTCTAGCAGACTTCACAGCATGGCTGTTTGGGAGACAAACAGGAAGTGTGATGGGGCAAAGAGAGGTTTCTTCCTCTCGGTTTCCAGTGGATAAACTACTTCTAAAGTCAACAAAATTGTTGTCATCATCACTCTGGGAGAGCAAATTAGATTGACATCTAAAGCCTCTTGTATCATCTGGGTGATACTATTATTATTTGGGTTCTGCTTCTAAATTCAAGACTTTTTAAGACCTTTTAAACACCTCATAGAATACAAATGCAATTTAATACCCTTTTCACTGTCATATCGGTCAAAGAATGGCAGAAAACCCAGTAGGGACAGTGAGACGTACAGTATTTTATAAGTACATGAATGTATTGACATTTATTGTCAATAGTTCACAGCTGTATATGACATGAGTTCATAGTAATATAATTGGAGTAATCAATTAGGGTGACCTGGGCCCAGGTAAGTGGCAGAAAATTAATAGATGGATTAGGCAATTCACAAATAATTAATTAGGTTTAGTTAGAGTTGTTGCTATAATTAACCCTTGTTCATTATGAGTCAGTGAGCTTCCAAGGTACTGAGGCTAGCAGTAGCAACAGCGCTTGCTACAGGTCTGAAGCTGCTCGCTGAAACTTGCCAGTTGTACTAGTCGAACTAGAAGAAACTGGAAACGCCATATCCAGAGACAAGAGAGACACGAAAAGAGAGATCCATACTTATGTAGTTCTTCCTTATCCAAATTAGGTCTAAGGACAGAGAGGTGTCATATGTTGTACTGTAAACTGTGAAGCCTTTTAAACCAAACTTCTGATTTGTTATTTTAGGCAATGATAAGTAAAACTGATCCTTCTTAAGCTCCTTTCACACATGCACTGCAACCCTGACCTCATCTAGACATTACCCTGCGGAGCTATATGTGAGAACGCAAATGTCCCAATCAGTTGTACCGGACACAGTTGTGCCAGCTCCTCAATACAAAGTCTGTGTAATGTCTGATTGAGCCTAATATTAAAATAAAAAATATATAAATAAATAATAAAAAATCAAATTTGTGGGGTGGCAGTACCTCAGTCCATAGGGAGTTGGGTTGGGAACCGGAGGGTCCCCGGTTCAAGTCCCCATACGGAACAAAGTACGGAGTGTGGACTGGTAGCTAAAACAAGATTAGCTTGCCCCTCCCTCCTCCTCCTTTCTGTGCGTCTGCACACTAACCTTCTTGTCGGTTACTGGCTGGAACACTGCTTGTGTAGCTTCGTGGTGCAGGTGGGCACAGTTAGTTTTTGTTGCTGTTTGTAGACCCTGGGCTGTCTACAGAGACCGCGTTATTTTACAGTGTGTTCTGTGTACAGGCAGCTCGCGGATGGTGAGGAGATGTTTGCTGTATGTGACAAAAAATGTTCTAGCCTAAAACATGTGTGACATCACTTAGAGCACCTTTAACATAACTACCACAATAACATGACGTATTTGTATGTGATATCCATCAGTAATGTAGCCTATGAATTTTTAAGTACACAATCATCTAAGATGCACGAGCAGTAAGACACCCGTTTCATTACATAGACTTGAGCGGTTGCTGGGTTACATTCGGTCCAGTTCAGTAGCCTGGTGCACGGTCTCCTCATGACAGCCTACCTACCATGCAGCCTGTACCATTCACTTCTCTAACATTTAACTTATCATAACTATCAACATAACATATTGTGCATTTGTATGTGATGTACTTCCCTATCAATAATGTGTGAAATGCCATGAACACAATTATCTAAGATGCACTACAAACAAGGCTTGGTTAATAACTTGAACTTGCCGAGAACCAAGACTTGACTCGAGCGGTTGCACGGTTACATTTGGCCTCGTTCAGTGGCCTGGTGCGTGGTCTCCAATCTACAACTCTTCAACAACTCTTTGGGTGCTGCTTGGCTTGCGGTAGCCCATTTCCTGACTGATTCTACCACCACTCCAGTGGAGGCACTAATGAGGTAAAAAAAACAGGAGTGAGTCAGTTCTTTGACGTATGGCACTCGATTCTCCCCATTCAGTGACACAAGTTGGGTTAATTAACCGGCTCTCCGGTCAGTTTGTCAACACTACCGCCCATCTGAGCTTTCATTTTCAGTTTACACCTATTGCCATTTCTAGCCACTGGGGGACCATAGGCAGGCTTGGGAAATCATATTAATGTTAAAAAAAAATTCATAAAGTGAAATTTTCATGCCAGTAGACCTTTAAAGGGAAACTCAAGTTCATATTAGAAAGCAGCTTAAGTTAAATGCGAAAATCACCAAATCTGGTTTAACAGGCTTTTCTTATTACATGAGCTTCTGTGTCTGGTTTGGTCTCTTGTTATTTCTCCGTGTGTGTCGAGATTTGTTAGCACACCAGGGACATGAAATGCAATAAGGAAAGACAAAGGAAGTCAACGACTTCTAAAGTGACACCAAGTTCAATGTTTTCTCTCCGTCATACAGTTTATTGATCTCCATCTCGCTCGCTGCCATTCATTGTTCAAACGCCTCAACACTCCCCCTTCCTCCCTCCCTCCCTCCTCTCTGTGACTTTCAGCACATAGTTGGTCCCACTATGGGCTGAATTAATACAAAGTGACAGAACGTGCATGTGCGTGTGTGCGTGTGTGTGTGTGTGTGTGTGTGTGTGTGTGTGTGTGTGTGTGAGAGAGAAACTTGGCATATCACCGGGTAATGAGTCTCCCTCCCTTCTCTATCTGTCTCCTGTATGCGGCTCATCTGTTTTGATGGTGGCCTTCATCGCTACAGACAGCATACTAACAAACACAAGCACTGAAACACAGAACAGCTACTGTTGAGGTGTCTCGCATCTCTGGCTGTATTTTGTTGTTTGGTTGTATATTTTTGTCTCTGCCCGAGGACAGCTCCTGCAGCTACCCCCCACAGCAAGGTTGAACCACAAGGGAACATACTTAAATCTACCACAGGGGGACTTGCATATCAAAGAGAGGCTCGCAGACTGGCTACAAAACAGAGGAGTACAACACAGTAGGCACCAAATAAGGGATTAAGAATGAAGAAATTACAGAATGCACCATGCACAAGGAACAGAGCCTGACCTGAATTAGACCTGAATGTTACTAGTATGTATTGTGAGGTTTTGGCCAACAACTTGAGAGAAGTAGTGAGAGAGTACAACCAAATGATAACTAAGACATAACACTTCCTGGGATAAGCCAAATGTATCAGACATTCATATCAGACAGGTTACAGACATTGTGAATCTTGTCATGAACTAAAATGTTCTCTCCTTGCAATCTTTAATTCCAATATAATTAAACTAACCCTATATCTACAGCAACACATTACATCAACAAAGCTATCCAATGTCCAATCAATGTCCAGCATCTCTATGTGGTCACAATAAAAAGAACTCAAGCATGATAAGCATGAGAGAGGAAATGTCATGCACTGATGCAACAAAACACTTCACAGACTGAAGATACATATAGTGCGCAGGTATCCAAGTGTGTTTTCCTTAAAAGCCACACTTCAATGCACTCCTCTCTGACGTCACACCAACTAAAAGACTTTCCCATAGAGCCGCAAAGATTATTTGATAATTTAGTTTAAATAGTTGTCAACTATTAAATTAATCGTCAACTATTTCGATAATCAATGTCAGTTCTTATGAAAGAAAAGTACAAATTCCTTGATTCCAGCTTCCTTAATGTGAATATTTTCTAGTTTCTTCACTCCTCTGTGACAGTAAACTGAATCCTATTTGAGTTATGGACAAAACAAGACATTTGAGGACATTATCTTGGGCTTTGGGAAACACTGATCAACATTTTATAGACCAAACAGCTAATTGAGTAATCGTGAAACTAATTGACAGATTAATCGACAATGAAAATAATCGTAAGTTGCAGCCCTACTTTCACACCATCTTGATTGTCAATTTAGGTCTGGTTTTAGTTGTTTTTTTCTCTCTGCTCAATGGTTAGCTTGTCTGAGCTGAATGGACAAACCTGCGTGCCAGCAGAGGAAGAGTGAGGGGTTTTGTATGTTTGGTGGGAGGAAGCACGGCAGAAAGTACTCCTCTGCATTTAAAGCTCTCAAGCTTCCTCCCTGTGTCCCTTTGTATTCTGCACAGGTAGTTCTACCACGCAGATAGCAGTGGTGATGTCTGTTAGGGATGTGCTATTAATAGCAATTTTATTGAAATCGCACTATGGACTAGTGCAATATTCCAATTGTGCAATATTTGTTAAAAGGTCAAATAATTGTCAAATCATTTTGAATTAAGTATTGTGGTACTGCAGATACAGCCCAGCTTACAAATCATATCCTTCAGACTAAATCCTTGCAAAAATTACATTATAATAATTTTAAGTTTAATATTTTTCAATGCAAATAAGAATAATGATAAAAAATTGACCATTCTGTCCAATATTGTGAATCATATCGCAATAACAGTCAAAATAATCACAATTAGATATTTTCCTCATATCGTGCAGCCCTGCTATCTGTGCATGAGAAAGAGAGAAAAGAGTATAACTCAGATAGCGGGAGGTCATGTGTGTGTGTGTGTGTGTGTGTGTGTGTGTGTGTGTGTGTGTGTGTGTGTGTGTGCGCGCGCACCGTTCCCACCATATTCTATGGACAACAGCCAACTCTGTTTCTTTTTCACTGTGCCAGTCTTTATGTTGCCACAATTCAAACAGCCTGCCACCCTGTCCTCCTCCTCAGACTCTTCCTACTCCTCCACCTCCTCTCATTTAAGATCTCTCTGTCTCAGTCTTTCATTCACGTCTTTATTAGAGCTCTCTGTGTTTGAATGAGAGCGTGGTAATGCCTGCGTCTTGGTCTTTGTGAGAAGCGCTAAGCTCTTACTGAGCTGACCTGGATTTACGTTGCTGGAGCGGAGCGGTGCTGCCTGGGATCTGGACTGGCTCGAAATGGTAGAGTGCAGCAGGAACGCCAAAAGAAAGGCTTTGAAATGGATCTGGTCTCATTAAGTTGCACAAAAAAACCTGTAATTTAAGGATATTCTTATTAGCTTCCTTAACCATGATTGACCAGTAGGTCCATTATTACAAATGCGTGTTGTTGTACTCAAACCCACAGAACTCCACTTTAATATTGCATTAATCAATATGTGTTGTATTAAGACTCAGTTACATAGTGTGAAACCCACAGAATATTTTTACCCTCTACAGATTTTTTTAAGCTTATTGTATTAGCTTATCTAATTTCAGCCTTGTATTTAGCAGCTGTTTTTCAGCAAACAACCTCTGAAAAGCATACTGTACTCTACCTGCCCAGCACCAAACAGTGGAAAGACAAAGTTAGAGACCAGTTGGTGAAGAAAGTGGAACATGTAGCAGCTAAAGAGCCAGATATATTTCTCAGGAGAGAAAACAAAGCCAGAAGGAAAGTGAACATTTGATTAAAATTCATCAGTTGGACACAAACCCGACTCACAACAAACTTATGTTGCACCGTTTCTACTGGATGTGTAAGTAGGCAAATGTTTGCCAACACATTAGCCAAAGTCCAAAGGCCATAACACATCAGCTGTCTGTCCGTCAATTTGTTTTGGAGTTCATCTGCCCCCTAGTATAGTATTATAGATAATTTGTCATTGCCTTCCACATCAACAACAACATCGCTCGTCAGTGCCATCGGAAATCCTTACAAAAATGATTCATATGAGCGTGTTGTGAGTGTGTGAGATTGGTTAGGCTTAGGTACAAACCTATGTGGGTAAGGTTTTGGGTTTGGCACAAAACTACTTGGTTAAGGCTGGGGGACAATTGTCATTATGGTTCAAATAAAAATAAATGTCAGTAGAAAACAGGAAATGAAAAGCAATCTGACAAGGTTAGGCTAAATTCTATGTTGATCCATTCGTTAGCCCAGACCACCCTCTGATGGTATTGTTAGCGCTAATAATAAATATTTTACTGTTAAATAGTCCAAATTTAGCTCAAATTAAGTGATGGAACAAGCGGATAAGGAAGATACGTTGAAAACTGTGTCTAACTACTGTATAAAGCCACTCAAGGGGAAATTTGGAGACTAAATTGTTTTTTTAAAAACATTACGCTGTTTCCCTGCTTATTAGATTTAGCAGACTTCAACATCTGTGAGTACATTCATGTTTTATGTTTTAAAATTGTCGTTAATTCTTCCCAATCTGTTTCTTCAGGTCAATGAAGGCCTAGAGTAAAACAAAAGCAACTAGCAGTTATGATTCTGCACTGATAGCAAAGAAACGACCTGTAGTGAAGTCATCTCATCCTGGTTCAGCACTGAACCGGTGATAAACCTTTATTTACTATATCTACCTCATATGCATCCAGCATCTCTCTCTCTCTCTCTCTCTCTCTCTCTCTCTCTCTCTCTCTCTCTCTCACACACACACACACACACACACAGCAAGGGTGCATATTTACACATGCACGCATTGGATATTTGTCACGCAGGAATGGTGACACACATCAAAGAAAAGAGTGGGCTGGATTTATGTTAAACAACAGCAGCTAAACACACAAACATGAAGTAAATAGGAATAAGGGGAGTGGGTAAGCAGAGGGCTGAGAAACATATGAGATTAGAATGAAGCAATTCTGGGAGGGGGAAAGAGAGAAAAGAAAACAGAAGAAAGATATTGGCCATGGAAAGCCTGCCACAAAGCTCCAAGAAAGAACAGTGTTACTCATATCAGGGAGGCTCGGCTAATTTCGCTTAGAGGAGGTGCTGCGTTCAAACAGGAAACAAAATGGAGAGGAAGCTTGTTTAGGGCCAGAGAGAGGGCAGCTGAGAGAGATTATAAGTAGGTAGGTCTGAGCACCATGACTCATAAAGGTCTAAGCGGGCTAAAAAAAGAGGAGGCATGTAAGTAATTCCTGATCTCATTAAGATTTACATAAGGCTGGCTTTTCCACATACAATTCTTATCTTTGCATTAGGCAGAAAAATAAGAGAAGCTTTAAATTTAAAACAAATCTACACCTCATGGTATACCTTTGCATTAAAAAAAAACAGTTGTGGAAAAAGAGCACATTAAGACAAAGCAGAACAATAGCCAGACAGAGGAATCTTCTACATTTGGCATCTAGAAAATATAGGCTTGATTCTAGCCTAGACTGCCAGGCTATGTGTGACTAGGGTTTGTCACATTGGCCAATTCTGGGGGAGGGTCGAACTCAATTCAGATGCAGTAGGTAAAAAAAGAAAAAGAAAGCCCTCTCATATATTTAGGTTAATGTAGATCATCGCCAATAAGGAATGCCGATTCCGTGCAAATCCTCCGGCTCTGTTCGCCTATTCTGCTCGGTGGCATTTTCAGCACCGAGGGGCAGTGGACAGCTCCGCGCTGATGCGATATAAAAGCAGCTTCCCTCAGGAATGAGGATGGGATAGAGGTTATTTTGAAATAATAATAATAAAAAAAAAGACAACAAATTGAACGTAGATCTAGCTGTAAATCCACACCATGATGCCGACCACCCATGCTTCGTGACACCATACCATCGTGACCATGGCAACAAAGGAAACAATAACTTATCTGCCCTGTTTTCGTGCACACAAACTGGGATTAAACCACCCCGTTTGACGAGGATCTCGCATGCCGGAGCATGCATTCCTCACCCTTCTCCAAATGCAATAATAATAACAACAACTGCATTTTAAATGAATAGCCAGAGGCGGCCAAGTTTGCACAGAATTTCACTGCAGCCGACAATGAAGGCGGAGTCTGGTTGGAGCAATACAAATCAATGGTCCTACAGGGATAATTAGGTTTCCCATATAGCCTTGCAGACCGCATATCACACATGCATACCTGGAATAAAAAAACAGTATCTTCTATATATGGGAAATTCTTCCCAGAGCGTGAGTCACTGTGTGGTTACCAAATACCCTACCCAGGTGCAGCTGAGCACCATGGGATACCGTCAGAGCTGCACAATGAAAGCCCAACGTCATGCTAATGCGTGGGAACTGTCACTAAACGATGGAGCAATTTTCTCACAGCGAGCACCGATTCCCTACATATCCCCCCCCCTCCGCGGAGGCTACTAACACACATGACGTGGGAGAGCATCCGTGTCACTGGCTGGCTGCCTACCTGTCTCCAGGTGCAAAGAGATCCTCGCCTCGTTGATGTAAGGCGTGTCACTCTTGGACCGGACCCTCCGGATAGGTCTGCGGTCTACCTCCTCCTCCGGGGCCGCCGCCATGTTCGGCCTGCCGGGCAGCGTCCACTGGCGACCGGAGGGACTGCGAGAGACTCTACGCCGCAGCAGCCACTCGTGCACCCGCCCGGGCAGACGGTGTAGGAGGGGGCGGGCTATTGTGATGGAGGGTGGGAGAAAGAGAGAGAGAGAAAGAGGAGAGGGAGGGAGAGAGAGAGAGAGAGAGAGAGAGAGAGAGATGGTAGGCTTGATGAGCTTCTGTTCCTTTCTTTTACTGTAAATCAGCTCCACCTGCAGCTCCAACTCCACGTTTAGAACACATTGTCCAATGAAAAGAAATCACACCACCTATACAGTCAATGAAGTTTTTTAATAATCAATAACAATGTTGGTAATTGATTAAAATGTAATTTTATCATCAAGCAAAAGCTAACTCTGGTTCCAGCTTCTCAAAAGTTAAAATCGTTTGACAGAGTCGGGCGAAGTACAAAACGGCCATTGCACCTGCATGGCAGAGTACGTATGGCATATATAACATTAACGGTTCATTTGACAATAGCATTTTGGATCAGCTTTTTACTGCCACTTATCTGTTTGATAATTGAATGTCTATCTGGAGCTATGCAGCAATGGTGAGGTGTGTAGTTATGGGGGCACTGCATTATGAACCCAAAAGGCCCCCAAAGGCTATTATAGTCAGGTACTAGGGTTGCACTGTCTCTGGCTATAAACAGCCAGTCTTGTTATTTGGACCCCCTTACAACACCTGGAGCTTGATGTGCCTTATGACAATGACTTTGCTTTCACACAAAGGTTGCGTAGCTTCTGCTTTAAACACATGCTGCCAAAAGTTGTGGATGAATTTGTAGAAGACTGCAGTTAAGCAACAAATACATAGAAATGGTCTCAAAAGCAGCTTAATAGTACAGAATCAGAAAATTCTTTATTGCCAAGTCACACTTATAATTTATTTGCCTTGGCGGTTGGTCCATACATAAACATATTTAACATCAATATGAAATAAACAGTAAATACAGAAACAAATATTTACAGTATAACTAATAGATGTATTTTAAGTACAACAATTTGATGAGTGCTGCCTGTCTGCCAGTTGTTTTCTTCCCTTCGTAGATGCTGGTACGTTGGAGACGGACACATTTGGTGGCAAAGTATTCAGGAAAATGAAAGCCTCGATCAGCCATTACATGGTCTTCTTGTTCAAGTAGGTCAATCAACCCAGAATTTTATGTAATAACCTTGGCACTAGCATGACCCCCCCAGACTTGATAAAAATGTAATAGCCCCTGTTGGACTAACGCCAATTAGGAACTTCATAGTATAATGTGACTTGTAGTGGGAGTAGATGATTGCTCGTGTTTTCAAACTAGTTGGCTTCTCAATGAACACTTGACTACAGTCTATTATACATCTGAAGTGTTGGAAAGCTGTAGTCTTGAAGAAGGTGGGTAGATTCCTTCTGACCGGACAAGGCATTGGAACTATTTAGCCATCACCTCGAGCCATTCATGGAAGATGTGTGAGACAGTTCCACAACTCACTCTGAAGAGTTAAGCCTAGACGAAGCTTCATCAGGACCACAAGGAACCGCGCAGGAAGGGTACGTATGGTTGATGATGCATTCCCTTTTGTTGTCAGGTAAGTGAGGTGGGTGAAAAACACAGAGGCAGATGGTAGGTCGGTGTAAAAACGAATGTGCTTGTCATTATTCAATATAAAATAAAATCAGACATGCTCCCAGACATATAATCTTGTAGGTGTTCTCCTTGAGAATCCAGTTTTATCTTCAATTCAGTGTTTTCATTTTGTAGCTGGTCAATGTCTTCCACTGACAGATCTGTTCCCACCACAGCAGTGCAATCCCCTTCATGGTCAACCTGGGTGACCTGTAAAGGTAAAGGTACTTTTTTTATTGTCACATACACATACATGTAACTCATTCTCTGCATTTAACCCATCCATCAAAAGGAGCAGTGGGCAGCCATTTACAGCGCCCGGGGACCAACTCCAGATCTGAGTAGTAGTTAGAGCTGGGCAATATATCAATGTATCGATATCGCAACATGAGACTAGATATCGTCTCAGATGTTGGCTATATTGTAATATTGTAATATGCTAAGTGTTGTCTTTACCTGGTTTTACAGGCTACATTACAGTAAAGTGATGTCATTTCCTGAACTTACCAGACTGTTCGAGCTGTTCTATTATTTACCTTTACCCACAAAGTCATTAAATCATTTCTGGAGAATATTTATCAAAAATCTCATTGTGTAAATAACATTTAGTTAAAGCACCAATAGTCAACCATACAATGTCGACATCAAAGTATTTGGTCAAGAATATTGTGATATTTAATTTTCTCTATATCGCCCAGCTCTAGCACATGTTTTTTGACGGTGGGGGAAACCGGAGTAAGAAAGCACAACAGAGGGACAGTACAAGTAAATTTGGACTGTTTTGTATTTGGCAGCTATATGGACAGTGGTGGAATGTGGCTACATTTACTCAAGTACTGTAGTTATAGTACAATTTTGGGGTAGGCCTACTTACTTCACTAGAGTATTTGCATTGTTCTGCTGGGAATATACTTTTAACTCCACTACATTATTTACAGATTCAGATTAATATTACAAAATATAATCAAACAAATTATGATGTATTATATAACCTTTACCAGCTGCAACAGAGAAGCAATGTAGCCTACATTATGCATAATACATGTGTAATTATAATCAATAGCATAATAAACATTCTAAAATGGTCCAGTGCTTTTACTTTTTGGACTTTAAATACATTTGGAAAGCTAATACTTTTATACTTTTACTTGGTAACATTTTGAATGCAGGATTTTTACTTGTAACAGTTTTGCAATCTGGAATAAAAGTAAAATCAAAATCAAATAAAAATGTTGGTTATGTAACTAGCTTTTCTACCCACAGTGATGTCTCAGGGCTCCAGGGCCAGTGTTACTTAACCCTCCTGTTGTCTTCCCGTAGACCAACATTTAGTTTTTCTGGGTCAAAATCTTAAGTTAAAACGTCCTTAACCCTCATGTTGTCCTTGGGTCAAATTTGACCCGTTTTCAGTTTTTTTTGTCACAAACAATGGGCTGTCGAAATAAGCGCTGAAAATGTCAACATTAAAAATATCAAAAAAACATTAAAAAAAAAATTTCATGGTCAACGGGGAGACAACACAAGGGTTACTTTTGTCACTTTTCCCGAAGTTATTTGTCGACTTTTTGGGATATTTTTGTTGTTGTTTTGAAGTTTTTTGAGCTTTCTCCGACATTTGTTGTCACCGTTTGACATTTTCTAACTTTTCCCGAAGTTTTTTCTCACTCTCATGTCTTTGTCGATTTTTTCTGCGTTTTTTTCCTACATTTCTCTCACTTTTTTCAGTGTTCTTAAATCTTTTTTGTTCTTAAAATGCTATTAAATTAAATAAAACACCCAAATTCAATGAAAATATTGAACTGATCAGTAATTTAACTTGTGAGGAGCTTTGAATGGAAACATCCACTTTTTTTTTACAATTTGGTTAAAGGAAAACCAAATTTCTGGTTTAGAAACTTTTTGAAAATGGGTCCTTTGACCCCGAGGACAACAAGAGGATTATAAAACAATTTAATTCACACATACAGCAAAAAAAAGATGAATGTAGTACAAATGCTCCCTCTGCTGGTCATGTCTTGTTTTTGTTGGGGTTGTTATCTACCTCGCTGGCCCTCTTCATAGGCTCATTTCCTCACACACACCTATCCACTTATTACTGCTGCTGTGCTAGTGAATGAAGGAAAAACCTTCGTGTTATACATCCATGGAGAAAACACCCGACTGAGTTCCTGCTGATAGTCCAGGTTGAACCTCTATTAATACATCCATGGGCTGAACCTGACGAGCCAGTTGGTATGGATTTCCGTGTGTTAGGTGATAACATTACAGCAATTATCGTGTGATCTCGTAGATATCGCGAAAATCCAGCTGCCGTGCAAGGTAAGTAGCTAGTTAACGTTAGTAAAACACAGCTGTAACAACATCCACGACTCATTTGGTAGTATATAGCTTAAGCTAGCTATAAGAACCATGGGCACGCCACTCCACAGCGTAATGTGATGCTGGTGAAGACGTTGCTGTTTCCTTGGATACGAGCACTAGCTTGTTAGCCTGCTAGCTAACTTCCATTACCTTCTGACAGGCTGTTAGCTTAGTTAGCTAGCATATGTTAAAGCATAGACCGTTCGAGAAGGTTAAAGCCAGCTAGGTTAACGACAGGCTCCGGTAACGATTTAACTAGGAAGTTCCATGCTTGTTATTGTGTAGGAAAACTTGAGTGGTAAGTGAATGAAGCGTTGCAGCGTTTGGGGCTTTCTTTATTTTTGTACCGAAAAACATTTGACGTTTTGGGGCTTTAGCGTTATTCCACAGAAACACAGTGACATCTAGTGGTTTGCTAAACGTAGTTAGCTAGGCCTACATTAGCCCTTCAAGACGAGCAACACCTCTATGATTTAAAAAGTTGTAGTCTCATATACAGTATGCAATACAAGTTCAGCAAGCCTGCGTGTTATTATAAAATCTTTAATACTTTTGATCAAAAGTGATGCATTAAAAATGTGCAATATGTTATAGTAACGTTAAATTGATTAAGCATTATCCCAAAAGATTCACAATTTTACTGACACAAAACCTTAATGTACATTATTGGTGTGGTTTTAGGTTACCTCAGTTTAGCGCAAAGGCATTTCCAGACGGACTGAAGACTATTAGACCTCAACAACAGCAGCACAACAAGCATTTATTGCGTTTCACAAGTTTTTTTTGCTAATCCAAACAAAGATGGCAGCCGGAAGTGACATTTCTGAACTACTTGCTCGTTGTCTTAAAGTTTGGCTCGTAATTATTTGAAGAAAAAATAGCATAGTGTGCAACAGTCTCAATTATAAAATTTGTGATTACATCGGAGGTAATTGTTTTTTATTGTGAAACGGGTCATTTTTTCTTCCCTACTAGCAAAACCCGATGATTTTGCTCCAGTGGTCCTGTAGAAGCTTAATAAACTCTCACCTGTATGTTCACCTGAAAAGGCAGCGGGGCAGCCAAAGCATGGCGAGACCCAGTTCAGGTATTTCTTTTTCATTCCGTTACATTCTCATCCTGACGATTAGTCTTCCACAAATCCATTAGCTTTCATTATTGTCATTTTGTGAGTTATTTCATTTGTGTTTCTGGGCGTGTTAATGTTTAGATCTGGCAGCATTCAGGGAGATTTTCTCCAAGGCGAAGAATATAGCCATCATCACCGGAGCAGGGGTGAGTGCAGAGAGTGGAGTCCCAACTTTCAGAGGAGCAGGAGGCTACTGGAGAAAATGGCAAGCACAGGTATGCAACTATATTATCATATTGATAATGAATACATATGTCGGTCGCAAAGCATTGGTCATTTAAAATACATATTGCCATGTAAAATAAAGGCATTTTAAATTGGTGTACCTTGTATATTTTTTGAAGGTGACTCACATTTTATATTTTTGTGAAACTATATTTCAACCATGCAATGAGCCATTCACAAGATGGAATATATTATATTATTGAATCATATTATACTTGTTATATTATACATATGTAAGTATGATGCATTTCAGTACGACAGCGGCACAAACTACAGCCTCCAAAATGATCATACAGTTGAATAAAGAACTCTAAAACATTTTCAACAAAAACTGAACACTGTAACCTTTGTGAAGGGATGATTTATTACAGGACTATTTTGTTAGATTGCATTAGTTTTAGCTCGGTGGTCCTAATGAACTGGCAGCTGAGTGTATTCTACAATGCTAATTTTAATTTCCATACTTTTTCTGTTGCTTATCCGGGGCCGGGTCACAGAGGCAACGGGCTAAGCAAATTAGTCCAGATGTCCTTCTCCTCAGCAACATTTTCCAGCTCCTAATTTTTAATTTGTCAATCAAATATGTGAGAAACAACCCTCCAATTCTTTCATTTATATAGCAGCTGACAGTCCACCTAAGGAAATGAAACATCGTTCTCCAACTGCATCAGCGTTTACAGATCAATCTCACTCTTTAATGTGTGAACAATGGCAAGACAGCATATTTGAAAAATAAATTGTACAATTCTGAAAGTCCTAAAACAGTGCCAATCTGTCAAAAGGGGAAAGTCTTTGCTGAGAGTGCTTCAGTCCTAGTCAGATTGAGGAGTCTATCTCAGAGTCACTCTGAGGAAGTTCACTGAAAGTTTTACTGTAACTAAAAATAGTCTGATACCCGCATACCTACTTCTTTGGTAACTTCATTGCATTTCTGAAGCTGACTGGAAACAGTGCTGTGCAGACGGCTCTGTGCTCTGTTGTCTCTGTTGCTGTTTCTTCGGTCTTTCATTGTTTTGCCAAAATTTCCAACAACCAAATACAATTCTGAAAAAGGAGCTTTGGCGCTAATAAATAACTGTGGAACTTTTTTGAACAGCACTGAACTTTGTCTGTATTAATAGCCCTTTCTCATGATTTTTCATCTTGAAGCAACTTGCCACCCCAGAGGCCTTCTCCAAGAATCCCTCCCGTGTTTGGGAGTTTTACCATTACCGCCGCGAGGTCATGCTCACAAAAAATCCCAACTCTGCCCACCTGGCCATTGCAGAGTGTGAGGATCGACTGAGCAAACAAGGACGTCAGGTTACAGTCATCACTCAAAATATCGATGAGCTCCACCGCCGCGCCGGATCCAAAAACATGCTGGAAATTCACGGCAAGTAGAAACCGCTGAAGATAGTCAATATCTAGTAATCTATTCTTAAATATTCTGGTACTCTACTAAGTATTAAAAAGTAATGTTTCAAGTAAAAATGCCAAACATTCTCTGGTTCCAGTTTCTAGATTTTGAGGATTTTCTGCTTTTCCTTGTTGCTCAGACACAATAGGAAACATAGGATAGCATCACTCTGGATGAGCATTTATCACCACATTCTGACATTTTATAGGCACTAATAATTAATTAAGAGAAGTTATTTTTGATGATTTTCATTACTGATTGAGCCACTGATCACTTTCAATAGTTGATTGTTTAGTCCATAAAATGTAAATTTTTTAAAAATGGTTCTGTTTTATTATTGTTATTTTACAAATATTTGGCATTCTTGTTCACATATTACATTAAACAATTGATTGTTGAAATACTTTTCTGTCTTCCAACTAATTGATTGAGTCGTTTCAGCACTAAAATGTTGTCTCTCCTGTTATTAACCCAGGAAGTCTGTTTAAAACCCGCTGTACGAGCTGTGGTCATGAAGCAGCCAATTACAAGAGCCCCATCTGTGACGCTCTGGAGGGCAAAGGGTAAGAGCTTCATTTGGTGTCATTTGGTTGGATTGGACTGTTTTCCTCAACAATGTGAAAATGTGTTTGCAGAGATATTGATCATATTCATTTGAGAACAAAATGCCAGAGAACAAGAAAGCCTGTTTCAGTCTGTCAGATGTCGGCAGCTAAATAACAGCCGGCGACGCAGTGAAAAGGAAAATCTGCGACCAAATGAAATGTCACTTCGACATTTAACATTGACGTTTTTCATAGCTGAAATGTTCCACTAATCAATCGGACTGTTAACAGTGATTCTGATTAAACCTTTAGTCATAAAGATGATGTAAACGTTTCACTGCGTTAAAGGTAAATTAAAAGGTTTTATAGGAATACAGACATTCATGGAGAAGATTAATAAATAAGATACAATTGCTTACAATTAAATAAATTAAAGTATCACTTTCAATAGCACAGTGAGTTTGTTTTCGGGATAATCTATCATTGTGTTCATGATTTCTGTGTTTTTTCATGATATTTGTTTTATAGTTTATTTAATTACTCTGTGTCAAAAACACAGATGAAACGTATTAAAAGATAAATCTGACAAAAAAGCTGTAATTCTGACAATGTTCTGATACTGTAAACCTATTAAATTGTCAACCATATCTTGTCTAAAATGGTTTGGATTTACTAACTTTTATGTATTTGAAGTGTACACTGTGCAGCTGTTAATATATATATAAATATCATATAGGGACTCAGTTTAAGTATTACATGACGTGAATTTATCAAACTGCCTCCCTAGAGCTCCAGACCCAGACACAAATGACGCCCAGATCCCTGTTCTGCAGCTGCCCAGGTAAGTCACACACTCATGTTCTCTTTTAGTGCTCTGCTCTTTTCAAATGAGGTTATTCGTTTTGTGTGTGTGTGTGTGTGTGTGTGTGTGTGTGTGTGTGTGTGTGTGTGTGTGTGTGTGTGTGTGTGTGTGTGTGTGTGTGTGTGTGTGTGTGTGTGTGTGTGTGTGTGTGTGTGTGTGTGTGTGTGTGTGTGTGTGTGTGTGTGTGTGTGTGTGTGTGTTCAGGTGTGAGCAGAAAAGCTGTCACGGTCTCCTGAGACCAGCTGTGGTTTGGTTTGGAGAGAGTCTGGACTCAGAGATCCTCACCCAGGCAGAGAAAGTGTTGGACAGCTGTGACCTCTGTCTCGTGGTATGTGTATGTGTGTTCCTGACTTAGCCAACCTTTCAGGGACCCATTTCAGACTAAAGGCCAGTTAATTGGGGATGGCTTGTCCAATTGGTGACAAAAGCTGTGTCCCCAATTGGGAGAAGGCAGATTTTTGTGTCAGTGGTTAAGGTTAGGGTAAGACAACTAGTGGGTAGGGTAAGTCCCCAGGAAATTAAAATAAAGTCAATGTGATATACCCAAAAGTGACCTAAAGTTATAAAGTGCTTCAGATCTACTGCCAAATTCACTAATGTACTCATCACTTTTGTTTCCATACTCAATACGTGTACAACACTGCTGTTTTTGGAGGAATATCAATGTGTTGGATGTTAAATTTAGTACTATATAAGGGTATAACATGATGCATTGATAGCAAGACTGTCATACTATAGTAATATTATTATTAATGTAGACATTTTCTATTAACGTTTTCTGAAAATAAAGGAACTTTGAAATTATCACCTGAACTTTTACCGTTACTCACTGTTTAGAATCAAGTAGGATTTCACGTACAAGGAATTTGCCTCGGTATTTTGATGCATAACAGTCACAATAAATATATTAAGAGAAGAGGCAAAAGCAAGTCTTGCAAGTTAAGAATTTAAAAAAGCAAAAAATCTGTAAACTATATCAGTTTAAGTCTGTACAGTGTTATAAACGAAGATGATGGAATGGGCAAACTATTGACTAAGGAGTGTGCAGATGTTCACATAATATAAAATAGTAATTTACTTTGTTGCTTCAAATTTTCAATAAAATCTCACTCTGCAGGTTGGCACTTCGTCCATTGTGTATCCAGCGGCCATGTTTGCTCCTCAGGTGGCAGCCAGAGGTGTCCCTGTGGCCGAATTCAACATGGAGGACACACCGGCCACCACGCGCTTCAAGTATGTGTCAACCAATGTCGAACAGTCAGACACTCGCATCATTGATCATCCCTAACTAATGTCACGTTTACAGCATACACAGCATTTCTTATAATCTTTGTGTTTCAGGTTCCATTTCCACGGCCCCTGTGGGACCACGTTACCCCCCGCGCTGGGACACCACGAGACTGAACCAGAATGAGTCCTGGACGTCAGCTGCCCAAAGACCATGACTGTCCAACACTGGAGGACTTTATTGGTACAAATACCAAAAATAATAGGTTGAATATAATGAAGTGTGGAGACTGTAGTCATGAAAAATTAAGGCCAACAAATTCAAAGACAAAAGGGGAAACTGTTCATGCTGTCACACAGATAAAATATACTATGATAAAAAGTTGACCATATTTTATTTGTTTTAATTGTAAACATTTAATTTCAAGTTAATACATTTTTCAGTCTTTGTGGCTTCTTTGTTCCTTTTCTTCCTTGGGTGATAATGACTTGATGATTAATTGAAGTGATTTAATTTCTTGGAAGGAACTTTTTTCAACACTGAATATTGAACATCACACCGGTGCTATGTGCTCGCTGCTGCAAATAGCAAATTTAAGAGTTATACGTGTGACAGTTTTCCATAAGGGATTACAAGACGCCGCTATTTAACATCTTCCAGTCTCGCATATACAAATCATGTGGAGAAAAGGCTGTTCATATGTGAAAATTAAGTTATTTTGAGAAAGCTTGGGAGAAGTAGAACTCTTTTTTTGAGATGATTTGTACGTGTTTGTTCAAGGGCGTAACTTTGGGTTCAATATTGGGGGGGGGGGGGTTCTCCACTTTTGACCAAAATTCAGATTTTGAGCATATCAAACACTTAATTTCCTGCATTCTGTTGAATTTGTGCCTTTTCTGCATCAAGTTATGTTTCAAATGTCTGTATTTATCTAAAGGAAATTATAACCGGTTTTTGAGGTGGTTGCACTGGCCAGTTTTGATTATTGAGGGGGTTGTAACATGCTGTTTATGAAAGGCACTGTTGAAAAAGACAGTGACACAAATAAATAGCATTGAGATTATTATTATTATTATTATTATGGATTAACTACGATCACATATAGGCCAACTTTATCACGCCTTTTCTATTGAATGAATACTGAATGTCAGACAGTAGGGGGCAGTGTTTAGCTACAGCGGCGTCAGTGACTACACCTCCAGTTGGGAGAAAAAAACCGCCTCCTTCCAAAGGATCTGTGGGCTCTGCCTGGGATTTGTGGTGTTGAATGTATGGACCGTGATGAATTTGTGTATGATGCCTTCCAGTGGTGAGTAAGCTCCAGTGACTTTGCATTCCCTGAGCCAGTCACGAAGGGATGTATGTTAAGGTTTGGACTTAATTGAAACAGTATGTTCATTTGAAATGAATAAATGTATACTAAACTGAAGAGCCTCTGAAGAGCTTCCTGTAGAATCTGTGCATCCGTGTATCTAAAACTGCATGAGTTGTTAATGATGCAACAGTGTGAATCAGAAATTATCAGCAGTGTGTGTGGTGATGGAAGTAGTGTAGGAGTGTGTATTAACTGTACAGTACTATATGTTCTCTGTTGTAGGCATTGTTCTGCTTTGGCTAAAGATTAGATTGGGCCTGACATTTCCACCCAACCCCCCTTCTTCCATTGTCTCAACATAAACACACGCACAGGCCAGTGATGTGTGTTGTGCATTATGGGACAGTTCTTTACAGTGAATCCCACCCTGCAGATACCAGGGGCATGAGGAAAGATTGTGAAGTAGCACACCTAATTTGAAAAAAAAAAGTCTTTGGTAATAATACCAAAAATGCACAAATGTTTGTTGTGAATGGATGGGTCAACAAATCATGAGACTTAAACACAGGAGAACATGCTGTTCATTTCCAGTTTACTACTGACAGTTGACAGTTTATTGAAAAGCATGACCATGATCATTCCCTAACCTTAACCATCTGTTTATTTTTGTAACCATAGTCTTGCATTGCCTAACCTATCTCCACAGCGCTGTGGAGTAAGGTCTTGCTGCAACATACGTACATTCCTGGATAGAAGAAAAAATTTCTTTAAACCAATCACAATTGGCACTGAGCTGCGGATGCAGCTACAGTGGCTCTGCAAAACAGAACATCAGTGGAACATTTGTACCCCGCAAAATAAAACACCACATAGAATATTATCTAAAGCAAAGATCCATTATACTAAAGTTAGCGCATTTCAAACAGCTCCAATGGTAAGAAACAGTTCACAATAACTGTCTCCTTAAGGGGCGTGGCCTCATTTTAATGTGTAATGAACGTTGTGTGGATGGATGAAAAGTTATATTTAAATAATTTAGTAATATGTTATTTTGCTAACGTTAGATATTAACACAGCTAAAAGACGTATTTACCATCACAGAGATAAGTTTCGTTAGGGCGTTCACAAACGTTAGCAGACGCTAGCTTAGCTATGTTGCCAGATCTCGCGGGAGTTTGGTCCTGAGACAGAAACAGGACTTAAACTAAGTTAATTTTCTCCTAATGTATCCATTGAAAAATGCCATTTTAGTGTGTGGCTTGTGAAAAATAGCTCCAATATATATTTTGGTGACTCTGAGGCAAAATGAATCGCTCATAACCTGTGTTCACGCTCACTTCTCCTGTTGGAATCAATGAACCCAGGACCTGCCGCTAGTCTCCTGAAGAGGCGTGGACGTGGCGGAGCCCCCGTGACACAGTTACAGGAAAATACTTTGGGCGTCTGTGTATCAAACTGTCTCTAGCTTAAGTTAACTATTGAAACAACAGAGTAACATGAGCTATTTATCTTTACAATCATTACTCCAAAGAACCAAGCAGGCATTTTTAGCATGTAGCTTGCTAGCTGAAAACTTGTTTCCTGTGTCGAAGGGATTTTGACACAAAGGCTGTGTTTCATTCCGCATACTTCCATCAGTACACTGCTGATGTGCACTGACCACTTACTGCCGTAGTGTCCACTTTCAATGGTTCGTATTGTACCAAAAGGAACAATATTGTTAAAACACCTAATGGAAATGACGAGCAGTCGCCTCAGGTCCCACCTCTCAAAATCTACTAAAATGTATTAAACTGACCTTTGTCGATCAAAAGAACATCAGATTCACAAACAGTATGGCCTATTTGTCGCTCAAAATGTTTTCAGAAACACGTTTCGGTATCCGGGAGAAGTCAGACCCATGTGACGTGTTTGTCCAATCAGCTGCTGGTCAACATCCCCTGTGCCCTCTCCTTTCTGCTTTGTAGTCAAGATGGCGCCCGTTTACTGTGAGTAGGGACGATCATGGACATAATTGGTTTGAACGTTCCGCACTGAACATTTTGACCGTTTTTGCGTTATCTACACTATATACAGGATGTCAGATGTCAGTTCAGTTGATCCAGACTATTATTACTATAACATCAAAGGTGCCTTAACCTTAATGTAGAAGTAATTTGAACCCAAACTGAGATCTTTCCCTGAACCTAACCAAATCATATCATAAAACATATATTTTTCATTAGTGTTTTGTTTCAGAAGCCAGCCTGCCGATACGGGTGTCACATACAATGAATCGGCAATGAAATGTCGGCATGTGAGATTGAGACAAACATTTAAAAAAACACCTCTTTTTACCATGTAGGATCCATTTGGAGCAGGATAGGGGGTGTTGATGAAGGGCTACTGGATATATGACAGCTGTACATCAGGCAAGAAAAGCAACGACTGCTCTATATTTTCCCTAATATAGACGATGTGATAAAACCAACCCCCCTAATCTGATGGGGATAGTCATATTATCTCATTCCTTCTCTTCTTCCTTCTCCTCTTTCTGTTACCTTTTTTCTGTTTTTCCTCTCTGTACATCTGCCATGTGTGTGCTGTTTGAGACGCCGTGCATCCCTCCATCACTCTCTACTTCCATCCCTCCCCAGCTACGCCTCCATCACCTGCTCATTAGAGAGAGGATGATGGTCCGACGGTCCCCTATGACTCTGCTCCAAAAATAACAGGGCCAATTTCCCGCCTGTTAGGCGGCGATTTCACACCAATCTGAGTTGTACTGCCAGCTAGCCCTGTCAGAGAGAGAGACAGAGAGAGGATATATGAGAGAGGGAAATAAGGTGGAAAAGAAAAACAACACAAGGAAAGAAAAAATGTAGGTCAGAGTGTAATGAGTCTGAACATATGAGTTCTTTATCATATAAACACACCGACCTCATCAAACATCAAGGTACATAACATAAGGTGTTAATTAGTGAGGTTTTGAGTTGCTGGAAGGCAGAATATGTTTCACCTTTGGATAGGACAAGGCTAGCTGATCCCCCGTGCTTCCAGTCTTCATGCTAAGCTAAGCTGTAGCTATATATTTACCACACTGACATGTGAAAGCAAATACAAGTATTTCCCACAGACTTCGTACTATTCTTTCAATCTTGTGGGCCTGTCTTGAATATGGACCCTCGTTCAAAATCTAGTTTTTACTCGTTTATCAATTTAGTTTATATTAGGTGGTGAATTGAGTGAATGCCAATAAATATGTGAGCGGTGAAAAGGGGACTAACAGCAAAGTTTTGCCCCCTACCATGTTCTCTACCAAATTTAACAGGGAAATGCTGCTGAATATAAGCTCCATATTCACAAAGGTGCAATGTTACCTAAAGTTAATGCATCAGTAATATATACATATTAGTATCTATCTCTAGCCATTCCTGGAGAACAGTTAGACACATATAACATACTGAGTTATCACTGTTTCCAATTGTGACATTGCACTGTGGGGCTGTTTACAATGGTTTGTTCAAATTACCAAATATAATTTCATCACATCAAAAAGCTTTCAAAGCAGTGAGGAGAACCATGTTCCAGCTTTATGCTTCAACTACACTGAAAACATAACACAACATACAACAATACAACAACTACAAATCCACCACGAGATGAAACAATACTTCTCCAGTTCTCCATCAACATACAATTCATAAACAGCAAAAGGTTAGCCAATTTAACCATCACCATCATTATTCCACAAGAATGAAAAAGAATTCATCCAAAAAAAATCAAAAAGAATTTCCAGTATAAGAACAGAGGGAACTATGACTGCACTGAAATGTAAAAAGAAATCAAAATAAAGACACTGAAAAAAATTTAGCTCGTAATTCTGATTATACTCCTTTACACTTGAAGGTCCCATGAATTGCCATCACTTAATGGGATGTAGGATTTGAGGATAAAACAGGGGAAATAGGGTGAGGTATACACTGAGGTATAACATTGAACCAGTGGAAGATTAGAAATGGAGAGAGGCAGTGAGAGGGATCACAAAATGTGTCATGGTTTTATCAGCCTTAAGGCCAAACTTTTAGAAATATGAGGTCAGGAGTCACACTACCCAACCACAGCCTTGATTAGTTGTACCTTGGTGTCTTCACACCTATAGTTCGTTTGCTCTGGCCCGAATTAGTGGATGAGTTTCTAAACTTGGAGCGATTTTCCTTTGGTTCGTTTTCATTTCACACACAAAAAAATCCAAGAGTACCAAAATGCGTCACTACAAACCATGCCAGAACGTTCACTCTTCTTATTGGTCAGATGTGTCTGGGGCAGGAGCCAGAAAGTAAATATTAGTAGTATTGTTTGCTCCACTTTTGGTGCACATCCAAAAGCAATGTCTGCATTTACACCTGCCCAAGTACGATTTAACCAGATGAAATGAGGCTGGTGTAAAAGCCCACATAGTCACACCCATCGGTGCAGCATGAGGTCTCCAATAAAGATTCACTTTTAAATGCAGGAGTTTTACATGTAATGGAATATTTATTTGGTATTTCTATATTATGCTGAGGCCTTTATCTGTAAGATTTAGAAGCATCTGATCTTGACCCCAGAGGAGAATCAAAAGCTGGAAAACTGTCTGCACCTACTTCAGGCTGTTCTCATTTACTGTTCATACTTAAACCTACAGGGGAAAAAAACAAAATTTTTGTAGATAACCCATGTCATCTTGGGCCAGGATGTGCAGGGCTGACTCTAAGGAGGAAGTCCACTGACCTAGTATAAAGTGCGAAAACGTCCATGTAGGGAGGATATCAGGGTGGATGGATGGGTCAACAAACACAGGGGGGTGCATTTAACAGGTAGCGTATAACATTATTTTGGATCACTTGCAGTCTGTTTTTAAGATTAAATGATAATCCACAGTACCAGGCAGAACATGCATAATCAAAATTACATTGAATCAGTGATACAACCAGTAATTTCTTGATAGAAAAATCAAGATGCCTTGTCCTGGAATTTCAGTTTACCGGCACACTTGGACAGTGTTTTGTCAGCAATAGATGTGTAGGTCAATGACTGCTCTAATGTCAACCCCAGGTATGTGACATTTTTCTGAGACACTATTTCAGTGGCATTACATATGACCTTAAGTGCATTTGTTCTAGGCAACTTGTTGTCTATGAGCCACTTGCTAACACTATCTAATTCTTTAACTAGAGTCTTCTCAATCTCACTGATATCACTCCCAGAGACCAGTAATGCAGAGTCATCAGCATATAAAAGCAGCTTACATTTCACCGCAGCTGGCATGTCATTGATATAAACTAAAAATAAAAAGGGGGTCAAGGATTGAACCCTGGGGCACCCCACAAGTAATATCCTGAGGATCTGATATGGTCCCCTCAACATCACAAACTTGAGTTCTTCCAGTGAGGTAAGAGGTGAACCATTTCACCGCAGCATTTCTGAAGCCTATATTTTGCAGCTTTGGTATTGCATGGTTTACATTATCAATGCCATTTTGCAAATCAAGAAAAATCATGCCCACATACCTTCATTAAGGTTTGTCAAATATAATCAGATAAATGATTAAGACAGGTTTCAGCAGAACATGCTGCTCTAAATTCAGACTGAAGTTCATACAGTAGATTTTGTCTGACAAGGTATTCTTCCACCTGCTCATACACAAAGATAACGGCCCAAAGAACTGTGCATAGGTTTGTGTAAGATATCATACACTGATTTAACAAAGTATGAGGATAAGTTGCCTACTTTCACCAGGATTAATCTACTGTAATATTTCAACAGAAACAAAAGATCAACGCCACCAGAATAATTTGAAAGACGCTAACAGATAAAAATGTGTCACATAGGCAAGGGCAGGTTTATGTAGGGGGCAAGGGTAGCCATTACCTCCATAATATTACTGTAAGCTTCGACCCCCTCTGGCCCCCGTAACTGTGGAAAATATTTTAATAAATTTTAACCCCACCTTTGTCCCCAAAGAGGGAATATTATTCATGTGCTGTGGTACATAAAATGTAGGTTAACACTGAATGAGTATTATTGTGTTTATTGTTATATGTATCGTTAGCCTTGCTCCTAAAATCGCATGTGGTCCTATCGGGCCCCTGGTCTAGGAGCACCACTGCACATAAGGGCTTTAATCTGTCACTCAGTCACAGATGTAAACCATGATGGCAGACTAGAACAAGTGTTACAATGAAGAGAAGAATTACAGCATCCATTCCTCTTCAGCCATGGCCGATGCGAGGTTACGGTAAACATGTCTGTCAATGTCACTCAGTCACCCGCAACCACGTCACTACGGTTACAAACCCCCCCCCCAACACCAGCTTTATGAGCTGTGCGCCCAAATGTGACCTCTAATGGTGGTGTGACTTGCAGTGTAGCCGATTTCCCAGAAGTTTGTCAGCTTTATTTTGTGCAAACATTTGAAAATATTTTATTAGTATTTGTTCAGAATTATCACCTCAGGCCGCATGTTTGACTTTCTGTATTTCTGCAGACGTTAGGGTCGTTAAAATAGAAAAAAAGATGCAAAGTTACAGTGGATCATGAATAAAGTTGTGGAAATCAGTATATATAAAGTCATATTTAAAAAGCAAATGACTACACAGAACATTTTTGTTGTGTGTGTGTGTGTGTGTGTGTGTGTGTGTGTGTGTGCTGCAGAACAGTGTTGTTTAACAAGGTTAGCAGGATCAGGTGATGAGTAATCTTCTGGTAATGAGGCTCACAGTGGTGTGTGTGTGTGTGTGTGTGTGTGTGTGTGTGTGTGTGTGTGTGTGTGTGTGTGTGTGTGTGTGTGAATAATTTGTCAACTTTAACTTTTCATTCAGTCTACAGAAATTCCAATTACAGAATCGTTCCTCCCTTCAAACTGGAACATCATATTTTATTCATTTTTTTGGCAAACTGTGAAAGTGAATTAACTCTGATTTCTGTTCCATTCACCAACATACCTGCAACTCTCAGCGCTATCGATTTTTAATTCACACTCAGGAAAACTTATACTTAATTCATTCTGGAGAGGAAAAAAAACTTTAGCCAGAAGCTGACTGTGAAGGATGTACAGTGTGTGTGTGTGTGTGTGTGTACACACTTTCTTAGATTTCTCTTCTTGTGAGGACCTTGTGTGTACGCACAGATAGACACCCCCTCACTATTTAAAGATCCTTAATTTGCAAAAATGTCTCTCTTTCCACCTCAATTTCCTCACTATCAAAAATGTTTTTTCTTTCCAAAAATGGCCTCACTTTGAAAAATATTAATTTGTGAAATGTTTTCACTTTTTAAAATGCCCTAATATTCAAAAAAAAAAAAAAAAAAAAAAGTGGGGACACTACAAAAAATCTCTTCACTCTCAAATAATGTTCTCACTTTGATCACAATTTTGAAATATTTTCTTAGTTTGCAAAATGTTGGAACTTTCTAGAAATGCCCTAATATTCCCAAAAAAAGAAGAAAAAAAAGTGCTGACACAAAAAATGCCCTCTCTCCAAAAATGTCGTCACTTTGATCACAATTTTCAAAATGTTGTTAAAGTCTAAACACATGCTCATAATAAAAAGTGTCCCTACTTTTTACAAGCTCACAAACTTACAAGCTCTGATAAACCCACTGTGGAGCATGTTGCAGCTAAAGAGAGATATCTTTCTCAATGGGTTGTTCACTAGCATGGACCACGCCACAACCATGTGTTAGTTAAAGATTTAATGAACAATATGAATGTGCAGATGAACATTATGAATGTGAAAATTGATGTGGATGTCGTCCGATGGCTGGTCTGGGAGGATGTATGATGACCGGGTGGAAGAGACTCAGGGTGGGATCCGTCTCATAAGCAGTTTTCGCCGAATAGTCTACAGACCCCAGACGGTACCTAGAAGAGACATGAGAGAGATGAGCAGCAGGAAGGGAAGAGGGGTAAGATGGATGGAGAGGGAAAGGGAGGGTGGGTCAAGCAATCAGAGACACAAGCCTGGCTGTGCATGTGCACGGTATATGTAGTTTTGTCTGGTGATTAGAGGTGTGGTTTAGGCGTGGCCCTGCTCCCGAACCTTAGTTAACAAATTAACTCCATATAATGTTGCTCTGTGTCTGCTGGAAATATAAATAGGCAACTGTCTGCCAAAACAACTTAATAAGGTGATATTTTGTCTTTTAATTCAACTAGAAGTTACCTCGTCTCTGCAAGATGTGTTTGGTAACACCAGACCGACTTCACTGTTACTGTTTAAGATTTAGCAATTTCTATTTGATAGTGGTTATATGAATGTCAGACATTTTTATTGGTACCAATCTTTCCACGGTTTTGTTATGTATGAGTTATTCTTAACGCCTCACTCCAAGTGTGTGTGTGTGTGTGTGTGTGTGTTTGCTGCAGAACAGTGTTGTTTAACAAGGTTAGCAGGATCAGGTGATGAGTAATCTGCGGGTAATGAGGCTCACAGTGGTGTGTGTGTGTGCGTGTGTGTGTGTGTGTGTGTGTGTTCCAATTATGCCCAACCAAAACACACAGTTCTACAACTGCACTAGCTCACTCAGTGTGTACCAAATTTCTATTTCTATACTTTCTGTTTTTCTTCAAACTGCCAACCCCTCATCCTGCTTCATCTTCTGCTTCTGCCAGCTAAATATGTGTGTATAAATGTATATTTCTGCATTATTGCATGCAAACATGCACCTATACCGTCGATCTCTGTTGGGCAGGGTTTAAATGAATTAAGATGACTGAAGCTGGTGCTCTTCCCAATCGCCCCAGATTGGGCTTTGGAGTGAAAATCCTCCAGGGAAGCACTAATCCCTGACTATCGGGAGCAATTTTTATTCTGTAAGCAAAGCTTTCTCAGTCTATCTCTCTCTTGCTAGCTCGATCGCTCTATTAATAGCTCTCCTAAGCTGCTGTGCGTGTCGCTGTTTACATACAGAGCCCCCACTCTTTAAAACATACAAGACCCACTTAGAGCCCCACCCCCCCTTTTTCTCGTGCTCCTGCATGTCCCTTGGTTCCTTAGCTGAAGAATTAAAAGCAGGACATCTCTATTGGCCAGCTCGAACACATACAGGAGGGTGGAGATGGACAGATAGAGAGAATGAGGACAAGAGCAAGACAGATAGAGGTGGCGAGAAGAGGATGGAAGACAAAGACGAGGGAGATGTGAAGTGACAAGCAGATCCCAATGTGTAGTCCAGGCGGTCGGGCAAGCTGTCTGTGTTTTGAGAAGACAGATTGTGATAGAGGAGGAAGAGGAACAGCCAGAGCATTTGGGTTTTGTTTAGAGGAGCAAAGAAATGGAGAAACAGATGATCTCTGGTGTTTTTTCTGTCTGGGAAGTCTGGGTTTTTTAACCTTCCTTTTGTCCTCGGGTCAAATTTGACCTAATTTCAAAAAGTTTCTATATCAGAAATGTGTTTGTTTTTTTTCAACCAAATTGTCAAAAGAAATAATGTGGAGGTTCCCTGCAACGCTCTGCACAAGTAAAACAAACGATCAGTTCACTGCTTTAAATTAATGTGGATGTCTTATTCAATAGCACAGCATTTGAAAAAATGAAAAAAGAACGTTGAAAAAAGCTTAAAAAATGTGGGGAAAAAAGCAGAAAGTGACACACACACACACACACACACACACACACACACATATATATATATATGCAAAGACGTCATTAAAAAAAATGACCAAAACGTTAGCATTTTTTAGAATATTATTTTTAATTTTGGCCCAGAAAAAAAAAACGTTGCACAGTAGACGGGAGGACAACACAAGGGATAAAAGGTCCCATCCAAGAAATAGTCCATCACCCCTCGAAAAACTTGTTCATTTTGGTCTTTGTACAGATTAAACAATATGCCGTGTTAATATACAGTGTTAATATGCAGTGAGCTTTAGGTGCAGATTTTAATACCTATGAACAGAGCCAGGCTAGTTTTTTCTCCGTTTCTATTCTTCAGCTATCAGTCTTTTTAACAAATTAGTGTATTTCCCAAAATGCCAAAAAAAATAAATAAATAAATAAAACTCAAGGTCCACTTACTTGCTTTTTCTAGAGCTTTCAAACAGGAGGTTGCATTTTACAAATACGAACATTTTTACAAATTACAGTTGGAAAAATGGGTTTGGAAGTCTTGTTGTAGATATCTTTAAGTCCCCTTTTCTGTAACATTGATTGTTAAAGCAAAACTAACAAAGTAGACATAAGTTTCAAGTTGATTTAATTTCTATAGCACTTTAAAAGCAAATTTACACCAAAAAAACTGAATCATATCTGAAGCAGCATCTAAACCACATAAAGGCTCAATTCACAGAACACTGATGAGTTAAAAGATTTAATAAATGTGAAAAAGAGTTTGTGACCATTGCCAAATCTTGGGGAACTTGGACTCAGTATTTCTGAAATCCTATCGGCCTGCGAGAGACATCACCCATTCATTGATTATTGTTTGCTTATTGGTTAGGGACAATGTTTGATGATCAACAGATACAAATTTAAACTGGAAATGAGCCCAGGAGGCTCGTCATAATCTGCCGTCACTCGTCAGATGTTACTGGTTGGTAATATTTAAAAAAAAATAATACTAATAAATAACAACAATGTGTTGGTCCATCTCTCAAAACTCTCTGACTTCCTCACTGTGGCTCTCAGCCCAAGCCCATTGGTTCCTAATGAAGATGTCAATCTTAAAACCGGTATATAAGTATATAGTTTCACAAACCCAAAATCATATCTTAAAGAACTTGACAATAGTGCATTCGTTGGGGACTATTTTCAGTGGTGGATTAATCCACATTTGTTGCTTTAGTGAGTATTTGTTGCAGCAGGACGGTGTGTACGGGAGTCAAAATGAACTACATTCATTTCTTTGGCAAACTGTGAAAGTCATTTTACTTTTGTTTTACTGACAATGGAGCTCTATGGCCGGAGATATAAGATATATCAGGCTTTAATTACACACACGACTTGTTGGTAAGATCAATTCGTTGTTGTTTTGGGGTCATGATTTGTGTTGACAATAAAACAATACAGAATATCACCAGACCTCTACTTTAAAGGGACTTTCAACTTTTTTCAGCCATTTTGAACTTCAACACTGCCCTTTCTCCAAGCCCTCCTGTTTGTTTCTGTGTAGGTCAGCTTGCCCCTTACAGCTGAGAATTAGCGGTTTAAGGCAGCAGCTAACATTTAGCTCATTATGTAAATGCTAATCATCAGTTGTAGCACAGACCCCGGGGGTTTGGACACACTCAGACACAACAAGAAAAACCAGCACGCTGCATTTCCAATTCTAGCGCATAAACAAACTGATTTATGGATTGCGAGGCCCCCGCTGTATTAATCCGTCAGTTTTGATCCCTGAACGCAGTAAAGCAGCGCTGATGTAAACTAGTTATGTTATTTAATGTGATGGAGCAGCCTCATCCTCTGTGTATTTGACACTCAGATGAGGCATGCTTCCACTTGTGTTTCCTGCCCAGTGTCAATAACATAATCAGTAGTGGGGCTCACAGCTGCTTTGCATGTGTGTGTGTGTGTGTGTGTATGTGTGTGTGTGTGTGTGTGTGTGTGTGTGTGTGTGTGTGTGTGTGTGTCCTGAAAAACAGACCAAAGAATACAGTGCAGTATTTGGAGAGTCACACATGTTTTAATGTGTTGGCTCTGTCATCCAGCACATTAGATTTGAAATGAAACTGAAAAGTGAGTAAGAGGTGAAGCTTCTTCTTTTTTTTTGTGCTCAGATTGGGTAAACAGTGTAGGAACTGCAGACCTGACTTCGTCTTGCTGTATTGTCAGAAACATTTGGGGAACTGCTGTTGTTCCAATATGAAGGTACACACGCTGAGAGACACAGATGTTTGACAGATGTTTTGCCCAGCCCGGATTGGTATCATATTTATATTGCAAGTAGTCTGGCATTGTTAGATCCTCCTCCACAGCGGTGTGGAATCCACCGTAGTTTAGAACGCCAACACAAAGGAAGCCCAAGGCAACAGATATCCGGCTTAAATGAGTGAAATCCAGTGAAATTTCCATCAGCTTCGGCGCAATCCCAGAAGTGGAACGTTGTGGATATAGACCACGTTGGACGTGGTGCATCGTCGGATTTTTGCATCCGAAAAACCAAAGTTTGCATGGCATTATAGACCTGCAAAGATTGTTCTTTAGTAGGGATCTTTCTCTCACCTTAAAGTGTTTTAGTTGCCTAACCTGAACTGGTTTATTCTCCATAACCACAATCTGTTCCCTGACATAACCATCCTATGAAAACACAAGTTCCAAGGATAGAAATGCCTGTATGGCATAGTTACTTGTTAGCTGAGATTGAGGCTTGATTTATATTTGATTTCAGCTTTTAAAAAAGTGGTTCTGAATTGGGTTATTTCATGTGAAAGTTGATTGGAGGAAAAGCTTTGAGGATTTGGGGAACAATTGCCAGCTTTCACAGAGTGGGATTAAATAGATTTATTCTTATAAAATCCGCATATATAAAGTAAATCTGATGCCGATCGGCTTGCAACACAGGCGTTGTGTTGATGATCATCCCAGAGTTAATCATCAGCCCCTATGTACAGCAGGAGTGTATCTGTGGCTCGGCAGTGCTACTCATCTATCCATTTAGCCCACACTCATTAGCTCCTCCTCTGCCAAGCTGAGAGCTCTGGTCTGCAAACATTGATTGGGATCAATAATTCACGCCGCCACTTTAACATTTGATGTGTGGAGCGATAATCTATCAGGGGAAATAAGTTACAGTGTGAAACACACACACACACAGCTCATGGTGATTATGTCCCTGGCTTTAATGTGTGCCCGGCTTTCCCTCCTCTCTGTCTCCGGCGCGCTCCGTTTCAGAGTGTCACCAAGCCGCTGCTGAATATTTGGTTTTTCATGTTCATTGGGAAGTCAACCCCAGACCGCGGTCAACGAGGGTGTCTCTGTCTCTCGGCCCGGCTCCTGCATTGATCAGGCTGGCCACCTGCTACTCATCTGAAAATAATGCAACTATTGATGTGCACTCGCAGAACACGTAGACATCAAGCAGCCTTCTTTACAGTCTTCTCTGTTTCAGTCATTCTTCTGAGCCTCCTGTTAGAGAAACATTGTCAGGATGATTTTAAAGTTAAAACCAACCTGACGATATATTCTCTCAACATGAAGTCATCCAGGTTAGAGGTTATCAGATAAAGGCAACTTTATTCAGGATGGTCTTTCAACATTTTGTACAGAATAATGTTTGGGGAGCAGACTGTGTGTTGGTTGGTTTTATTAAACTCTCGTTGCAAGGTTGTGACACCTTCTCTTTTACTTCTATTTCCAATTCTGAACATATTTGCCAAAGATTAAGAGAGAGGTTCGGTCTGTGAAAGACTTTTTGGACACAGTGCCACTAGCTGTTGCTTTTTGTGAGTTGTTGTGTATTACCAACATTTCAAATGCACTTGCAGTGGCTTGAGAAAGTTTACACACCCATGCTAAAGTTGATTAAAAAAGAGGAATAAAAAAACTTGATCTTAATGCCTTAATTCAAAAAATTAGGAAAATCCAACCTTTTAAGGACACCAATTTTCTTTGTGAATGAATAATGTATTGTAAATAAATAAATGTTCTTCCTTAAAATACAGGCGGCATAAACATGCACATCCCTATGTTAAGGCATAGATCCGTCACCCTCCGCTTTCTTTGTGTTGGCGTTCTAAACTCTGGTGGATTTCTGAGGACTATGGTTACCTGGTCCTCAGATCTCTGCAGGGTAAATCCAGACAGCTAGCTAGACTATCTGTCCAATCTGAGTTTTCTGTTACACAACTAAAACTACTTTTGAACATTTCTTATTGTGGTGTGTTGTTGTTCTAAATGTTCCACCAAAACAAGTTCTTTCCATAGGCTAGTTGTAATAAACTGGAATTTAAAGTGCTGTCTTTCAGCTTCATTTAAGGGCGTCTGCACTCTTTACACGTACTACTCTCTATGTGCTCTTCTCTGTGTGTCCAACAAGTAGCGCAGTTGCCCAAGTGAGACATGTATATGCAGAATAGTTTTAAATACTAATGTTTTAGGTAAAACCATCTGTTTGGGAATTACTAAGCATACAGCTGGGAAAAAAAGAGATAAAAAGAAGAAGAAGAAGAAGACATATGTTATAATCCTGCAAGGGGAAATTGCATTGCATGATACTGCTTGAGTTGTGTGTGAGTTTGTTAGACGATGGTTTGATATAGGTTTGCTGTGGTTACACATGGACCCCCATTACTTCAAGCATCGGGAATTTGGGATTTTTGGATTCTTTGTTCACTGTGGAGCCATGAGAGAAAAACGGGTAGAATCTGTGAATCTTTAAGCACCCTTAATAAAGCTGACAGCCAGCGGTTTAACCACAAGCTCACAGTTCATATTTTATTTAGTACTTAGTGTATAATCTGCAACACAGCAGCATGAAGTACAAATTTACCTTTATTTCAGATACACTCAGACCATAGACTCTGTGTGTGTACACTGTGTATTACTAATGTACAGTCTACGATTCAGACACTGTATTTCTTACCCAATCATGTGAGGAACTAGTTTGATTTTCCAGTGACTCACACTCGGGATCTATCCCAAATGCTTAACAGCCGTGATGCTAACAATGAGAGGCTCAAAAACATCATGTGTATCTATCTACATGTACATCTAGAGTTCAGATGTCCGTGGATGTGTCACGTCTGGATAGACATATAGAAATCTTTTAGGCTTAGTGTGGCCACATTAAACCAGTATACAACCTGCTGCGTGACGTGTGATTGAGACAATTGTGTTTGTTCACAATCTTCATGGAGAATAAGAGTGCGAAATCCATTTACCTTTTTACTTGCGAGAATTGCTGCTCTGTATTCCACCAGGATGACGTTAATCCTACTTTGCAGTCCACAGTGACTTTTTCACACTCCTAAAAGCAGTGGCATGGAAGAAAGTCATTAGGTCGACGACTGCTGCTCCACAGGGAATTATTATTGTCATTATCTACCGTATGGTGAAGTATTATTGTGGCTCGGAGGCGTCGGAGAATTAAAAGCCTTCTTTTTCTTTCAAACTAAGCACCAGAAGTTATTTCTTCTCATAAACGGCTAGGAACCGGCTTTTTTTTTTCTTCTTTTTTTTTTGGTGGCTTGACGTGAAGATTTTATCATTCATCTGGGATTGTATCCATTCAGGATCGCATTCATATTTTAATCGTGTTCATGTAAAATTCCCTCACAAGCACTCCGAGGGAAATTTCATAAAATACGCCGACAATCTGGCAGGCTTATTTTAACTTTCAAAGACGCAACTGGTGCCACATGAAAGACTTATGAAACTGCATGTGTGTGTATTTGTGTTTGTGTGTGTGTGCGTGCGTGTGTGTTTGTGTTTAAATGGTAGTTGCATTGGAAATGTTTTTCAGCTTCCCTCTGACATCTCTTGCTGAGGGAGATGAGAGGAGCTGACACACAGAATTAAAAATATCTCTCAATAGCACTCCCACACACAACCCAGGAGGCCACACACACACACACACACACACACACACACACACACACACACACACACACACACACACACACACACTTTAACACAGCCTACTGTCGAAGACTCATCGTTTTCATTTCTCCTCTTGTGCATATGGACGCATACATACAATCTGCTGGCTGTTAAAAATTTTAAAATACATTAAAGCAACAGTGTACAGTTGCCAAAGACGGCTTATTTATTTTAAATCATGTTTACTTTTTTGACCTCCCGTTTTAGCATTTTCATACATGCTAACTTCATGTAACAATGTAAGGATAAATCCATTTCGCTTTGCACAGAGATTATGCAGACAATGCCTTTCACAAGGTCTTTCCGCGGCTGTATAAATATCAGTGTTCATGCATGAGAGCTTGTTTCTGTGTTCATCTATTCCTGTCTACCACAGAAGAAGCATGGAGCTAATTGTGTTTGTATGAATGGCAGCAAGCGGGTTTATTCATGAATTTAAACAACACTGCAGCAGCAGCAGCCCTGGTGGAGGGCTCCTATTCATGAATGTGCTAAAGATCCCCGTCTGCTAAGGTCCCATTTATCCTGTCTCTGTGTCTCCCTGCCAACTGGCTGCCCCCACACACACACACACACACACACACACACACACACACGGTCCGTAAACAGGAAATCACCTGGCTGCGATGATGGGAGTGGGGAAATCAAAGCTGCAATCTTAGGATTGCCTTTTTTGAGGCGGTGCTAGACTTGGTTTGACATTTTCAAAATTTATTATGAATTTACTTGCTCTGCACACACACACACACACACACACACACACACACACACACACACACACACACACACACACACCCTTGTACCGCACTTGGCTACCACTACATGTCTTCACCCTCCACATCTCACCCACCTTTTGTGTTTTTGCATGGTTGGTGGGAAGGGTTTTGTGTGGTTTGGTCCACCTCCGAGGCTTTCGTCTGCACCATCCCATCCTTGATGTCAAAGCCTCAATTTGGAGAAATGTCAGTGAGCACAATGAGCCGGCAGGTCAAGGCGCTGTGTCACCACGGCGCAGACTAGATACAAACACATCAGCTGCACTGATCATCTCAAACCGCCTGAACGAAAGTCAAACAGAGAGAAGACAGAGGAGAGAGACAAACAAACAGACAAACAGACACACACACACACACACACACACACACACACACACACACACACAGAGAGAGAGAGGGAGCCAGGGTGTCAGATTGGGAAACACCTCAGCAGCATATCAGTCACAACTGCTAGCCTTATTGCCTCTGTTGCCATGGCAACGAGGGACTGTCAAGGCATGCTGGAGGGAGGTCACTTACTTTAGGAGAGGGGGAAGTGGAGCCGATGCGATGTGCTGCCTGGCTGCTGTATCACTTCACTTCACTTCGTGGGTTAGATGCTAAATAGGAAAGATGAGACACTTTGAATTGAGCCAGCGGGGGATATGAGATAAAATATATAACTGCATTCAACATTTCAAAAGAACTTGTTTAACCCTTGTGTTGAGCTCTGGGGTCCCAGGACCCGTCCTGTATTCAATTGTATTTTTCTGCTACTGCCTCCGGGGTCCCAGACACCCATCCTGCACTCAAACGTGTATCCCCCTAGCCTCATCTTGTCCTCTGGGGTCCCAGAGACCCGTCCAGTATTCAATCGTATTTTTCTGCAACCGTAGCCTCGGCCTTCGGCTCTAGCTATCAAACACAACAAAGGCTGTCACTGGAATGGCGTTTTGAGCTAACGTTAACAATCAAACAACCATAGATAGCTAAAACGTTTTTGAAATGATTCCCGTCTTTTGTTATTGTTTGTAATGAGAAAAGTTTATTGTTTCATGGATTTCACAAATTTCAGTATGACAGTTATGTCGTAAACCGTTTAAATCTGAGCACGCGCGACTCACACCTGAACTTAATCGGAGCCAGTCTGACTCGACTCTCATCGGGTATGACGCGTTATGCCGTAACCCGTTTACATCTGAGCATGCGCGGCTCAAATCTGCACTCGACTCACATCGAGGAGTGACACTCACAAAGTAGTTTTGGTGCCAAAACCTAACCAATCTGTGGCCATTTCACGTTAACATGTTTAAAACCGTGACACTTACGTTTTGTGGTTTAGACATGAGGACAGAAAATGCTCCCGTGGGTCGTACGCTCCTGTGGGTAGGAATGAACAACCTATAGAGCTCAACAATCCCGCCCACCGCAGGGTCCGGAAGTTAAAATACAATGCAATTTCTCCATCGACAATTGGAGTATAAGCCATAAAATCGTAACCGTTGATGGTAGACTTAAAACCAGCTGCAACATGACTAAGCGATTGGATATGTTCACATAGATGCCAAGAGTTCATGAAGCACCAACCTTGTTTCGAGATTAATGTCTTTTCTTTGCGATGTCTTGGATAAGTACTTTATTACCCACAATCTTGTACAGTCCCACAGTGATGCCTCTGATTGGTGGAACTCATACCGATGAGGAGGGGGAGTTGTCGTTATCCAATCTGTGCGCATGTGCAAGATGAGAATCCTGTTTTACTTGCAGGGCCGGTTCTAGCCCTTTGGTTGCCTTAGGCGAGATTGAGTTTTGCCCCCCCCCCCCAATCTACCTGCACCATAGTCCACTGTGCATTACGTAATTGCTCTGCTGATACGGTAGATCTCAGACCTCCTGACAGACATAGAGCCCCGTTTGGGTCTGTGTGGCTGAGGGGGCGCCCTAGGATGATCATGTTTAATAAATGTGTTTTATTTTGCTTGTCATTTTAATTCTATTGTTAATGGGAAGTAGACCTAAGGGCGACATGGCGCCCCCAACACATTTGATGCCCTATGCAATTGCCTTGCAATTGCAAATGTCACCTAAAGCAATCGCCGGCCCTGTTTACGAGGATTTACAACACTGCACGTATCACCATCTGTTCCCACGCTTCTGCCCCCCCGATATTTTCACTGCTTATTTCAACGTTCCATATTTCTGATATGAAAAAACTTTGAAAAAATTGTGAAATTTGATGCAAGGACCATATGAGGGTTAATATAGGGGTCTAGCAATGCCCCGGGCCCCACAAAGAGTTTAATCCGGCTATGCATACAGTAGAAAATATAACTATTTGTTCTGCAACTTCTGGACTTTAACTTGAGGTAAAAGCTCAGATTAAAATCACATGTAATAACCTATAGGCTATCACATTGATATGCAAAAATGCACGGCACATAAACATTACCCATTTGGTAGGAGTCATCTCAATTTCGATACAAGCATATTTTTGGATATCTTCAATCTCTGCTCAATTATATTCTTATGTAACATTATATTTTTTTTTTTGCTTTTCTTCATGCCAATTACTACATTTTGTTACTGCAGCTGCTGCTATTTTGCAGACCATTTATCCTTTTCTTGATTGCCCATATTTGAATCCATGGTTCTTCTGAATGATTTTTGTTGAAATTCTCATTTGCATATTCACATGTCCTTCTAAGGATGTGCCTTTCTTCTATCTATTTGTTCTCCAATTGATAGCCTATCCTCAAAAGTGTTTAAGTTTCAACTTGTAGTGAAAACCTGCATCATAACACAAAGAGATGCACAAAATCTGCAAATACCCTCAACCATAACAAGAGTGCATCTCATTTTACGTCATCATTCTTACATTTTCACGGTTAATTCGGTGAGAGCTATTTTAAGCCTCCTTGCACGCTCATTACCATACCTATCTGGCGTTTTGTGTGTGTGTATGTGTGTGTATGTGTGTGTGTGTGTGTGTGTTTTAATTCTCTGCCTGAAATGAGCACTTGACTTTGCAATAAAAACACATGAGGGGAAGAGATGCGGGAAAGACCAAATTGTTGCTATATTGGACCATCCACCGGTGCAGCTGGGCTATTTTTAGCTGGCTGGGAACTACATCAGCTTTGACTGCAGACACTGAGGGGAAATCACCAGCGCTGGTCTGCTGCTGTCTTCACCCAAACACTGACATTTCACTGAAGTAAATTAAAGCAGGAGGACACAGTAGATCATAACATTTAGCGTACTGTGTGTGTGTGTGTGTGTGTGTGAGTGAGTGAGAGAGAGAGAGAGAGAGCGAGAGCTGTGCGTCTCAGTGGAAGAAATTAAACCAGGGGAAATATAGTCAAATAATGTTTTTGTGACTGTTCGCCGAGCCTCGTGGTGAGCTGTTTTGATTATCATCACACACAAGGTAAACCTACCGATGAGTCCGGTTGCAGCGCACGATCACTGGTAACCCCGCGTGAGGCACCGCAGGGGGTCCGAGAGAGAGAGAGAGAGAGAGAGAGAGAGAGAGAGAGAGAGAGACGTTCTGCACATTGGTCGGGCTACTTTTCTGACGACACACCAACAATCGTCAACCTGTGGGTAGGGCGCGCGCGCGGCGCTCTGTTGTCTCCACTGCCACCCTCTCCCGCTCTTGACACCGAGCCCGACCCTCGGACATCCAGGACGCATGAACTCTGGGAGAGGGTGCCAGTTCGATTCCCGGACAAAAGGACACGAACCGAAAAGTTGAGGGCTCGCGCGCGCTATCCGCCGCCCCCGCTTCATGAATGGCCGGAACATGGAGGAGGTGCCATTCAAAAGAGTCAAGACCCGGCGGAGGAAGGGTCACTGCCCGGCCGGCTCGCCCCTGGGCGCCATCGCCTGTGAGGATGAGTTCAACAGCCCGGAGCTGGAGGCTCTCTTTCAGAACTACAACCTGAAGCTAGAGCAGACCGCCACGCTCAAGGCGCTCGCGGTGCTCATCGTGGCCGCGTCGTCGCTGTCCCTGGTGGAGCTGCTGTCCAGCCCGCGGCTCACCCTGTCCAAGGGCTCGTACCCGGTGCACTGCGTGGTCTTCCTGTCGCTCTTCATCGTCACCAACGTCAAGTACCTGCAGGTGACGCAGCTGCAGCAGATCGCGAAGCTGGCCCTGCTGTTCAGCTTCACCTTCGCGCTGCTTTGCTGCCCGTTCCCGCTGGCGCTCGGCACCGCGGAGCTGCTGAGCGCCGCGGCCCCGGAGCAAGGCGTGTGGCAGCTGATGCTGGTCACCCTCGTGGCTTACGTGCTTCTGCCGGTGCGGACGCTGCTGGCTGTGCTGTTCGGGGTCATGCTGGCTACATCTCACTTCATTGTCATCGCGACGTCGTTCACGGGAAGGAAGCAGAGGCTGTGGAGACCGGTACGTGTTGCACCTGCACCCGCATCCTGGTTCATCCAGTCAGCCACTCAAACCCAAAACTACAGTCTTATGCTTAGTTACTATAACTGTTCTTTTCACTTGAGCCATCATCACATCAAACAGGAAGTGGGGTTGAGTCACACTTCCACTTAAAAAACTACAGTCCAAGTACCCTTGAGCAACTGCTCCAGTGTAAGTCAAGCCACCTTTATTTATTTACCACAATTAAAACACCATAAATGAACCCAAAGTGCTTTACAACCAAGGCAGATGGTTTGAAGTCGGTGTTAAACAGATAGACATAAGGCTACATAAATAAAACATACTGTAATGCAAAATAACTGACATGATACAACCAATGTCAAGTAAAAAAAGAAGTGAGGAAAGGGAATTAAATCAACAATGGATTAAAAGGCAGTATAGGAAAATAAACAGGTCAAGAGGTCACATGACAGAAGCCAAGCAGCCTCAGACTAAGCTAAACGCAAGTGAAAAAAATATGGGTCTATAGAAGATTGTATTTGTACAGACTCCCAGTCGGGCTATGAAGGAACTGTATGAATGTCAAGTGCTGCCGAGAAAACAGCATTCTTACTCATCCGGCTTTCCCTGGTGAAGAAAAGGTTAAAACCACTCGCAGTGATCGATTTTAGCTCCAGGATACTGCGGGTGGAAAATTTGGATGAGAGCAGAAAGTTTCACTGTAGCCCACCTCAGTAATGATGCAGACGAGGAGCTGTCCAGCTGCCGGTGCTGAAACAGGATCCATGCAGTGCCGCAATCACAACCGCGCACTGATTCTTGACTGGTCCCTGTGCTCCAGATTATAGGTAGTAGTGATTATTTTTAGTATTTGGGATGCTGTTTTGACACCAGTGGTGAAACATGGTTTCTGAGTTGTGTAACATCTTATTTTTCTGGTCCTATAAAACAGTAGTTTCCCCTTTTTTGGCTTGTGGACCCTAAAATAAAGCGACTTGCGACCCTTCTCAGGTTACAAATGGCATTGTACAGTGACCAGTTCAACCAAAGACTACTTATTTATTCTCAACATGTTTTGTTAGAAAGTAATCCAGGAGCAAAAAAAAAGTTCAGAAATATTTTGTTGTTGTTTACAAGTCACCCCTCAAATTTATTTTGATCCCCAAGTTGGGAACTATTGCCAAAGGACACATGAGTTTGACAAACTTTCTTATTTTGTAGAAATGCATTCAATCAGGGGTTCCTAACCTTTTTAGCTTGTGACCCCTTAAAATGAAGCAGTGTCTACATCTAACCTCTCATCAGCAGTTCAACCAAAGGGTAATCGTTTTCTAGAATTCATCTTTCTTTCAATCTCACTGCACGCAATTGGATAACACTACGACCAATCACAACAACACACGGGGTATCCAGAGCCCCATACGCTTAGCTACCAACTGGTAGATTAGACTGAAGTTATCTGTTCAGCTCGCCTCTGGCCCGCCTACATCAGATACACGATGTGATTGGTGCAGCTCGGCTACAAGGGCATAGTTAATGAGCAGCATTACTCGATGCCAGAGTAACTCGCTGAGCAAATTCAAATTGTGCCGCACTATAGCTGGAAGTGTTTCTTTCTTCTGGTTTTGCTAACTAGTTCCAGTGTGAACTGGAGAAAAGTGGAGTTTTGTTTTGTGACATCCATCGTTCTGTGCTGGATTACAGTGTTTCACTGACCGTTCACCTCCAACCTTTTAGGAATCAACGATGCAGAGTGGCTCAAGAGCCCATCGTCCAAATTAAAGTGTTCAACCCAATTGATAGTCTCGGATCAATAATTAATAATGCACTTTACCAGCCAGCCATTGCACTATGGCTTTTGTTCTTGAAGTCACAAGATTGATTTGTGCTGCAATTAGTGTGCTGACATCTAATCCATCCTATGGATTCATCCGGGATTGTGAAGTGTAATCTAGCCAGGATATAGGATTGCACACAGAAATGCACATATGGACAAGTGTGTGTTCCCTCAGGCTCACATGCACATACAGTGTGGAGATGCTGCCGGCTGTGTTTGGCATGTCTGTTCTTGTTTGTGTGCAGCTGGTGGCCAACGCGGTGCTGTTCACCAGCGTCAACTTGTCGGGGGTGTTTGTGAGGATTCTCACCGAGCGCACCCAGAGGAAAGTCTTCCTGCAAGCCCGTGACTGCATCGAGGAGAGGCTGAAACTGGAGGACGAGAATGAGAAGCAGGTGAATTTGCACACAGAAATGCACAGATAGATTGGAAAACAGAGAGCCGTATGGAAGACGACGATCAATCCAAACATTTCACCTCGCCATGGGCGTGTGTTTTTCTGATGAAATCTTACTACGGTCTCTTGAGAAGTTTTTTTAAAAGGTTTCAGGTGGCGATGTATTCTAGCAACCTGCCCACAAGCATGCAGTAACTATGACAGCAGCTATTTAAGGAAAGAACAATTACTGTGGCACATGCACCAGTGACACACGTTCCACCCCCTCTGCACACACCTACATGGAGCGAGTTAACAAAGGAACAATCAGGCAACTTTAACATACACAAACACTTTGTTATGCACCGCACCCTCCTCACTGGCCACGCGCACGAAACCCACCTACACCAGTTGGTACATAGAGAATTAATTATCCCATGCATTAATTATCCCATGCATGTGTGTGTGTGCGCACAAACGCTTAGCACCTGTGCTTTGTAGATTACATGATTATATTCAGTGTTTTCCCCAGCAGTAACAGGCTACCTTCTTGACAGGTAATTACACAAGCAGATTGCTTTCATGGCCTCCCTCCTCCAGTAAAGGTCACAGTTTATCCGGGTGAGTGAAACACACACAGACCCTTGATTGGGATCTATCAACAGCCAGGCAGTAGCTGCTTATGGGTTTGTGCTTTGCACCAGATCCATAGGTTGTATTGATTCCTGAACATGTGTCGGCTATGTGCTGTATACGCCTGGGTGGCAAATTGACTTCTCAGTTCAAAAGTAATCTCCGAGTGCAGAGGAAAGAGGTGTAGCTTCCTCACGTGAAGCCATCAGGAACAAAAGCAACCCGTTTCCAAATGTGACATTACTCGAAATGATGCTGACATCTCAACACATCATCTCAACACATCATGACATGGAGAAGCGGTTTCTCGGTTGAAAAGCAATTGTTCCAATGAGCGCTGTCACCGTCGCCAAGCCAGACGACATGTCATCTCAATATCGCCTGACGTAGTTTGTTTTATACTTTGCTTTGCTCGACTCTAAAAAACCGAGGGCTAAACCAGCATGTTGGTACGGCAACACATCGGTGTTAAAATGACGTTAAGATTCAGGCGCATAAATGTACATTGTTTTCTAATGATTGAAACATCAAATCCCCCTCACGGAAATAGATTAGAGTGGAGGAAACATTATAGACTGAAGATGAAAACGGACGATTTTTTTCCGAAATCAGGCCCGAAAAAAAACATTTTAACTCAAGGTGCACTTACTGGCTTTTTCCAGAGCTTTAACCAGATCTCACAGTCTTAACCTACAATCACATTAGATACAAAAGGAAAAAGATACCTGGCATCCGGTTACCCTCGAACTCGTCCATGTTTCCTGTTTTCGCTTTATCGCACACCGCTTTAAAAAAAATAATAAGAGTGGTGCACAACCTCAGGTCGCACATTCAAAATCCTGGCGTCATCATTTTGACGTCACATTGGCGCGTGCCAGGTCAGTTGTGGCGACTGTGAAAAGGCCTTAAGCATTCATTTTCCTTTTTGTGCAAACAAGCTGGATTTTTTTCCATTTTCATTTAAAAAATGCAACCTTTTTAGGTGGGATTTCCCCTTTCTTGTTGAACTGCAGGAATGTTAATTTTTAATGCGAGGGAAAGTGAGCCAGTGGTTCATTAATAAACCACTACGGGGAGAGCCATAGTCAAACAGAGCACTGAGTGAATTTAGCCTGGGACAAATCAGGGAATCATGGGAATGATCACACGTTCAGGGAGGTGGAATGGAAGAGATTAATAAAGCAGGTAAATTAATTATTAAATCATAAAAGAAATAATTAAAAACGACAACACCTTCACATTCTGCTTATTGTGATCTTTATACCAGACACACACGTGTGTGTGTAAGTGAAACACAAGCACCTATGGACTTACTTTTACTCACAGTTTGTGTGTCAGTATGTGTGACGGTTGTTCCTCAAGGCTGCTCTCCAGTGAAGCTTTTAATTCACAGGTGAGGAGCAGTTGTGTGAATGGATGTATAATGTGAAGCGGTGTTGGAGGGAGACACAGGAGAGCCCCAGCTGATTTTATAACCTGCCTCTCAACAGCTATTCAGCAGAGCCGCCTGATGATTCATTGTGCATTCACAACCATTTGACATCCTGCGAGAGTTTCAAGAGTACTTTATACTGTGCTCCAACTGAGACAACACACACACACACACACACTCACACACACACACAGACACACACACACACACTGTGCTTTGTGTAGACATTACTTCAGGCTGATGCTGAAAGAATTAGCTGATTGACAACAGTTTTTATATTCCTACCCTTTAAGTAATTCTTCACACTAAAGTATACCCATATCCCCAAGAATGAAGTCCATGAAGTGGTGTATCTTTTATTAAGTTATGTAAGTGGAGGAATGTCGGATTTGAATGCCAAAGGCTGGAGTTTGCATGCTGTCACGGGCCTACAATTGCCAGAACTACTACTATTTTAACTACACTATAGTTTTACAGGAATTTAAAAAAACAAATTGGGCCCAGTACCATCGTATGGTCTGTTTTTTGGTTCAATATTGGATTTGCCTCTATTCTTTGTTTTATATTACTGTAAATTAAAAACTCTTTTGGTTTAAGAATCTAGGCTGCACACAACAAGAAATCTGAAGACATCCCGTTGGGATCAGGTAAATTGTGATGGGCATTATTGACATCAAATAATCAATCCAACAACAACCCCCTAAATCCAATTAATGGTTTTGTCACCCAAAGTGGGGCACAGATGAATGGTTCATTATTTAATTAAATCAACCAATCAACTGTTTAGTCTACATCAACATCGTTCTGAGAGTTAAAAACACCTAAAGATAAATCTGCTCATTAATGTTGTTTGCGATTAACAATTTTTTAACATACAAAACATACAACCACACCCCCAGAACACACTGTAAAAAACATCTCCTCACTATCCGTGAGCTGCCAGTCCCCAGAACACGGTCTCTGTTGACAGCCCAGGGTCTACAAAGGCCAACAAAAACTAACTGTGCCCACCTGCACCACGAAGCTACAAAACCAGCGTTCCAGCCAATAACCGAGAAGGAGGATTTGGGGGTGGGGGTGGGGGGGGTTCTTGCACGGAAAGGAGGGGATGAGGAGGAGGGAGGGGCGAGCTAGCCTCATTTTGTTGGAAAATACTTTGAAAATCAATAAGTAGTGCCATCACCCAACATTACTTAGAGCACCTTTAACAAATGGCCTAAAAAATTAATAAATTCCAGAAATTGTTGACTTATTTGACTACTGTACTTGATTGTGTGTTGATTGAGTAATTATTTCACTACCATAATCAAAAGTTTTTTCATTTCTTCTGTGTCAATCATTTTCTGGATGTTCACACTGGAGCAAAGAACCAATAAGTTTATATTTGTCTGCTTACATCGCCATGGATACAAACACATTCCTGTCCTCCCAGTTTAAAATTCTCACGCTGCCTCCTCTTGCTCTGTTTTAACCCCTCCCTCCTCAGGAGCGTCTGCTAATGAGCCTACTGCCCAGGAATGTTGCCATGGAGATGAAGGAGGACTTTCTGAAGCCGCCTGAGCGGATCTTTCACAAGATCTACATCCAACGCCACGACAATGTCAGGTACGAGGGGGTGTCATGGCAACCGTGGAGCGCAGACGTGTGCGGCGGGGCGGGCGTGTTTTGATCCAGGTGTCACCTGCTCGACATCAGGGTCAAGAATAAAGGGAGAGCAATTAAAGTTAGCCGTTACTGCAGATGCAATCAAAGTACATAAAGGTTAGACAGAGAAAAGGGACGGAGCGCTGTTGCCACCGACGATAGAGCATGTGCCATGTGTGGTGGTGCTGTTAGAGACTTTTTGAATCCGATGAGAACTAACAAATCAGTTAGTATATTATATATATATATATATATATATACACACACACACACACACACACACACACACACACACATATATACATACATACATATCTATATACATATATACATATACATATATATACATATACATACATACATACATATATATACATACTTACATACATACACATACATACATACATACATACACATACATATATATATCTCAAGGTTAAGAATTAATGGTTAAGATTTAATTTTAACGCTCACCAAAAGTTTTAATTTTCACCATCAGATAAGAGTTCAAAATGTTACATCACGTCCAAAGGTTTAGGAAATTTTGAGTAGTAGCTTTGCGATTCAACAGAACTAAAGGGATAGTGAGATATTATTTACATTTTTATTTTTATTTATTATGTCATTTATTTAAAAAAAAACAGCAAAACACGTTCACAGGTTCTAGTTTTGCTGATTCATCACACTTTATTAGATTTTAAGTTTTTTGACTGTTGATCGCAACCAGGTGGGTGCTACACATTGGTGGTGGTAGAGAGTAGCCCCCCCAAAGCGCTTTGAGTGTCTATGATAAAGCGCTATTTAAATGTAATGAGTTATTAATATTAATACAAAAAAAGCAATTTGAAGACATTCACTTTGGTTCTAAGAACTTGACTTCTATATTCTATAGAATAAACAACTATGATCACTTAATTTCTTGAAAAAAACTTAATTATAGATGAATCAATACTGCAAACAATTGTTTTCTGCAGCCCTATTCCTGTTAATTCAATCGGCCTTTTCTCTCTTTTTTTTTTTTTTAAAGATTATTTTTTGGGGTTTTTCTCTTTATCAGTGACAGTGGATAGTCAGGAAAGGGGGAGAGGGATGGGGGATGACACGCAGCAAAGGGCCGCTGCAGGACTCAGCCTACATGGGGCAAGAGCTCTTACTGGGTGAGCTAGAGGCCGCCCCTCGATTGGCCCTTTCAGCTGCCACCTCTGTTGAGCCTGTAATGAAGAAAATATTACAGAGCTTGAGAACCTGGCCTGTCTTTGACCGATTTAGTTCCAGCGAGGCAGTGAAGAGAAATGGAGAGCTGTATCAGTGCTGCTGAGTGTGGGAGTGGAGGTAGCATGTCAAGAGACAATCCTCTCCACTGTCTGTCTGTCTGTCTGTCTGTCTGTCTGTCTGTCTGTCTGTCTGTCTGTCTGTCTGTCTGTCTGTCTGTCTGTCTGTCTGAGCCAGAGAGAACCAAACCAGTGTGTCGAGTGTGGAAGCTGATGTTTTTGTCCCTTTTTACAACGTTTTTCTAACTTTTGCTGGAGATTTTTTTTGTCACTTTTTAAGATGTTTTTGATGCTTTTGGACATTTTTGTGTTTTTTTTCCCCCCACATTTTTTAAAGCTTTTTTTGACATTTTTTCGTCACTTTTCGTTTCATAAAAAAAAAAAAAAAAATTCAAATGCTATAAAATCAACACCCACATTTTATTAAAGTAATGGACTGATCTATTATATGATTTATTTTACTTGTGAATAGCATCGTATGGAACCATTCACGTTATTTTCTTTGAAAATTTGGTTGAAAGACACCCAAATTTTGGATATAGAAACTTTTTGAAAATAGGTCAAATTTGACAGGAGGGTAAACAATAAATTCTTTGATTTATTTTGAACTGTTTTCACCTTTCCTTTGGTTCATTGAAACGTTGTGTCCTCCGCCTCTCTAGGCATGATAGGAACATAACAATTCCCGTCTGTGCGTCCGTCCATACGTACGTACGTCTGTTCGGCTCCCACACAGCTTGGTACCATCACCATCACGCCGCTGCACCCATGGGTTTAACAGGTGCGTGTATTTGTAGCAGCACCCTGGAGTCGGGCGGGAGCTACAAACACACACAACGGTAAAAAAAATAAAAAAAATAAATCTGCTCCATTTTCCCGAGCAGGGGTGTGACATTTCCCTGATCTGGCCTCCACTTTGATGTGGCCTCAAGTATGTTTGATCACACACCTATTCAGCTACGCCACCACTCTGCTCGCCCCCCCCTTCCCTCCTCTCGCCTTCTCTTCCTCGCCCTCCCCACACCAGCACGACCGGCAGAACAGAGCCATTCAGAGACAACTCACACAATAGTGCTCTTCTGTCGAGCAGCAGTCGTGATCCCAGCTTTGCATACATCATGCTCCAGAGCAACTACAGGGTAACTCAGTCACGATGCAGGGGAACGGTCCTCTTCACGCTAGAGCTGGGTATCCAACCTCAGAACTTAGCAACCAAAATGTTTCCCGTACACTTAGTACCAAAAACTGTCACGTACTGAAGGCTGGCATTAAATGTATGCTCAGATACATCTGGTTTACTTTTTCTCTAATCAGAGTTCCCGATTAAAAGCAATTTTTTTCCTATTTAAGACGGTTTTATATAGGAAAACATGCTGGTTTTCAGATTAGAAATGGTCCGATACCATTTTTTGCTACTTGAACATGCACATCAGCCAATACCGAGTACCCATCGGATACCAGTGGGATAGAAAATACATGTGTTTATATACATATTCAGTGAGGAAAATAAGTATTTGAACACCCTGCTATTTTGCAAGTTCTCCCAATTAGAAATCATGGAGAGGTCTGAAATTGTCATCGTAGGTGCATGTCCACTGTGAGAGACATAATCTAAAAAAAATAAATAATCCAGAAATCACAATGTATGATTTTTTAACTATTTATTTGTATGATACAGCTGCAAATAAGTATTTGAACACCTGAGAAAATCAATGTTAATATTTGGTACAGCAGCCTTTGTTTGCAGTTACAGAGGTGAAACGTTTCCTGTAGTTTTTCACCAGGTTTGCACACACTGCAGAAGGGATTTTGGCCCACTCCTCCACACAGATCTTCTCTAGATCAGTCAGGTTTCTGGGCTGTCGCTGAGAAACACGGAGTTTGAGCTCCCTCCAAAGATTCACTATTGGGTTTAGGTCTGGATACTGGCTAGGCCAGAACCAGAACCTTGATCTGCTTCTTCCAGATTCCCGTCCTTGGTTCTCCTGGCTGTGTGCTTCGGGTCATTGTCATGTTGGAAGACCCAGCCTCGACCCATCTTCAATGCTCTAACTGAGGGAAGGAGGTTGTTCCCCAAAATCTCGCAATACATGGCCCCGGTCATCCTTTCCTTAATACAGTGCAGTCGCCCTGTCCCATGTGCAGAAAAACACCCCAAAGCATGATGCTACCCCCCCATGCTTCACAGTAGGGATGGTGTTCTTGGGATGGTACTCATCATTCTTCTTCCTCCAAACACGGTTAGTGGAATTATGACCAAAAAGTTCTATTTTGGTCTCATCTGACCACATGACTTTCTCCCATGACTCCTCTGGATCATCCAAATGGTCATTGGCAAACTTAAGACGGGCCTTGACATGTGCTGGTTTAAGCAGGGGAACCTTCTGGGCCATGCATGATTTCAAATCATGACGTCTTAGTGTATTACCAACAGTAACCTTGGAAACGGTGGTCCCAGCTCTTTTCAGGTCATTGACCTTCATGTTTAGCTTCTTCCATTTTCTAATGATTGCTCCAACAGTGGACCTTTTTTCACCAAGCTGCTTGGCAATTTCCCCGTAGCCCTTTCCAGCCTTGTGGAGGTGTACAATTTTGTCTCTAGTGTCTTTGGACAGCTCTTTGGTCTTGGCCATGTTAGTAGTTGAATTCTTACTGATTGTATGGGGTGGACAGGTGTCTTTATGCAGCTAACAACCTCAAACAGGTGCATCTAATTTAGGATAATATATGGAGTGGAGGTGGACATTTTGAAGGCAGACTAACAGGTCTTTGAGGGTCAGAATTCTAGCTGATAGACAGGTGTATCATAAATAAATAGTTAAAAAATCATACATTGTGATTTCTGGATTTTTAAAAAATATTATCTCTCTCACAGTGGACGTGCACCTACGATGACAATTTCAGACCCCTCCATGATTTCTAATTGGGAGAACTTTCAAAATAGCAGGGTGTTCAAATACTTATTTTCCTCACTCTATAAGTCTTTATACTACTATCCCTGTATGGAGGCGATATGATTGCTATCATTATTGTATAGCCTGTCTCAAGTTAAATACTTTGTGAAACATTAAACAAACAAACAAACAATGCTGTGGAACTTTATTTTATTCAGTTTTACAGTCAGTCACAAGGGAAAAAGAACATAAATAAACTACCTTAAAGTAGATTTATTTCAGGGCTAAATTAGTGATATTGGAATGTATTTTGTTGTTTTTTGAGGGAACTTCTCAAAGTTAGACACCATAAAAGTAAGGCTGTAATGATATGTATGCGATATGAAACCGAAATTGCGACAGACCCATGAACCTGTGTCGCGGAGTGAGAAGGCAGAATTGCGACACACCCCTTCCAACTCCCAGAGTTATCCTTCCCGTCCAGATCCAGTGCTACCACATCTTTAAATTGCTATTAGTATTAGTCCTTTTGGTGCCTTATCCCCGTTTTGTTGGCTAAATGTAAAACTGTAAAGACGGCTAAAAGCAAAGGGAGGGTGGGATCCCGGTAACGCTACTGGAAGTGTAACCTTACGAATGGCAACTGTTCTGACTCGGGTGCGTGGGTCTGTTTTCCAACGGTTCAGTAAACTGCTGTTAGCGTCCTTAGCACCAGAGTTAAGTGCAGACCAGGCTGGCTGTTACCTGGCTGGGGGCTGACTGTGGATGTGTCCCCGGGCTGTTGTCAGGGGACCGGGAGACTGAGGGAGACAGACAGAGCTGTGTTAGCTAGCTGGCTAAATCACCATTAGATTAGTTGTCTGGTCAATCATACTAAAAATAACTGAGCGTGTTGAACAATGTTGTAATCTTATGTTACCCACCAAGAATTAGCTAACGTTATAGACCTAGCATGAGCATTAGCATGTCAACCAGCACGTTTACAGTAGGCACCAAAGCACTCTTTGGTCCACCTACAGGTTAGAAGCAGAATTGTCCATTACTGTTACCCTTACTATTATTCTTATGTCTCATTCGAACGAATAAATGAACCATGAGGTTTTATTGAATCGTGGGTCAAAAATTGTGATACAAACCAAATTGTGAGTTTAGTGTATCATCACAGCCCCAATTAAAAGTTTTATTTTGGTATCAGCACCAACAAGAAATCGTATCCAGCTCTATACACACAGCTCTAGCTCTGATGCCTTTTTTTTGAGAGTCAATAAGATCCATAACAGCTCGTTTTGTTGCCATCTGGCCTCTGAGCAAAATGAATAAGGAGCTAAGTAGCTTTCAACACCTCCTTCATGCCCACTGCAGTAGGCAATTTAGCTCCATTATCGATTTAGTGGTTGGCCTAAAAGACGCTGTCACTTATCAGGGATTGGATTATGGTCAACCTTTGATCGCAATTAGCCAATTTCTCTGCTGCAGTGTGATCTGTGGCTATTTAGTGCCAGAACCAGCAGTCAACATGCCCCGTCTGTTTCCTTCCTGGAGAACATGAGGAAATCAGCTGTTATGTCAGATTATAATTTCTCTCTCTCTCTCTGTCTCTCTCTCTCTCTCTCTCAGCATCCTGTTTGCAGACATTGTGGGTTTCACCAGCTTGGCTTCTCAGTGTACTGCTCAGGAACTGGTCAAACTGCTCAACGAACTCTTTGGGAAGTTTGATGAGCTGGCTACAGTAAGTTCTTTTTTAACCATATACAGATGATCATCTTATGACAAGTCTAATGCAATGTTCTTAAGGCACTTTCACATCTACAGTATAGTTTGGTAGACTAGGTGCAAGTAGGTGCTGAAAGTTGCAAAATTGTTCATTTGGTTCGTTTAGCTTTCATACTGCACTTTGTCAAACACACTCGCCGACACTTATGATCTCAGAAATAATGCAGCAACACTAAAATGTCTTGGGTTTTTCTGGTTTTGCTTTGGTGTTTCTAATATTTTAGAAGAAGGCGAACAATGTGAGCAGCTGACAGCCAGCGAGCGAAGGAGAGCGCGGCCCTGATCCGAGAAAGAGGATGATGGGTTGTCAAATTAGGTTATGGATTTCGAGGTTATCATCCCCTTATATAAATCCGTAAATTGTGTGCAAGGTTGAAATTGCAGGCTAGTAAATACAGTGGAAGCAAATAGAGACCCCCATGTTTATCATAGGGGTGGGGGAAAATATCGATACAGCATAGTATCGCGATATTTTCAATGTATACACAGGCGCCAAGTATCGATCTTTTATTATATACGTGACAATCCTATTTTGCAGCAATAAAATTGAGATGAATGAACAGAGAAATGTATATTTTTTAGATAAAACAGATGTTGACAAAGTTTCCTTTTGGGGACATCATTTGAAATTGGGAAAAATTAGAAGTTGGAAAAAAGGTTATAAACTGCAATATATCGTATTGCAATATGTTTAAAATCGCAATAATATTGTATTGTGGCATAAGTATCATGATTATATTGTATCGGGAGGCATCTGGTGATTCCCACGTCTAGTTTGAAAGAGCCAGAGTTCGAAAAAATTGTTTTCACACGACCCCAAACAACCAGACTATCAACGATACGCTCCACGGTTCGGTTAAAACGGACCAAACAACCCAGGTGTGAAAGCAACCTTAACACATTAATTGAACTTTTTGGACACTTGGGTGCAGCAGAACAAGCTATAAACACACTTAACATTGACATATTACCACGGTATAAAGTTTTCTATGATGAAATTGCCCATTTACGCTTTCAGCAGACGCAGTGACATTAACATTTATTAAGAGTAATGTTTGGGTCCACCTGATGAATGTAAGTAATATGTAATATTGTAATATTTATTCTCCTTTTAGCTGTATCAACCAACTCCTGTGGGAAATATCTGTCTCTTTAGCTGTAAATGCTCTTTTATGTTCACCAGATAGTGCCAGGCAGGAAGCGTATTATGCTGCTAGAAACAAGGCTGTCGACAGCGCTAAGACAAAACCAAAATGGTAAAGTTGCATACCGTTAAACCAGAACAGTGAGCTGAAGGGAACTGCAGGGTTGAGCAAGCAACCCTTTCACATTCCACTCATTCCACTAATGTTTATATTAAAATATTGATTATAGCAGCTTTAAATGTGGGTATTAAAGAATCATGACCAGGATATGTACCTTCTCGGTGTTCTTTGGTGGACAAAGTGACAATGTTTCTATATAACCTAAAACATGTCTTTAGGGTTATGGCAATTTCTTGTTAGTTTCTTACTTTGCCTTAGATTTCTCTCATTTCACATTTTTAATTCCATGTTTTCATTTTATACACATGTAATAAGAACTGTTGGAGGGAGCCTGAGATCTAAGATTGTCCTGGGCAACGTTTGCTTCTCTGTAATTGTTGTGACAATAAATACCTTGAAACGTATCAGCTGATACTGAGATTTACGATGTATATGATCGGTCGAATTCTGAATGAGTTAAGTGCACAAGACGGTGCAACTTACAAAGAAGAGTAGGCAAATTCATCTGATAGATTCTGTTGTGAAATCATGCTGCTGAGCCATCACAGTAAAGGAGGCAGGCTGGCCACAAGTGACTCTAAACAGTTTGTCAGCCCTGTTATTTCTCTGCAACACAAAAAGCCTCCAAGAAAATGAAATGTATTATTTATTATGCCAAACCATATATTGATCCAATAGTGAAAGTTAAGCTGGAGAGGCTGACTGACACGAAGGAGGAGGAGGAGGAGGACACGAAGGTCAAGAAGGGAAGTGGAAGAGAGGAGGAGATGAGTGAACCGATTTTTAGACAGAGGGGAGATAAAGGCTGAGGAGGTGGAGTGTTTCTGTGTGCGTGGCTGTGTCTATTAGGACTACTGCACTTGATAAAGAAAGAAAGAGAGTGTGTGAATGGTAGCACACACACTGTACACGCTGTGTGTCAGTAAACCTGTGTAGCGCTGTTCCCCGGGAAAGATGAGGTGAGTGATAGGTTATCTGCCGCCAGACCACTATCATATCAATACTGCATGAGAGGACACACACACACACACACACACACACACACACACACACACACACACACACACACACACACACACACACAGAATAACTGACATGGTGCAGCTGCAAAATATAGTAGCTAGTAGACAAAATCTCAAGGTCCACAGCAATACACCTGCCATGACATAGTTGCATCCCCGAGCAATGCTAGAGTATGCGTGTCATGTGCTCACAGCTCACTTTTTGGGACCAGGCTATTCCCAAGGAAAAAGCGTTCATGCGGACATTGCTGATGTTTGAATTTGCTACGACTGTAGGACAGACAGAGACCCTTTTGAATTAATAGTTATATTTTATAATGATTTTGTTCTGTTCTGATCATCGAATAGATGATGTCCATCTTGTCCATGATGTTGATTACACCACATTCACACTCAGCGTGCCACTCGCCTGATCTCTTATTCTACCAGCCCAAGAAATCTCTTCAGACAGTTTACTGTCTCTCGTGCTCTCTCTCTCTCACACACACACACACACACACACACACACACACACACACACACACACACACACACACACAGCAGGATTATCCCCCTTGAGTTCATTCCGAATCCGCATCTCAGCAATCAGTCATGCCTCTACGCGGAGTGAAAGAGAAAGAAGGGGGGGGAGAAAGACAAAGATACAAGGTGATATGTGGCTTGCTATCAGCGCTCAGAAATCCATTATATGGAAATCTTGTGATGAGGATAGTGTGTGTGTGTGTCAGCTGCATCCTAATTGAGATTTATAGCCTGTCGTGTTAGAGATGGAGCAATTCACTTTCAAACCAGCTTCGTCACAACTACTGAGCCTGCCTGACTGCTGTATGCTACACATTTATTACTCGGAGGCTAGACCTAAAGCGAAACCAGAACAGAGGCACACTTAACCATAACCTCGACCTAACCGTGATTACATTTATCAAAGAAAACTGGGCGACATTGATTTTGCCCACAATTAGACAAACCCTCCCCAACCAGCTGGTTTCCAAACCCCAAATTTGTCTCCAAAAAGCACACAGATATCCTTCTCCTGAGACATGGCTTGCGGTCAGCTGATAATTTCTCTCTCTCTCTCACACTCACTCACTTACACACACACACACACACACACACACACACTCTCTTTCTCTTCCTAGTGCTGGGATAATCATCCACGTTCTGAAGTCTCATATCCTCCCACACCAAAATATTTCTGCTCCCGTGAGCAGAAAACCAGAGCACCCCGTCTCCTGTCTTCTCATCTCCGCCTCTCTCTCTGCAGTTGTCATGAATCCTCAGTATTTATGTGTGTGCGCATGTGTGTGTGTGTTTGTCACTCAGAGGCTGCCTGCAGGCTTAGCTTTGTAGGGTCTACCACTACAATTTCCTGATGACTGTGAGTGATACAGCGCCAAACGCAAACACTGTGTGCAACTAAACCAAAGTACCTGTACAGTATGTCTGCAAGTAACCACGCTGCTGTTTGTGCTTTTCTGCAGGTGTGTTGGTGTGTGTGTGTTCACGTGTTGTAAAGGTGTGTTTTGGTCTTTGTGTCATCGTGTTTGTGTCATCGTTGCGGAGTTTTGGCACAATGTGCACTGTGACAAATAGCTGATCTGTCTGGGAATGTGTGGGCGGGATTCTACTTCAAGAGCATGTTGGAGCAATTAGAGTTTGCCTCAACTGCAAACACACACATGGTTGCACAAGTACACACACGTGATTTTACATTAACAGAGATGCAGCCTAAGCAGCCATGCAGTTTTTGTGTACATTCAGATCTCATGTAGCACTCATTTACCAGGAGTAAAAGTACAGTCTTTCTTGATTTTAAGCGTCTTAGATGTATAAATGGTCTACATCATAATTTTAGCTTCTTTCCTAAGAGAAACTATTTGGAGTCATCAAGTTCTCAACAGAAGAATAGGTTTAAAAATAGCAATGATCCTCTCACAATAAGTAATGTGTGGTGAAGCATTAGGAGCTTGTTAAATCTGTGATCCAGAGAATTGGATCCTACTATCTATGATGGACTATTACGTCCCCTGTTGAAAACAAGACTCAAAGTCTACACGCTAGTGGCTCTTTGAGGCTGTGTTCAGGCACAACAATGCTAACATGGTTATGTCAAGCTGGTATAATGTTTTACAATTTCAGAGCAATCCATCCAATAGTTTTTGAGAGATTTCAAATCACGACCAAAGTGGTGGATCGACCCACCGACTGACATTTGCATCCTTTGAGCCACGCTGCTAGCGGCTGCCACTGTTTTTCATGAATTGTCATTGTAACCAACGGAAACACTTTTATCTAGCATGACTAACATCGTGGACTACAGAAGGTTGTTTCAGATAATCATCTGTCTCTTTGTGTCCATCTGTAGGAGAACCACTGCAGGCGCATAAAGATACTGGGGGACTGTTACTACTGTGTGTCAGGACTGACTCAACCCAAGGCAGACCACGCCCACTGCTGTGTGGAGATGGGACTGGACATGATTGACACGATTGCGTAAGTGACACACGCACACATGCACGGGCATGCATACACACACTGCATGAAATTAAATTTAAAATAAATTTGTTCTTATTATGATACATTTCGTTTTTTCTTGCATGCTGTCTTTGAGTGCGTTAGTCGTAAATCAAATATATCTTTAAGAGAGATTTGGATCAGCTTGAACCTGAAGTGAGCATAGGGCGTACCGTGTTACGTTTGGACACAACAAAGCAATCTTGGAAACATCCATGGAAGTCTTTATGCAAATCTAAAAACAGATAGATTACAGAAACTGTGACAAATTCAATTTGGGACAATTTTGCAATCATAAAGACATACATAACCCTGACCAGCATATATGCGCGCACACACACACACACACTTTACCTCAATTCCGTGTGTGAGCCCTGAGCCTTGTATGTCCATTTGTGATCAAATGGATTCCTAATCTGCCCCCTCCCTCCCTCCCACACACACACACACACACACACACACACACACACACACACACACACACACACACACACACACACACACCTAAATTCCTTGTGTGAGCCCCCGCCTGTCATGTTCTGCTCTGTCTGCTGTCTGAGTGGATGGATGCTGCTGCAGGAGTCCTTTATCTCAGAAGACAGGTGCAGCCATACACCCTCATTCCTCTGTGCGTGTGTGTGTGTGTGTGTGTGTGTGTGTGTGTGTGTGAGACATTCCTCCTTTAGCCTGATGGGTAGACCGCTTTTTCTTTCGCGCCACCCTGTAAACATACACACAAACATCGTCTGAAGTGGATGACCTTTCACTGGTGAAGAGGAGCTTTGTGTTGTGGTTTACTGGAGACTAACATTTCTGCTACATCTCCTGCACCACAGCACATGGAAGTGAAGGTGGTCTGCACACATAACTGCAAGTGTAGTTATAACTTTGAGGGTGCATTATTGAGTTCTTTACATTGGATTAGAACAAAGTTGCAATGTTTCTTCTTAATAAAAGTCAGGAAGCCTGGAGATCTGCAGCCTGAAGTAAAATATATATATATATTTTTTTAATTATAAAGGAGACCTTTACTCTTACATATCTTCAAAGAGGAAAAAAAAAGAAAACCAGAAACTACTTAGAGAGTGCATATCTCAAGCTAGGCATTAAAGTGCCCAAAAAATCTGGGATTTGGGGTGTTATTTTGTGTGTCTGGTGCTTTCACATGACTACAAACTTGAAAAAACAACATTCATGCTGTTTTGAGTGAGATACAGGTTTCTGAATGTCCTCTGCCTTCAGTCTCCGGGTGAGCTGTTCAAAATCTCCACGACTTTCTACGTCTCTAGCCGAGACGAGGTGGCTAACCGTAGCATGCTAGCATAGAAGTTACGGATTAGGAACCCGTGTGATGAAATAGTTTAGGTTTTCACTATCAGCTGACCCCAGGGGGGCGCCGTAGATCCCAACCTCCTCGGTGGAGGTTACATTTTCTTGCTTTTGTTTCAACAGTTTTAGAGATTAATCTTCTACCCCCCTCAATCCCCTGCAGGTCTGTGGTGGAGGCGACGGAGGTGGATTTGAACATGCGTGTTGGTCTGCACACAGGACGGGTGCTGTGTGGCGTGCTGGGCCTTAGGAAGTGGCAGTATGATGTGTGGTCAAACGATGTCACACTGGCAAACATGATGGAGGCCGGAGGGCTGCCTGGGTCAGTGCTCTTACACTGGACACACACACACACACACACACACACACACACACACACACACACATATACAGCCCTATGATGTGTGCATCCAATCACAGTACTAACAAATGGGGAAATGTGTTTTTTTCTGCATATATACAACAGGAGCACAATATTTTTGTCAAATGCTCCTATAAAGGATCAGCCTGACATCATTTTATCACTATTATATATTCATAAAAACAAACAAATGCCTTCTGTATAAAACAAATCCACGGAAAAGACAAAACCCAAAAATGAATTTAGCCACCTGACAGGTATCGTCTGTTTACCTTCAGCCAGAAATGTTTTTCAAAAACTACAGAAGCACAAAAGCTGCCGCAATCGGTTAGTTTATTTGTGTTAATGTGTGATTTGGGATTTACTAAAGTCACACAACGACAAAACCTAACCAATCGAGGCAGCAGTAGACCAGCAACACCCGTGTTCTGCAAGGTCAATTTCCTGGTTTTGTCAAAAGGAGTCTGGTGGCTTTGAAGAGAGCAGAGATAACGGCTTCAGTTCTCTGTCAAAAAGAGCTTGATGGCAATGTTCTTAATATAAACTGCTATTTATTATTTTAAGACAGTCCTATTTTTAGGCGTCTAAAATGCTTTTAGCTGCTGCCTTCGGTGACAGTACTCCCAGGGGCATCGGACTGGCTGGGGGGAAGGGGACTGAGTACCCAGGGCCCTCATGTGAGAAGGGCCCAAAAAGATGCTAGAATGAATAGCTGGGGATGCGAGGAGGGGCCCATAGAAAATGACTTTCTACAGGGCCCAGAATTTTGTGCAGGTAACACTGACCCTGGATTAGTCCCTCATACAACACCAATGAACTATCCCTTTAGTACGCTATATGAGTCAGAACTTGTTAGTGGAATTAATTAATTGCTGCTTTTGGTCTTTTAATGCAGTTTGTAATAATAGGCAAAGGATAAAATCCCTTTCTCATCTCATAGCCGGTCCTTATACGTTATTTCTCTTTGATGCAGTTTCATGAATTTTTTTTTTTTTCTTAAAAGGACAGCAGCTAAAAATACAAGGCAGATCACTTCTATTAAATTAATACTTCATTCAGGGAAAAGTCATGTACAGTAACAAGCTGATTTACATTTAAAAAAAGCTGAAAAATGAGGTCACCTCACAATTTTAGGACTTGTTAAATGAAAATTTCTTTGCTGTGAAGAATTCTGAGCAAGCTGAGAGGCTATTAGGACCGTTGAAAATAACGGGGGAGGAAATAATGATTTGAGACCTTCATGTCAGACTTTTTAATCACTAACTGCCTTGCGTCCTCTACTCCGTTTGTGCTCTCAGCAAGGTGCACATCACCAGGACCACCCTGGAGTGTTTGAATGGGGACTACGAGGTGGAGCCGGGCTTCGGCCACGAGAGACATGCCTTCCTTCAGAAACATCACATAGAGACATTTTTCATCGTGCCATCACACAGACGTAAAGTATGCCACAATCATTTTTCTTACTTTAGAGGTGCCACATCTATCAATGTTGTCATCGTTAATTCTCTGATGTAGAGAGGGAGGCAGGCTGCGCTGGCGTGCACATGGCTAGTATCACTATCTTACTTATTGTGTATGTGCACCAGGGCCGAGTGAGAGTTTGTGTGTGTGTCTACTACTAGCATTTTAAATCCGAAGCTATCGTATTTTTATTTTTTTTTAACACACATACCACACACACACACACACGTTCCAACGTTGCACTTTCACATATTCAAGCCTTCTTCATTTAAATTCTCCAAAAACACATTAACATTTGAGCTCTCTTCATCCTTTTTCTCCCATCCTGGACTGGATGTAAAGTTTTTTTTCCTCAGGTTTATTATGAAGGTACAAATGGTTGGAAATTATGACTTTCAAAGATAATTTTGGTAAATACAGCATGGTGACATGACATTTAAAACTAACTTTCATTGTTTTATTCATCATTTAGCACCATAAAAAGACCAAGAGTTCAACACTTGTTTATTCCACACTCCTCAGTTTATAAAAGTACCTCTAAAACTAATTTTAGAGGCACTTCACATCAGCTACACTGAATGCATTACTGAATCAGCTTCAGCTGTAGTTTCAAGTCAATGCTAACTTAGCACGTTACCATGTTAAATATAGGCCTACATATGCTAACAATACGTGATGCCATACAACATTCTTGAAAGTAAGAAAAGTGTTTCATTAGATGACGTTTTTCAAAATCAATAATCAAAGTCAGACACATGCACTGATGTTGTGTATTGTTGCTGTCTTATCTCAATATTTCGTCAGCTTAATTTATTTTTCATAAATCAATGCCACAAGTATTGAAACAATGACGAGGCAATTTCGTCTTACTTCATCTAAGGTAAATTAACCTTTGGGTTTTCTGTACCTCTCAGTAGATCTTTCTTTCTTACCTGTTCATGTCATCATCTTTGTCCTCTTTTCCAGATCTTTCCCGGTCTTATTCTGTCAGACATCAAACCAGCCAAGAGGATGAAGTTCAAGACGGTGTGCTACCTGCTGGTGCAGCTGATGCACTGTAGGAAGATGTTCAAGGCCGAGATCCCCTTCTCCAACGTCATGAGCTGCGACGATGACGACAAGGTGTTCAACAGGCAGACTCTCTCACAGAACATCATCACTTGGCTCATAGTTGCATGCATGTGTGTACCACTACTGTACAGAAAATATATATATATATATATATATATACACGGTACATAATTATGTCTGGGTTACGTAGCGAGAAAAATCCTTTTAATGAGTTTGTACGTCCATTTGTGATCAAATGGATTCCTAATCTGCCCCGCGTGCGCACGCACGCACACATATTTTGGATCATGCCTGAAATACAGCTACATGTTGAACAGCAAGCCATTGGAAAGATACGAGCAACTTTTGATGAAAACTCACTGCTCGTACGCTCGCTAAATTTGTGTATGCATAATATTTGCATGTGAAGATGAGCATTCATTTGAGCGTGTTTGCACGTTTCTCATCATCTTTGTGAGTGTATTTGCTTTAAAGCAGCAGTGATCCAGTGACAGCGGGCTGTTGGTGCTTGACGATTGGTGCCGTTGCATCCCAGGGTCTGCCTGTCAGAAATAGCCTGCTAGCCGTAATCTGCCCAACTGTGTGAACTCGGCCCATCATTATGCATTATGACAGCTGGTAATCACCCACAACCTGGTATCATCTCCTCTAATAGCATTAGCCATATTGTTACATGATTATTCAAGTAGCCAAAATCCTAGCATTGTGCCACAGCAAAACTTAATAATGGATTTATGACACTTCAAAGTATCAGGGCAAAAGAATATTTAATCATGCAATGGATGATAAATTATTATAATCAGTACTGATTTATTAGCATTCAGAACTGCCACTTCCTAGTGAATGTGGCTACTCATCATAGTGTGGCTGTTGAAAGTGGCGGCCAAAATAGAAGTGGGTCATGTAAAAACTTTTGCGGGCAATTTTAAAAAGTAGTAATGTGTGCATATATTTGCTGTTTTTAAGTTAATTCAATTGTATTTATTGTGTCAAATCATAGGAAGTTTTCTCAGGACACTTTACAGATCAAACGAGAGAGAGAGAGAGAGAGAGAGAGAGAGAGAGAGAGAGAGAGAGAGATTATGTGAAATGAGCCCAGATTAAAATGCATACAGTAATCACCACTTTGTGCCAACATGAGTAAATAAAAAAAGCATACTATTGCTTTCATCAGTGAATTTATATGTAACAGCGCTTTTCAAACCTGATATTTTCCTACCCAACTAGTGGTAATGAGGTGCAAGGTTTTCTGTCTGTATTTCATCAAACAATTATTTTCTCTGTGTATGACGAGCATTGCAGCCTCACAGGGCCAGGCCAGCATGGGTGCAGACTTTTCATCTTGTTCCCATCTTGATGTTTGCAAAGTTATAATAAAATCACAAAGTGCATTGGTATTCCCCTCCACACAAGTCAACTTAACCACATGAAAAAGGCCTGTGCAGAGACTGATTGTGTTGTCTCCTTGGTGTGTGACAGCGGAGAGCCCTTCGGACTGCATCGGAGAAGCTGAGGAGTCGAACGTCCTTTTCCAACACCACTGTGCAGCACTCGCCAGGAACACGAGTCAACCGCTACATCGGGCGGCTCATCGAAGCACGGCAGACCGAGTCCGACACAACAGACCTCAACTACGTCACCCTGTTCTACACGAGCAGCGACAGGGAGCGAAGGGTAAGTGCACACGCACACAATTTGCATAGAAGCCAGCAACTTTACAGTTACAAAATGTAACCAATATATTCTTTCCTCACCACACATAAGGTAACATGCTTCGTGACTGCAGCCCCCCCCCCCCTTCTCTCACATACATACCCTACACAGTCTCTAATTCTTTTCCCCTCGTTTCTCCCTCTCTCCCACGCCTGTTGTCTATGATTTGTGTGTGTGTGTGTGTGTGTGTGTGGAATCCACCCACCCTCTCAGGAGGGGGTGCAGATAATGATTTGGGAACGTCTGAGCGGCACACGTGATATCTTTCTCCTGTGTGTGCGTGGGTAGAGACATAAAGGAGACAGAACAGGGATGGGTGTTTGTGTTTGTGTGTGTAATCTAGACATTCAAACTTATAGCAGAAGAACCATAACCCTACACCCAGTAAAAAATAATTTTAGACGTCTCATCCTTCAGGAAAATGCCACCAGCAGAAACAAATTGAGACTCAAATGAGTGTTTTACTCCCACTCAACTACAGTAACAAGATTTCTTTCAAAAGGATGCTGGTAGGGATCAGGACACATCGTGGTCTCAGAAACATCAGATCTCTAGAGCTCTCTTTTTGTGGACCAAGCATCAGATGATTGCTTCATATCCATCGGAATAATCTAGATTAATTCCATGTCATTTGCCAAAAAAAAAAAAGCTTTTATCTTATGCAGAAATAAAGAATAACGTCACTGCCGTGTGGTGAGATCTGAACTTAAGCAGCGTAACGTAGTGTCATGTAGGCTCCAGTACAGCACATGCTTGGTCCTGCTAACTGTATAATTTCCCCATCTTCTCTGCAGGTCCCCAGAAGGTCAGTTGTTAAGTCAATTAGTTGATCCTTTGCCACGACTGGCTGTAAAAATCTTGACAACCAATGATAGATTATTTGCCATGATATGTAACACTGACATTCATGTGGGCGACCTCGAGCTCACCCAGTAGTGTGCGTCCCATGTAGGCTGAGTCTTTTGCAGCAGCCAGGGTTTGAATCTGACCTGCAGCCCTTTGCTGCGTTTTAACTCCCCCTCCCTTTCCTGTCTATCCACCGTCACTATCAAATAAAAAGGACTAAAAATTATCTTTAACAAAGACATGAATGGCTGATGTTTTGATCTTCAGTTTCAACTACTTTACTAATGCTCGAGTTCCCGAGTGTGTGACCTTAAAGCTATAGTGCAACAACTAGTTAAACTTATCAGCTCAACAAAACTCTCTCTGTATTTCTCAGTATGGCTAAGTTTACAAGATGGTGTAGCGTTCAGCTTTGGAGATGAAGAGGATGTATATTCTACAAGAATATGACCTCTTCTGAAGACTTGATTGCGTTGTTTTTAAATTCCATATCCTCCTTGATTTGAGGGATAAACGCTACTAGCAACTGCGTGTCAGAGGGGTGGGGGTGGTGTGCCATCACCATAGGCTTGCGTCATGTGGATGCACCAACAGTGTTGTTGTCATTACTTAGAATTCCTCTCAGGGCCGACAGAAACTAAGCACTATAGCTTTAATCTGGGACGATGACAGAATTAGCTTTCCCAGGAGGGTCATACTTGAGTCTAAAGGTGAAGCTTCATCTACACTCCAGATTTCACCTGTGTTTCAAAGGCTTTGGGTACCAACCAGAAGTATAAGATATATGATGGATGCAAGCTGGTGAAATTACCTTCCCCCATAGTAAGCCCACCCTGAGGGGTAAGCGGGCTCAGATATGGAAGAGTGAGCCTCTACAGGGTATGGTGCCATGTCAGGTCAATTGTTGGAGGTATTCTGGGCATGTCAAACTGTAAGGACACCCAAAGCCAGAAAAGTCTGAAGGGATTCTGGTGCCCAACAAGCCTGGAAACACCTAATCTTTCTTTCAGACCAAACAAGCTTGCATAATTTGTGATAAAATGAGGTGAGTTACGTTACGTTTTAGTGAGGCAATAAGGATGAACAAACAGGACTACAAAAGGATGTACAGTCAACAATATAAATTGCATCCACATTCGGCCATGCTTGAGACTTTTTACCAGGCCCTCGGTAGGATCAAAGAGTTGAGTTACGTTTTCTTTTTGCAAAATCAGAGATGCACAAAATTAACGGCCGCGTATCTGTGTTCCCGGGGTCCTACTGCATGTTTCCCAGCTCAGTTCGCTCAGTCTTATGTTTTCAGCAATGTTTTCCCAAGGTCAAATGTTCCCTGTATGTTTCCCTGGGTCAATATGTTGAAATCACCCACAGCTTATCGCCTACTGATGTTATACTCCTCAATACGCCCTCAGATGTGCAGGCAAGACAGTTTTCTTGACTTTTGGCATTGATATTTCCACAGAGGCTAAATGGATTTCTACCATGCAATTTGAACTGCAAAGATAGCTCTTGCCAATCACATACAATGTCTGTTTATATCAAGAGACACACATGCCCTGGGAACATAGAACCCTGGAAACATAGGGATGATCCCACAACACCACACACTACATTGAAAATAATGGTCAAAAAACAAATTCACACTTGTGCAATTGGTGTGAAAGCGGGGTAAGGATTCCCCATGGAAAAGGACATTTGACCTGCTCCTACCTTGACACAGATAAACATCTGAAAAGATGGATGAATGCTTCTTATGTTGATATTTTCTCTTTGTTTTGTTCTGTCCTTTCTCAGTACCACCAGGTGTCTGATGACCATTTCATCGGCGCAGTGGTTCTCTCTCTGATACTCGCCGCTCTGTTTGGCCTTATCTATTTGCTAATGATCCCACAGTACGTACAACACACACACACACACACGTAGCATAATTGGATTGATCTTGCTCGAGACAATTAAAAAAAGGAAGGTGTTTTCACTGCAGTCAGTGGAAAAGTGGGATAGCCCATTCTCACTCTGGTCTCTCCTCTCTCAGGGGGATGCTGGTGCTGTTGCTGCTGGTGCTGTGTGTGTGTTTCCACGCCGCCTGTGTCATGTACCTGCATCTCACCGGCGTTCAGGTAAGACTCCAAGATCTCATCCTCCTCCTGGATGCTGCTTCTAAACCTGGCTCCTGGTTTGCAAGGATGCAGTAGAGTGGCAATCGGGAGAGTCAGGATTTTTCCCCGGTGGGCTGGTAGTGTTTTGAGGCCAAGACGGTGATTATAGTCATGACATTTCAAGTTCTTAGCAACAGCATCTGGTCAAACTGTGTATCATCTGCTCAACTTGTACAGCGAGCCGCAGCAGCCTCTTATTTCAATACAAACACAGGCTAATCAGAAAGCACTAACGAAGTGCAGGTCACAACCATGTCTAGGATTTTCAGAAATAAGGGGGGGAATCAGTGAGCAGCCCCTCCCCAAATGGTATAGCCCTGGTTGGCCTATGACATAAAGCCATAGAACACCTCTTTTTTTTTCTTTTCACGTTTGGAAGTCTATCGCTACCGTTAACAGACAGTTGGTGAGTCTAATGATGGAAAGCCAAAAAAGGGAAAGATGGCACTGAGAAGGTCAGACTCAAAAGAAGAAAAAAAAAATTATGGAGGAGGAGGCTGCTAAATGCTCCAAAATAACGGACATGTTCCAGGCATCAAACTGCAAAAGTCATTCAAACAAAAATATGATACATTAAAAAAACTTGTAAATCATTTCTGTTTGTAACAAAGAGGATGGAATGCACAAAATATTAACTAAAGAATATTACTTTGCAGATTAAGATCGTTAAATATTAAATACTTTTATAAAATTAATGGATTGTTATTATAAATGACCCACCCAGCAGTGTGTAGTAGCAATAAATAATAATAATAATAATAATAATAATAATAATAATAATATCAGCTCCACCTTTACCAGCTGCAACATTAAGTGCTGTACTTGCATCAATAATTATACTCCGGGTTGAATAATATACGTTGAGCACAATGAGCACTTTTACTTTTTATATGTAAATAAGTACACACTGTAAACACGCCTGATAAGTTAATATAAATATATTACATCTGAACGTTTTGCTTTCTTAAATTTGTAAATTAAACGTTTTAAATTAAGTAGCTCTTACGAGGTTATGTGACACTAACTGAAAGCAACACTAGAGAACCTTTCCCGCTTCGGTCCCCCTACAGGTTGGAAGCGGATATGTCCCATTATGTCTCACTGGAACTACAGATCCGCTACCCGAGCCACTGAAACGATTTTGGAAACATTATATTAAAGTTACAAAAAGTTCTCTAATGTTGCTTTAATTTTGTAAGTAAAAAAGCTTTCCTGATCAAGTATATTTTACAAGACACTTTGTTTTCATCATACAAATACACCTTAAATATTTGTATTACATTTTACATAAAATAAATCACATTCTCTAAGAAATTGTGCCCTTTACCTTCTGTAGTGGTCTTTTTTTAATTCAATGAAGCTAAACATTCTTAATTTAGACTCAAAATTGCAAGATAGGGTACTTATATATGTGTAACATTTTGAATGTTGGACATTTACGAGTACTCCCACACTGTGTATTGCTATTTTTACTTAAATAAAAGGCCTGTATACTTTTTCACCATTGCATAATTGCCAGTCAGATTGGAGTGGCCGTGCTACCCTCTATAAGACACTGTGGTATCATGCTACATTGAGCTGTCATCATATCCTTTAAGCGGCTCCTCTAATAGGCCTGTACGTAATGAGCCACACAACAAAATGCACTCATTTCATCTCCACTCCGGCTAATGATGTGTCCAAAATGCTATTGAAGTAGATAAACAGGTGCTTCATTTTCTCACTCGTTCTATTTTCCAACCTCCCCTTTTCTTTTCTTTGGTTTTAGTGCCAACCAGGCTGCCTCACCATCCAGATCCGAACCGTGCTGTGTGTCTTCCTCGTTCTGCTCACCTACTCTGTTACTCAGGCCTGTGTGGTAAGTGTGTAGTTCTATCTAGAAATGCACCGACTAGCCCGATTCCAATTTTTCAATGAGTTTGAACTGCAGATACCGATTTTATGATTTTTATGATTTTTCTTACCACTTTACATCACACAAATATTTATGTTCCAATTATGTTCCATCTTTTCTTTAAAAGGACATTTTACATCTTGCATAGAACATGTTTTGAACAGATAATCACTATAAAGTAGAACTATATAAAGGAAAATTCACACATCTAAAGTGCAATTTTATGGAAGAACCATTTCCTTCTTTTCACATTCAATATCCAACTAAAAAATGTGATATATTTAGCTAACTAAACTTCTGTATGTATGAAAACAGAGATAACAGGTAATGGCAATAAAATGATATATAAATAAAAAAATAAAAATAGATTGAAGTTTCTCAGCACCATGCCGGCTCCATAAACTGAAGAAACAACAATCCCAAAGCAAAAGCTCTCCAATCATACACCCTGTGTGGGCAGCGGGTGTAGCCAGTTAAAACATACATTCTACGGCACATACGTACACTCCGCTAACGGACAGCATACGTTACGCGTTCAGTGTAGCCAAAGTCGCGCAAAACTTGCCCTTATTTTCAACTGTTACTTACTGTTGCTAAATAGTTTGATGTGTGATGTGAAAATCAATGTTGTTTTTATTTATTTTCAAAAATGATGTGCACTAAACCACAATTGTGTTAGTGGTCACCCAGGTGTTTGGACACCCTCCTAAATAAGTGTGTAATGTGTAAATCGATATTCAGCAACACCATCACCCCGCAGTATGGCATTTGCTCAGCTGTCAGTTTGTGGCTTCAGTAGAAGGCTGTCAAACCCCATTTTCTGAGGAAGACCATAAGATGCAGTCGAACGCTCCAGAAAATGCAACCAAGTGGACCTTAGGTCAAGACTTTGTTTTGGGTCAAACTAAACCGGGACTTTCACCTAGGAGACCACTGTCAACTTCCTTTGGTAACGTACATCAGTGTGCATGAAAACATCTTACAAAGAATTTGTTTATTGCTTATAAATGCTAAATGCAGGGGGTTACATATATTGATATCAAACGATGGCTTAAAAGCCTGTATAAAAATAGTAATAATAAAACAATGGAGAACAAAGCATATGAGTTAGAAACGGTGTCATAATTTCATCGTCATTTCAAGTCTCTGCAGTACACGGGTTGGCAGAGTCACAGCTGAGCAGATGGTGCGCCGCAGAGTCTCAGAAGAATGAAACATTTATTGTTCAAGTGTAAAACAGCCATTAGAATATTTTAAAACGCAAATTGGTTGGTGTCAGCATGGGCCCCGGAACTCGGTCACGCTCTGATGTGTGTGTGTGTGTGTGTGTGTGTGTGTGAGACTACTGAAGTATGTAAAATAGTGTAAAAATACAATAAAGCACAGGTGCAGCCTTCCCTTAAGCCTCTGACACAGATCAGATCAGTCAGCTCCCATCTCTCAAAAAAGTACCTCGGAAAACACTGAAGCAACGCTGACTTGAGCATGCGTTCTTCTCGTGCGCGAGATGTAATACGTCTCCTTGACAACAGGCGCCGCTAATCTGTATCGTCGCCCAAAAAATGAACACCAGAAATGACGGAACATCTCTGTAGACCGTAAAAACAGAGCACGCTGTCGTCAGTCATTGTTTTCAACAGAGCGCTGATGGTAACCAAGAAAGATCGTTGTTGTCATTACTCGCTGAACAGAAAATACGAGTTAGTAATAAGAAGATGCTGGCGTCGTCAGCTCCAGTTGTCTCATGCTCTTATTCGCTTGTCAAGGGCTAGCACTCCACCAATCAGATTCATTCAGTCATTGAGTCCGAATGCCCACATCCGCAAAATGGATGCCAACGGCTCCTCCGAATGACGACGGCACGGAACTCAACGAACAGACTCGAGTCACCGATCGATGGCCGATAATCGGGTTGGTGTGTCAGAGCCTTTAAAGAGATTCTCCTGAACAACGCACAAGTATTAGTCCTTACAACAACGTTGTCCACTTACTAGGCTACTTACGTAGGCTCTGGTAGAGCCTATGTACTACTATAGATCAAACTGTAGTGGTTATATTTGTTTAGTTGATTAGTGTTTTTTTAGGCTTTGTTATGCTTGATTTATTTTAAAGAAACTTATGAGCTATGTCTGGTAAACACACGATTTAAAATGCTGCTCTCCATGATTCTTTGTGGAGACACTGAAGTTTTACAAATGGGAAATGGTTTGCATTTATACTGCTGCGCTTTTCTAGTCTTAACCACCACTCAAGGCCCACTAGGGCTGCAAATAACATTTATTTTTATTGTCTACTAATCTGTAGATTATTTTTTTGATTAAACGATCAGGTGTTGGTCCATAAAATGTCAGAAAATGGTGAGAAATGTCGGCCAGTGTTTCCTAAAGTCTTGTTTTGTCCACAACTCAAAAGATATTCAGTTTACAGTACAGTCACAGAGGAGCGCAGAAACTACGTACTATTCACAAGCTTATCGAACTTATCGATTAATTGATGAATGTTCGCAATGAGCGCAAAAAACCTTCAATTATAGAAACTAATGGATTCGACAAAATCATGAAAGTGTTAGTCGACTAAGAATTTCTTTGGTCGAGCTCTACAGCCCTTGATAATTGTCAGGTTAGTAAAATCATTGTGTGTATGATTCTTTGAATGAAACAAGTCTACAAAATGTACAGAGGAAGCACGGCCTAAAGAAGACGTCTTAAAACAGCTTGTTTTTTGAAAGAAACTATCAAAAACCCAACGGTATGTTGGTTTCCTTATGTAACCTCTGTCCTTTTCATCCCTTGCTCCAGGTGGGATGTGTTCCTTGGGCGAGAGTTGGGATAAACTCGAGTCTCTCAGCGGACGACGGCCCTGCAGACGCAAACAACAGCGCCGCGGTGGACAGAGCTTGTTCCAACATGGCGTATGCTTTGCTGTCCTGTGTGGCCGGCACCCTCACTCTTGTCCCCTACCTCCGAGTCTCTTCGCTTCCCAAGATCCTCCTGCTCCTCCTCCTCTCTGTCACCTACACTGTCGTCATGGAGACCAGCGGCTATCGCCAAGCTGTGGGGTAAGCCTGAGCTGCATGTTATGTGTAGTTTTGATATGAAAACAATGTGTGTTTGGGGTCCAATTTTGTTAATATGTATGCATTTTTAAAAGGTCCTACAACATGCTGCTTTTAGGGTTCTTTTATATAGGCCTTAGTGGTGACCTAATAAAGTCTCTTTCCCGAAACTCAGCCTTAGTGCAAAATGAGCCTGTCCCACAATGAGCTTTCCTTAGGATTTCTCTGTCTGCAGCTTTAAATTCTATTGAGGAGGAGAGAGGCGGGACAAGGTGGAGGGTGGGGGTGTGGCCTTGACCAACTACCATGCTTTGTTTAAAAGCCATGATGTCTCTCCCTTTCTCATGGGTGGGCCAAATTCTCTGGGCGGGCACAGCAAAGAAAGATGAGGTAACTTTCCCCCTTATGACCTCATAAGGGGCAAGATTCCAGATTGGCCCATCTGAGCTTTCATTTTCTCAAAGGCAGAGCAGGATACCCAGGGCTCGGTTTACACCTATCGCCATTTCTAGCCACTGGGTGACCATAGGCAGGCTGGGGGGACGCATATTAATGTTAGAAAACCTCATAAAGTGACATTTTCATGCCATGGAACCTAGACCTGCACCATTAATCGTGATCTCGATTCACCCAGTTCACGATTTAATTTTTAAATAACTTTTTTGTAATGACTTTGATTCTCATTTAATTTTACGAGCTGACTGCATCACAAACGCTACTTTCTTCTGAGTTTTAAAAATAACTGACTGTATAAAATAGGTTTGAAAGCACTCCCAAGCGCTATAGGTGCCATATAAATCTGTTTGGTACTGCCAATTTGTTTTGTTTTGTCATGGTTCATGTGTGCAATAAACATTATACTTCATGAGAGATCGTGGCAGAGAATCGTGTTACCAATATAAGCTAAAAAAAAAAAATCGTGATTCATATTTTCCCCCGAATCCTGCAGACCTAATGGGACCTTTAATTTAAATTTATTTTCTGTTTAATTTGCCTATTAAAGAAGTAAACAACCAATGTCGTTTCTGTGTGTGTGTGTGTTTGTCTTTCAGAGGAGGGTTTCTCCACACAGGGGGGTATGATCCTGTGTTGGCTGCCTTGTTGTTTTCTGGAGCTTTGGCTCTGCATTCAAGACAGCTGGACCTTAAGATGCGGCTCGACTATCTCTGGGCTACACAGGTACTTCTGTTTGTACAGACCGATAACCGGTTCCAACTTGCAATTGTTTTTGTTATTGGGAAAAGTTTGGAAAAATCCTGTGGTGAAAATGAAATGTTCCTCTTATCTGTGAAATAACCGTGCGACCCGTTTCAACTCCACCCCTCAAAAAAATTGGAAAATCAATCAGTACCAGAATAAAAAGGAAGAATCAGAATTGGAATCAGAAAAGTTAAAATCCAAAACAAATGCGTTTCCAGCCCAGGGTAACCAGTTGGTTTAGACCTATTGTTTCAGCATCCGTGTGCGGCCTGCCTGGTATAATTTATGCCAACTCCTTGCACACAGATAGCGCAGAGGTGTAATAGAAGAGTACAGGGCAGGATATTGTTATGTTGTAAGCCTAAATCAAAGTAACCTGTTATTTTGGAGTACTCAGATAAACAGTGATTCATGGCCTACTACTGACAAAAACAACGTAATATCCGAAAAAAAATGAGGTGATTATTGATAGCGTAGTGGGAAAAGCGAAGCGGACTTATATGATGTTGTTTTAGCGGCGCAGCGCGAATAGGAGCGTCCTAATTTCTTTTAAAACACATTTTTCCCGCGGTAGAATGTTATAGTAATGTAGTGCTCAGATATTCAGTTCAGTTCAGTTAATATTGAGGTGCGACATGCAAAGGCCTGTAAAATGTTCATATGTATCCGTTGACAGGTTTATACGCCAGGCTCGGAGACCAGTGCGTGGAAAACCCAGAAGGCGCATAGCTAACACCGGACCCGTGCAGAACCGAGAAATGTTGGACTCGAACCAACCGGACAATTTAAAGTAAATTTACAAGTTGTCAAAACAAAACTTTGTTTCTTACCTGAAGTAACGATAGTAGCCTCTTCCTTCTTTGCCTGGAAAATTGGCAAAATAGCTAACGCTATGTTTTCTGTGTGAAACAGCACGGTAAGCTAGTTAATCCACTCTTATTTCTTTTTAAAAGTCCACTTTCTGTGACGGTGACGGTTCGTGACAAACGCGGCTGGTTTAGAATAAGCTTTGCCGTTTTATTGCATTTAGCATAATAAATATAACTTTGACTGGTATCTCTTTTAAACTAAAGTAACGGTTGCTCGTTCGCTACGACTGCTAGCTAGCATCGCTAGCATCACGTGTGGCCTGACCTCGACTCGGTCTGCTGCTGTCTGACCCTTAACACACACACACACACACACACACACACACACACACACACACACACACACACACACAGACACAGATAGACTGAAGAGTCTGATTTTAATAAAAGTAACAAAACTTTGGAGACTTTGGGGAAAGAGTTGATGTAAGAATCTGAGAGGATGATGTGTATATTCCCCTAGCTCTATAGCTAAATTAATAAAATAAAAAATACAGCCTACGCCAATATGTAACTCACAAAAGAAAACAAGAAAGAAGATATAGACACTCATTTCTTGAAACAAGTTGATTTCTGATGGAAACAGGTTGAAATATTCTCACATGACAGATTTTTATTGCAAAAGCTTTAAGATTTAGTTTTAATATATAAGCCTAAATGCAATAGCGTGTTTGAGTTGTATGTTTGTGTGTTTGCACCTATGTGTTTCTTTTTCTATTTATGTTTCTATTTTAAGAATGACAGTGAACGTTTGTCTTGTTTGTCATTATCTCCCTCTAGTGATAAGGATAAGCAATTACATCTTCCTCTGAGCTTTGAGCTGCAATGAAGCTTCATTGCATTTTTAGACAATAGAGCATCAGTTTCACTTTGGATCTACATCCCTATGACTCTGTAAGGACTCACCTCTCCTTCTCCACTTGTGTGTTGTGTAAATTGCTGATGGCGCCAGGCGGAGGAGGACAGATGCGACATGGAGAAGGTGAAGTTGGACAACAAGAGGATCCTGTTTAACCTGCTGCCGGCTCATGTGGCTCAGCACTTCCTCATGTCAAACCCCAGGAACATGGTGAGCATCCGCAGACATGTCCAAGCTCGTCCAACATGGATTACCAGAGAGTTAAGGCCTCTGAAACCAGCAAAGACTTCCCAGTGTTTCCTAATACACACAGGAGGGGCTGGTTGAGGTTGTTGTATTTTACGGACACTGAGACATCTGGGTTAAAACTTGGCAGAGTTTGATTGAAAAGGGAATGTTCTTTAGACGTCAAAATCTATGAGTCCCAACCTTATTTTGGCATGTCACCCGTCAATACAAGGACATGTTTGTCACAGGTTGTGTGAGAATATGTCGTTGTGTTGTGAGCAGGTTGATCAAAGAGTGATTTTCCCTTCTCAGATTGTTTCCCTTGAATGACTTTTACAAGTCCGGAGAGGTAAAGTCTGAAAATAGAAATTATTTTGAATTACATCTGTCAAACTGCTCATCTCATGACCCCTTAAATTATGACCCATCGGGAGATCCTGGTATAGATCCTGAGACTCTGCATGATATTAGAAAAAATATAATACATAGTGATAAAAAAAAGAAATAAAGGAAAGGAAAAAAGATAAAGGTGGACACATTCAAACATTAAATACTGATGACAGAGAAATACACACACACACACACACACACACACACATATATATATATATATATATATATATATATATATATATATACCAAGTATGTTAAACTCACTGTTAAGTACTAATCCTTACTAGATATGGTCTGTGTGTCTATGAAGATATATGAATATTATACAAGGGATGATGATAGTTAGTGAGCCAGTGCTACAGACTTTTTCAGGACTTGCGACTGCTTGCGTTAAAGTTTCCTACAGTCCTGCTGAATAAAATCATACACGTCCTACTGCCTTCATTAAATACATTAAGCATTATCAAAAAGAAACTTTTAATTTTTTTTAATGCACACAGAACTTGATTTGGTGAAATGAGATGGAAGGAGTGTTTTCTCCTTACATTTCTTTCAGCAACCTGGAGCTAAAGATGTAGTTTGCCTGGATCTCAGGGATGATACAGTTCTGCAAACAGAGTGAAAAATGCATGATATGAGTAGCTGATATGGCTGTTACAGGGACAACCCATGCAGATCTTTATTTTGAATTAGTTCCACCTCTTTTCAGTCGCATTACTGCTGGCGTTGCGCACATTGCCGCTGGTCTTTAATCCGGTTAATACTGCCAGATTACACCTCCGTGAAACTAGAACGCCTATATGTTAACATTTGTCCCTTTTCAACCAAATTTAGCTGTTAGCTCAGGTTGTCTTTTGACCCATAACTCACCAACTTAGTGCTTTTTGGCTAGTGTGAAATCTAATCCTACAGTCATATGAACATCATTACAAGCTCAAGGTTTTCCCTGCCATTATAATGCTTAGGTGCAGCACCCAAGTCGTTTTGGGCACCACCTCAGCCAAATAAATGTCACCAAATACTTTTCTCACATCTAATCATTGTGGTTGTTCCCTAGTGGACTTCTTTTGCAAGTTTTGTCTTAAACTTTTTGAGTGTTTTATTATCTGTTCTAGCTTTTCCACCAAGACGGCGATATTGTTAGAATAATGGTCCAAATTGATGTCAAATTGCATTTTCTGTTATTGACAAAATGTAACATTTTTTTGAGGGAGGACCCCTAAACTCCCCTGCCAAATAAGTCCATAAACTAAGGAAAACACTGCAAGCTGGTTTTCAGTTCTTTATTTAGGTAATGCAAGAGAATTATACGTGGATAGTTTGCTGATTGAAACTGGAGCAGGTTGCTGGACGCATATTGCAAAGAAATGTCCAATATGCTCTGCAAGTGTTTGGTTCTTAATGTTGGAAATAGATCCCAGCTGTTAAGGCTCATGGTAATGCTTGACCTGACCATATGGTGTGTTGTTAAAGTGGAAGTGTGAGCTCACAGCCCTATGTGTCTGTATCCACTGATTGATGAACATCCCCTCCACTCATTTTCACCCTTTCTCAGGAAGTGATGAATACATACATCCTTCCAGGAAATTTGTAGCCCCGAAAGAAGACAAGCTTTGTAAACACTAGCACTGTGTCCATATTGTCTAGGCTACATACTTATTGTTAATGTTTGGACATTTTTGTAGGTTAGTATCCAACTTTAAAAGTTATGAGTATGAATATGCATGGATGGAAACATTATGAATGGATCTGATGGCTCATAACTAGTAACATTTGTGCTGTAATTCCTGCCAGGAGACAAGTAGAAGCTAACTCACATTCACATTAAAACTGAACTAGAAGCTTTTATTTGCAAATTCTTCCATTAAACAGCACAACAACATAACAATGTTGCCAACTCCTCCAATGCCATTTCCTTTAAAATTTCTTCCTTATCGCCCATATTATTGTATTTATTGGATATATTCTAAAATCTGCATTTTAGCTTTGCAAAATACATACTTAAGCAGGAAATGTTATCGTGAAGGGTTACATGCATTTGCGTGGTGATTGTGTAATTGTAATACTTTGTATAGTACAAAGTATTCAGTGCGATTCAGTACAATTAGGACACAGCTTTGATGTTGCAAGCCAGTATTTAGCCTATTTAGCATATTAGAAAAAATAAAAGAAATCAGAGCTAAATTGTAGCATAAAGAGCTCAAGGCATAGGATTTATGTTTTCCTCCGTGGGTGCTCACGGGCGCACGCCCTTTAAATAAAAATAAAAAAGTAGTCAAAGAATTTTTGCGTTTCAGAACTTAGGAAATGGACAGCAGCCGACATAACACACACTTCTATTAACTCAGTAATAAAGCCGTAAAGTACGCTATCTTTCAACTCAGGACAGCGCCACTTCTCACAAATACAGACAGGAGTGGAGATGAGAAGTTTAACTGACACGTAACCGCAATCAGCTTTGTGGGAAATTAAGAATCAATGGAGCAAAGGAAGTGACAGCGACCTAAGCAATCACACCATGACAGACGTCTCAGCGCCTACGGCTCCAGGACTACAAAAACATTGACCACAGGGGGTTATTTGACTGGCATGCAAAATGATTACTTACAGACTTATAGGACAGACATAAGCCAGCAAATTAATATTGCACTTTAATAACATAAGGGATCCAAAGAAGAGTGGTTAAAATCCAGTCCCTGAAATGGGTCAAGCTCCAAAGGCTTTTGTTTTCTTCTCACAACTGACAATGCTTCTGCAGAGCCACAGTAGGCCGAGGCTCGTAAACACTGGGGGCAGGAAGTCAGGAAGTATGTTTCCGGCACATCGGTGACCACTCGCAGCTACAGTGTATAGAAAGGCGTCCTCTCTTTCCTCTGGGCTAAAGTTCGCCCATACACTGTATTCATAACACAACACAGTGGGTGTGCTACCTGGAATTCAAAGTTTATCAGCTCCAACATTATGCTTGAAAAGATATTTGTTTTCTACAGTGGCCACATGCAAGCATACTGGATTTGTTTGCCCTTTATACACTTATATACTGTATGCATGTTCCTAAGATGTGTACAGTGACCTTAGTCAGTACAGAAATTGCAACCCAAAAAAGTTATCTTGCTTATTTTATATTTCTTAATCACTTGGATCCTGATTGGTTATACACCTGCAATATTGCTGTCAAAGACATCATGACAGTGAAACTCTCCTGATTTTGAATCTTAGCCATAAGCTACAATGCAGCTGGCTTATATGTTTCTATAACATTATTTAACTTCATTGTACATCCCAAGGGAAATCTATTTGTGTATCAAAAATACATGTAAATCCACAAGGAGGAGACACTATAAGTGTGCAAGGAAGAACAAAAATGAAACAGTACATTTTCATCACAGTTGGAACTTTGGTGTACAATATATGGCTAAATAATACAAGCTTTTTTGTAGTATCATTTAGCAAATAAGCTTCAACAAGACTAATGGAAAACATAAAACATTTTTTTTTTAAAGATTATTTTTTGGGCATTTTATTTTGACCGGACAACTGAAGACATGAAAGGGAAGAGAGAGGGGGAATGACACGCAGCAAAGGGCCTCAGATTGTAGTCCAACCCTGGCCCGCTGCGTCATGGAGTAAACCTCTATACATGGGCGCCCGCTCCACCAACCGAGCTATCCAGGCACCCATACATAACATTATTAATTGGTCCCCTGCTGACACGGGGCGAGAGGCGGGGTACACCCTGGACATGTCGCCAGGCTTTCACAGGGCTGACATAGAGACAGACAATGATTCACAAGAACCAGGAGAAAACCCACGCTAACACAGGGAGAACATGCACACAGAAAGGAGAAGCAGATTCAAACCTGGAACTGTCTTGCTGTGAGGCGACAGGGCTAACCACTGATCCACTGATGCGGAAGTGAATAGAATTGTCTTGAAAACTGAAAAAAAAAAATAAATTCCCATTTAGTCGCGATAATCCACAAAACACAGTGTTTTAAGTTTTTAAAAGGTATTATTTCCTCAGAGAGGCAAGTCGTTCAACTGAAGACTGTTCACAGTGCGGTCTGTGGATTAACAGGGACACTTCATCTCTATTTTACTGGGGTGAAGGCGGATATCTCGGATGTTGAGCAAATAGGACCAAAACTAAAAGTGTGATTTATCTTTCCCACAGTATAGGTCATCACAGTTTTGACTTCACTTTTATACTCCCCAGGACCTGTACTACCAGTCCTACGCTCAGGTCGGAGTGTTGTTTGCCTCCATCGCCAACTTCAACGACTTTTACATTGAGTTGGATGGGAACAACATGGGCGTTGAGTGTCTCAGGCTGCTCAATGAGATCATCGCCGACTTTGATGAGGTGAGTCAATGTTGTTGCATCGTAAATCTGCATTTTTATAATATATATATATATATATATATATATATATATCCCATGCAGTTTTCATGTGTGCCGGCTCTGCCTTTGGAGAATCTGGGGCAACATGACCTCCATAATCTCATTTCAAAAAGATGACATTGTGGCCATGACTGAGGGTTTAAAAAATACTGTGTTTATTGATGCAATATAATAAGCAATGGTTGCGGTTGGGAAACTTTTCAGAATAAGCAATGACTTACAGATGACTTTTGGCCTGCTTGAATCTATAATCAACAACATGAAGCATTCATTTACTCAAACATGCTAAAATAGTCCATTTTAATTTGAATTTGGATTTGTTTGCCAACACAACCTATGATATATATAAACCAATAATATATACTGTATGAACTTAGATTGACAATTTACTCCAGTTTGATTTTACATTTGCAATAGAAGTAATGCTTTTCTCTTTTTTTCCCCCCTTCCAGCTGATGGACAAAGAGTGCTACAGGGATATTGAGAAAATCAAGACCATTGGCAGTACATACATGGCTGCAGTAGGGCTGGTTCCTACAACTGCCTCCAAGGTACACATGCAGAAGCTATATTTAGATCCTGTATGAGTTTTTGTTTGTGTTTGCAGGGTATTAGCACGTGTCGAAAAAGTTCATGAATGCACACGGCAGTTTTGAGAGGCCTAGTATTTGCAGGTAGCTATTTCCTGCGTGTTGATATGTGTCACTTTTCACTCCACAAATCCTCTGTGAGGGATTACTGGCCTCTGTGGTGTCAGCATATACTGCATTCATAAAGTTTCCCTAAATCCTGCAAAGTTGACAAACAAAAGGGCCCTTTCTGCAACTTCTGCAAAACTTTACGCCAACTTAACAGTCAGTCACAAAGGAGGTTTGACTTTGGGGAAAACTCTGGTGCGTGCTTTTGTGGCTCTCCAAGATAATAATGTATATAATTACATAGGGGAAACAGAACTGGAGGGTAATATCACTTTCTAACTTGGACATAAGCTTGCTTGTTTGTGCATAGATGTGCGTTTTTGTCACATTCAGGGCCAGAATTTTCCACAGATTTTAAAAGAAAAATAATTAATAAAATAATTAAACTCAATTAACTGTAATGAAAGAAAGAAAAGAAAACAACTTCCGTTTGGGCCTGCTGACATTTGTGTGTTTCTCTGATTCCCAGGCAAAGAAGTCCACGACCTCACATTTATGCACAGTGTCCGATTTTGCCATTGACATGTTTGACGTCTTGGATGCCATCAACTACCAGTCTTACAATGACTTTGTCCTGAGAGTAGGTGAGCAAAAAGACACACACGTGCAAACACATAAGCACACACTGGTCAATATAAACATTGGCGTTAATGCTTCTTCTGACCTATTGCACTGGACACCACCGCTGCTCAGTGCCGGTAAGTTGGGAAGGAAATGCATCACAGAAAGAGCGTCGACGCTAGGAAACTCGTCACGGCGAGCACTGAAGTTCTGGGTTCCATTGTGTTGGGTATCCTGTGCAGAGCCTGCAACAGGAGCCCTTGTTTAATCCCAGCATAGCCTGGTGTACACAGTGCCATCCTGTCTGCAGACTGTGGGACTGCATGTGTCAAACTGCATGTGTTTTGGCTAAACCCCCTTTTCCACAAATGCAACTTTTAGGAATTTGCGTTATGCTGGCTTTCCCAAAAGTGGCCTATAAAACCTCCAGAACTGTGGCTGTGATGACAAAGCAATCCCATTGATTTGCAGAGAGACATGTCGTCACAGTGGTGTACTTAGTAACATTGGTTTATTTATCAGTCGGTTTACCAGTTGGTCCTGAACTCAATTGGTTTAAAAGCTACATACACTGTGGTTTCCCACTAGGTTTTATTTCTTATCTACATCAATGATTTGCATTTGATATCAAAAGAAGCACTCTCTTTTTTACGCTGACAATACCAATATTTTTCTTACAGATAAAGATGAACATAGGCTGATATCTCGTATGAACAATGTTCTAGATGATATGGATATATGGCTCAAATGCAATAATTGATCCCTTAATGCTTATTTGATCTTCAAATCTAAAAACAAGAAACATATTAGCTCATCTTCGCCCCATTCTTATAGCTAATAAAGCGCTTGAATTAAGTAAAGTTCTGAGTAACAGTGTTTTAAGAGTATTGATACTAGCATTAACAGGATCGACACCAAAAAGAACAAAGAATCAGTCTAACACTGGACCCTTTTCGGGTTGTGCGCCGGGCACTTTGTCAGAGATTTTGCACAATGCACGTGTTTGTAATTTAGCATTTAAAAAATAGTCCTTTGTTTTAACATCAAAGTCAAAGTCAGCTTTATTGTCAATTTCTTCACATGTCAAGACATACAAAGAAATCGAAATTGCGTTTCCTCTATCCCACGGTGGAGACAAGACATATTTTACACAGACAAACATAACATAACATGTGATTTAGCAATAAAGAGAGAAAGATAAATGCCAAATGTTTAGCAAATCACTTCATAGTAATGAAAAGGCATTTAGAAGGAGCTTATTAATAATGCACTCACCTAATTGCTCATACAATACACAACACTATATAATTTATACCTTATAAATCTTAAAACATAGCGATCCCTTCATGAACAGTAGCAGCTTTTTAAGAGTATCTGTATCGGAAATTCTGTCCCTGGTGTTACTTGGCGTCAAATTGAGGAAGAGAAACTGCATTTGCTAACTCCTAATGCAAGGCTTTACAAGGAACACCAAACAAAACAAATGGCTCAATATGTTCTGTTTTGAATGACAAAATAACCTAAAAAAATGATTATTATTTCTTTTAAATAATATTGAAAAAACAGAAAATGCATTTCCTGCAGAAAATGCGTGGGAATACTGAATAGCTGCAATGCTAAAGCTAACCTGGTTGAATAGCTTAAATCAGTAAGAAGAAGTTGAAGTAGTGAGAATAGTTGAAAAAAGAAGAAATGGTTTTAAGTAAGTTGAATAACACCACTAATGTAAAAATATATATATATATATATATATATATATATATATATATATATATATATATATATATATATATATATATATATATATAAAAATTTTAAAAATTGAAATGCTAAAGCTAGATTATATTTGGACTGCTGTGCAACAGCATTCCCACTATTATATTAGTTGAACGTTTTCTGATTGAGAGCACTTTCATTGTTTTAATGATTCTTTTAATGATGATAATTAATGATTGATTGAGAGCACTTTCATTGTTTTAAAACGTGAGACCTGAAGGTTGTTGGGGGTGTGTTTCAGCCCCTTGGTTGCGTTCATGTGTCCAGGTATCAACGTGGGACCAGTGGTGGCAGGAGTGATTGGAGCCAGAAGACCTCAGTATGACATCTGGGGGAACACAGTGAACGTAGCCAGCAGGATGGACAGCACTGGGGTACAAGGAAAGATCCAGGTACAGTACTTCAGTCTTCTTTATTTCCCTTTGTATAACCAGGTGAAAGTCTCATAGAGACCTGGTCAAAAGGACAGCAGAAAAAACATCCAAACAGAAAAACTGTGCCAACATTTTGTGGCTTTAGAGAGACGTCAGTTTAGTTTACTTGGAAGTATTCCTTGGCAAAGAGCGTCTGGTAGAGCTGGGCGATATGGAGAAAATCAAATATCACAATGTTTTTGACCAAATACCTCGATATCGATACTGCAACGATATTGTAGTATTGACTATTGGTGCTTTCACAAAATATTTACACAATGAGATTTTTGATAAATAATCATCAGTAATGTGGATACAATTATATTTTATTTATTGTATCAATTCATAACAATCTCGAGACACTTTACAGATAGAGTAGGTCTAGACCACATTCCATAATTTACTAGGACCCAACAGTTCTAGTAGTTCCCAATTAAAATTGAATTGAATATAATGACTAAGTGGGTAAAGGCAAATAATACAACAGCTAGAACCGTCTGGTAAGTCATCACTTTACTGTAATGCAGCCTTTAAAACCAGGAAAAGACAACACTTATGCCATATTACAACATTACAATATCCAAAATCTAAGACGATATCTATTCTTAAATCACGATATCGGTATAATATTAGTATATTGTCCAGCTGTAGCGTCTGGGCACAGTAGTTGTGTGTAGCTTTCACCACCGTGCCAGCTCAGAGATCCAAAACCTAGTCTCACAGTGCCAGACCCATCTCCACAGCTCTGTAAAGATAGGTCTGGCTACATCACACATACATTCTGGGATAGGAGCGGAAAAAAAGGAACCTGTTTTTGGTGGAACATTTGCACTGAAGAAAACGCCACATACAATATTAAATGAAGTTATCTGTTCGCACAATACAGTAACGTGAGCTATTTGAGCTGGATATCTGGTTAAACGTAGCTTGGTCTTACCAGTGAATTGCTGTGTGTACTTTGTCCACAGCAATCCCGCCAGTCTGTCCCGAAACATCGCAGTTACAAAGTAGACAAGGAAATTTCCCCGCTGTGGGATGAATAAAGTATTATCTAATCTAGATGGTAAATGCTGCAAACATATTCTTTGTACATTTTTGCAATCATACAGGCCTGCCCAATTAATTTTTTTAGCTTGCTGGCTCAAAGTTTGTTGTTGTATCCTGTAGCGACGTGATTTTGCGGACGGCAAGTCAGGATTTCTCTAAGGTCTCCCTTAGAGATAGGGTGAGAAGCTCAGTCATCCGAGAGGAGCTCGGAGTAGAGCCGCTGCTCCTTCGCGTCGAAAGGAGCCAGTTGAGGTGGTTCGGGCATCTGGTGAGGATGCCTCCAGGGCGCCTCCCTAGGGAGGTGTTCCAGGCACGTCCAGCTGGGAGGTGGCCTCGGGGAAGACCCAGGACTAGGTGGAGAGATTATATCTCCAACCTGGCCTGGGAACGCCTCGAGATCCCCCAGTCGGAGCTGGTTGATGTGGCTCGGGAAAGGGAAGTTTGGGGTCCCCTGCTGGAGCTGCTGCCCCCGCGACCCGATACCGGATAAGCGGATGAAGATGGATGGATGGAAGTCAGGATTTATCCGGGAAATGTACTTCCATTGATCCAGACTTATTCCTTCTGTACATTGTTTTTAGTGAAGGCAATGCAGCATATTTGAAAGCTTTTTTTTTTTTTTGCTCAACTCTCTCCTAGTATGAAGTCCTCCTCCTGTGTTTCCTCTCCAGGTGACAGAGGAGGTTCATCGCCTCCTCACAGACCACTACAACTTTGTGTGCCGGGGCCAGGTCAGCGTGAAGGGCAAAGGGCAAATGCTCACATATTTCCTGGAAGGGCGCAGGCACGGTAGCAGACCGTCTCAAATCCAGCAGCAGCCTGGCAACGGCGAGCGGCGGTTCAGCGCCTTCACCCAGGGTAGCGTGTGCACCAGGCTGAGCCCCGCCCCCACCGTGACCACCTACGCTGCGGTCAGGACCCCGAGCCCGAGCACGGCTAAACCAACCACCTCCTCCAGCACCACCAGGTACCTGCCCTCTGTCCCCACGGCATCGGTGTGATGGATACTTTCTTCATTGTGATCATGGTAAACAAGAAAATGACACTGGGGTGGGGGATTGCACGGATGGTAACACGATAGTAGTAGCAGAGAGAGTTTTTTCAATGCGGGGAAAAAGTAGAGCTGACCTCCACTCTTCTTCTACTGGATGTGGGAGACAGCTGAGGCGCTAATCGTCCAATGGGAGGCCTGGACTCTGGGCCTGGACTGCATTTAGGATTAGAGTCTAGAGTCTGAGGAGACCTCGGTCGGACTCTCCCTCCACACTCGAGGCCTGTTTGTTGTTTCACACCGCTGGGGTGCCATGAACAAGATGCAGGATGCTTTCAGCCACGTTGCTCTGTAACCAATCAAAGGTTAAGGGGGTCTCCGCAATTTCAGAGTCGACACAACTGTTTCCACAACTGTAAGAACCTTAATCAGCATCAAAATAACAACAAAGTTTGGCCTATAAAACCTGCAAAACTGTGGCTGTAATGACGAAGCAATGCCATTGATTTGCAGAGAGACATGTCGTCACAGTGGTGTAATTAGTAACATTGTTTTATTTATCGATTTACCAGTTGGTCCTGAACTCAATTGGTTTAAAAGCTACTTGTTTAACAGTAAACAATATGTCATTTGGAATGGATATATCAGCATCAAAATCACAAACAATTGCACAATTGATAGTGTAGCACGAAAGCCAACCACATGTGGAATTTCCTTTCACAACTTTTAGCTGACCCTTTTCTCTCAGTTTGAAGCCAAATCAGTGCTTTTGCCTTAGCAAACACCCCTCACAATGAGTTCCTTGCCATTTTTTTTTGTTGCCTTTTAGATACTTTATTGATTTATTGGACACCACTTCAGATGAATTAATGAATTGCAGGGGCATGTTTTTAAAGTGGATGAAGCCAAATTTTTAATTGTAAATGGTAGTGTAAACTTGCCAAAATACGACAGGGCATTGCCTTCAAATCATCTCCTGGACATGTATGCCCCTTCACTTTAACACTCCAGCGGCACACGAGGTGAACTCTTGTTTCCCTGAGCCGCTCAGTGTCTTTAAGTGCATGATTCCACTGCTGCATTTCAGTCATGTGTGCTGTCTATTTCCCTGTGATGCTTGACTTTTAGATTCTTCCTCGTCAAAGTGTAGCAATAAAGCGGTTTGTCTCCTATCTCAGCCCCGTGCATGCTGTAGCCAGCTGGATCCTATTTTTGACCTGATATTGTATGTAGCCAATAGAATGTGCATAGCTAGCCGCACAAGTGCGTATCTCTGTGGAGTTGAAGCATGACTTAGAAAAACTTATTTTCTGTATTGTGCGAGTGTGATTCCTTTCTAATGGATTTCTATTTGAAAAAAAAGAAAAGTTTTTTTTCTCTGCGTGCTTGTTCATTAAGAAAATATTTTCTATTGTTAAAATATTCTGTTCTACTATTTTCATGAACTCAAAAGCTGCTTGGGTCGAGAGAAGAAAACTGCTGTTTATGAGGAGACACCCAAACCTCTGTGTCTGGCTTCCTCACACAAATCCAGATGATTTATTTTATGGTATAGCATGCTACTCACAGTGGCTTACCACAGCCATTAACTCTCCTCTAATCTGTTCTAGCATGCACTGCCTGCAAGCCTGTGGCTCTTACATGCATGCTTTGATGAAACATTCATACAGGCCGAGCAGCGGACGCACAGTGACTCTGATTAAATGTAGTCCTTATGCATGCGCAAAAGGTAGCGGCCCTCTTGAATGTAAGGTGCTTTTTTTGACCCGTGTCTTCTTCATGAGCTTGGTGTGCGAACCTTTTTTTGTTTTTCCCGGGGAAATTTCTTTAGGACAGTTTGACATCAGGACGGGGGTTTCACCTCCTCCCCGCTGCTGCTGTAGTCAACAGGTAGCTGGTTTTCAAATGTGCCGACCTATTTTCATGAACATATCAAACTTGTTGGTGTTGAGCCGTAGCACAACTGAATGCGTAGATACGGTTATTGTGGATTTTCCTTTTGTTCAATGCCTGTATTTTTACTGTTCTTTAACAGTTTTGTAACTTAATGATCAAATGATGGCAAGTGTTGATTTTTTTGAAAAGATTTATTTGGACACGATAAACTGACTGAAATGATGATGTTGTACTTCTTGTCATCATATTTTAAATAGATTTAAAGTCTACATATATATATATATATATATATATATATATATATATATATATATAGAGAGAGAGAGAGAGAGAGAGATACTGTCTATATAGTAGCTTGTATGCTTACTTTGAGGTTCTAAGAGATTAAAAATGAGGATTTTTATACACTTGCTTTAACCAGTTAATTGAAATTGATGGAAAAGAAGTTATGTACAATATTTTTGTTCCTGTAAATTGGATATTTTCATACTGTATGATACGGGTTTCAATTGTTATATGTAGGTATTACTTCCTATTATTGTACATTGCAGAGTCTTTTTCAGAGATATATTATGAATGAAATGATATTTGTCAAGTTCTTTTGTTGAAGATGTATTTATCGAGATGTTTTATGTGAATGTAAATTTTGTTAAAGACAATATTTTATACTAAGTGTTTGCACTGCGATGATATTGGTAGTATTATGATTATAAAAAATAAAGCCAGCGGAGACGTGTCTCCTGGATTAAAAGTGATCTTCTTGTGCTCATTTTTACCCACACACACACACACACACACACACACACACACACACACAGTGCATATGGAGAGGCCATTGAACTCAGTTATAAGGTTACATAACTGTAGAAAAACAGAGTAGCTGATGCAAAGATTGTGTATGTGTAGAGAGCAGATTGTAAACCATATGTGGAGAAAACCAACACTACGAGTGTTTGGATGTTCCATTTCTGCTAGTCAGTTCTCATGATGTTTGTTAAAAGCTCATCATACATTTATTACATACATACATTTATTTTGTGTCCCTCCAAAATGTAATGCCATTATATAAAATGGATATAATTAAGTAAAGTACCTAAACCTTGTAGTATCTTATCTTATTGCCTAAATGTGTTTTTCCTTATCTTAATATATATGTACAGTATATATAATGTATCAATACAAATCAAGCTTTTCTGGTATAAAGGGAAAAAATCATATATAAATATCTTTTTTTAATCTTTTTTCTTTTTTTTCTCACTTATTTTAGTACTTGAATAACTGCTCCATTGCACTCTGTAAAAGGCTTGTCTGTACATTTACTTAAGTAAATAACTAGTATCTAAAGCTCTCAGGTAAATGGAAAGTAGAAAGTAGCATACACTTCTGAAGTAGAAGTACACAGATGCATTCAACTGAAATTCGCAAGTAAAGAAAATGCACTTAAAATTTCCCTTAAGTATCGTACTTGAATTAAATGTACTTACTGTACTTCCTGCCTTCTGCTGCATATTGGGTATGAATTATTAAGCACATATTGCTAATAATTCCACTTATTAATGAGTGTTTAACATTGTGGTATTACTGCTTTTACTCAACTAAAGAATATGTTTAAATGATTAAAGGGCTAGTCTGTGTTGTTTTAACATTTACAGATCAATACAAATCAAGCTTTGCTGGGATAAAGGGAAAAAATCTCTGTAACATTTCAGGAGATTGGGCTGTTATCTTGTGTTATACGTTTTGGGAGTGCGGAGTTCATAATGAGCGACCTGCTCAGGTGTTTGTAGGGTTTTATTTTGTCCATTCTGTCAGTAATTCAAGTGATATGTACACATGTGCAGCCGATAGCCTACAGCATGTCCCAACAGGATGTTTTTTCTCACTCTCACTGAACAGGAAGTGCTTTAATGCATAACTCAACGTCCCCAAGAGAAAGTGGTTCCATTTCTTTTAAGGATGGGAATAGTGTAGTTTTTACTCCACTACGTGTATTTGACAGTTGCACTTATTTACATTTTAGTGCAAGTATTTCTATTACTTGAGTAAAAGTAGCAATAAAACTGTACAAATACTCCTTTACCAGTTAAAGTCGGCCAAAGACTGTAGTAAATGTACGGATGCATTACCAGCAAAATACAGTTTCAAAGTAAAAGCACTCGTAATGTAGCGGAATAGTGCGCATTGCATGTGAGATATGCTCTTATTAAATTATCACCAATAAAATGATGTGTATAAAATGTAATTGTTATAAATATTATGCATTTTTTACGTAAAATCTTAATCAGAGAATAACTGTCAGATGAACGTAGTTGAGTTACAAATGTAATATTTTTCCTATTGTGATGTAGAGTTACAAGTAGAGTTACAATTTAAATAATTAAAGTAGAAATACCTTTAACTCACTTCTTGATTTTACTTTCCACCACTGTGCTCTGTAGGGGGCTGGGCTGCATACTTTTACTTCTACATAATTTTATATTGCTGTTAATACTTATCCACTTTTATTATGATAAATAATTATATTTTTATATAATAAAACATTGAATGGAGGGTTTTAAAAGCAGCCTTTTTTCATTATAGTACTGCTACTTTCATTAAGTAAAGAATCAAAATACCTGGTCCAACACTGCTAATTAATCTGCTAAAAATTGTATACTGTTATTAAAAATGAAGTTAAAAGTTTCCTGATACATACAGTGGGTTTATTTATAATGACAGTGACACATGAGGAAAACACACAAACTGAACAAACAAATTAAAATGGGTGAATGGAGTAAGTGGTTGCAAAGTCAGTGGGGAGTTTAAATCAATCTGTCCTCAGCTGAACTGCGATTGGATGATGAGGATGAACGCTGTGTTCTTTGAGGGAATGTGGACTGTGGTACAGCCCGTCCGTCTGTGATATCTTATGATATAGGGCCCCTCATATGGCTGACTGACTGCTGGTGTAAAGCATGTAAAGCAAAGCATGTCTGTGTAATGAGCCGGTTGATGTAAAGACGGAGAGACATGAGGGATTAAACACATGCAAAGTACGGAAGATGGAACATCCACACGTGGTAGCTGACAGGTCAGTGTTTTGTTGTGCAGTCAGATCAGAAAAGAGGCGGAGTGGTCAGACCGAACAGAGTTATCTCAGGTCAGGTACAAGACCTACTTTCTTTCGGGAAAACACATGTACACAACGGGATCATCAGAGCCCCGAGACCCCGACAGGAAACCACAAAGCCCTTGTTTGGCTGCTGCAGGCTATGTGTTTGGGAGGGCGATGATAAGCGAGACGGGTGTGGGGGTGTGGGGGTGTGGGGGTGTGGGGTGGAGGCTTCCATCTCTTTCAGATGTCACATGATGGAGATCAAACAGCGCTTGGCATTGAACGTCCCAAGACTGGAATGTTTACCTTTGACAGGAGCACCGGGAAAAACAGACTTGTTGTCTCAGGAGTTGCACACACACACACACACACACACACACACACACACACACACACACACACACACACACACACACACACACACACACACACACACACACACACACACACATACACCCTTCGGATTCCATTTGTGGTGATTTAAACCTTTGGAGGGCGTCAAAAAAGGGGTATCTATGAAGGATAAGCTCACAAAAACAGGTTTTGTTTGAAATCGCACCCAAAGAAAGAATGCACACCTGCATGAATACAACACAGAGGCTGTCTGAGCTTGATGTATGTATTGTGCACCTCCGTCACTCGTAAGGAGAGCTTCAACTTCTAGTATTACATCGGAGTAAAAACAATCACGTGGAGGCTTAAAGGCAGACAGGTACAGGTCCCAGGGTCAAGCTTTCAGGTTCAGGTACAGGTCCCAGGGTCAAGCTTTCAGGTTCAGGTACAGGTCCCAGGATCAAGCTTTCTCTGTGTTCTTTGAGGGAATGTGGACTGTGTACAGCCCGTCCGTCTGTGATATCTTATGATATAGGGCCCCTCATATGGCTGACTGACTGCTGGTGTAAAGCGTGTAAAGCACAGCATGTCTGTGTAATGAGCTGGTTGATGTAAAGACGGAGAGACATGAGGGATTAAAAACTTGAACACTAAAAGGTTAATATTACACGAGCTGTTATAGTGCTCATGTGCCAGCTGATGGTGACATATCAGGCTATAAAAAGACAATGCTATCAAAACATCGCTCTAATGATGCAGATAAATTATGGAATTTCTCAGATTTTCTAAACAAGCAGATCTAAAACAGCTGTTATGTTTCTGCAAAGAAAGTGGAATTGACCTCAAACAACTTCTTCTTCATTTCATGGCGGGTTGTAACCAAAAGATGACCACAACTTTTTAATTCAATATTACTTAATTTGCATAAAAACATGAATATGGAAACATGGTTAGAGGCACCATGGTTGCCGTCATAAGATTTGATACTGAGTTAAAGCTCCTAAAAGGACAGGTTTATGGACTCGAAAGGAAGGGAAAACAAGGATTGGTTGGACACAACCCGGCCCACAATGCGTAACGTTTTCGGATCAGATTTACATTAAAACCCATCATGTAAAGCAGTGACAGGAATATTTAAAGCTGATGTTTTAGTGCAGATGGGAGGTTAGTGAACCACTGTCGTCTCTGGTCCCAGGACATGTCAGTGGCGCGGTCTGGTTACCCAGTGTCCTCTCTCAGGGCGGAGAATCAGCCACCAGGAATGTGATGTGAGTGGGCACAGTGACGCTAATTCCCAGCAAAGTTTGTTTTTTTCTTCTCCGCTCCTTCTCACAAGATTTCCTTAATCGGATGATCCATGTCTTATTATTGCAGATCACAGATTGAGGTCTGGGAGAAAAACACTGAGACAGAGCCAGGGTCATTCATGGCGGAGGAGTCTCAGGACAGTCACACTGCTTTGATATGGTGAATGGGGAAAACGTATTTTTACGTAAGCCTGCACCATCTTGGCATGCTGTATGATGATTCACCGTGTGTGTGTGTGTGTGTGTGTGTGTGTGTGCGTGTGCGTGTGTGCGTGCGTTTGTTTCTGTGTTGTTTTTTTTCAAATGAGTGTATATGTTTGCAAGCTTGTGATTGTACACTTGTGTGTGGGAAACCCAGGAAATCCAGGCTCCCATGCGCCAGCATCTATTGTGTTTAGTTTCCTCCTCTGTGTGTGTGTGTGTGTGTGTGTGTATGTGTGTGTGTGTGTGTTTAGCTGCAGTGCAGCTTCTCGTGGCTCTAATGAGAAGTAGGAGGAAGTCCAAGCCAGAGGATTGCACTTGGCAAAGTTAACTGGAAACAATCTCATGAATGGGTCAGTAGGATTTGCCATTATTATGTCCCCATGCAGGAAAATTGAGTTTTTAATCCAAACTTACTGTTACTGTACTCTCCCTCCTCCTCCCCTTACTTCCATCAAATGTGTGTCTGAAGACCATTTCCTCATTTAGAACAGACTGTCCATAACATCCACGTCACAGAACTCTCTGAAGGAAAAAATAGACCAAAACATCTTAGACAGTGAGGAAGAGTTACACACTTTGTCATGTTGCAGCATGGAATTACAGTACATGCAGGAGGAGCATTTACTGAAGAGTTTATGTATTCACAGATCATACCATGCACATAATGAGCTTCAGATGAACGTTTGGAAGCACCATAAAGGTAAAAAGGTCTCTTCTATAGTAAAGTGAATTCACACAAAATCCCCAAAAGACTTATTTTCACTCACATATAATGTTATCTGGCTGTGTTTCTTGTTTTATGTGCTAATATTTGAGACATCTGATGCTTTCCTAAATATTTGATTTTTACATCAAATCTCTTCTGCAATCAAGACCTCGGCCAAGAGAGCATCATTTAAGCTTTATGTAGTGCTAAAGTAACACTAAGGCTAACTGTAGCGGCTAGTTAGTTTTTTTAACCTTCCTTGAAAAAAAGCATGCAAACTGATGACTGATGTCTTGAAATAACTAAGTGAGTAAGGTACTTTTTTGACTAAGTAATGTGGAATAGTTATTGTATGTTGCAATAATGTTTACGTACACTTATAGTACACTTGAGTTGAAGTTACTACAAAAAAACAGTAAAGATTACTTCAAGATCATTTACTTAAGTCAATATTACTTAAGTGGGGGCGGACATTATGACAGAGACAAAGAGCCTGAAGAGGACAGTGATGGAGGAGGCTAAGAAAAGAAAAGGAGAGGGGTACCGAGCAAGAGGACGCCGGACAAGAGTCCATCTCCGACTGGCTTTTAGTTGCAAAATAAAAGGCTGCAAGACAGACCAATTCTTAGATATATAATGTTTCTTAAGGCAAGGCAAGTTTATTTGTACTGTTAAGCACAATTTATACACCAGGCAAGTCACAGTGCTTTACAGAGGCATAGAAACACAAACACAAACAACAAAAGTGCATTCAAGAGACACAGGGCAATTACGAGAGAAAGAATAGTTCAAAATTAAGAGTAACTTTAAGGACAATAATGAATAATTAAGAATGAATAAGGATGTATGTGCAGTTTGAGTTGATCTCAGGTGTTCAGAGCGTTTGTTCCGCAGGTGAGAAGCATAATAACTAACTTCCGCTTCAGCCTTTTGTTTTGTTTTTGTTGTAAGAATATCCAGTCTTCCTTCTTGTATTGGAACATGACTTCACCTTGGTTTTTGTCTGCATTGAACACAAGTTTGATTCCAGTGAGCTGAGACTGCAAAATATAAAAGGCATGGTGCAGTTTACGAAGTGCATCTGAGAGCGAAGAAGGGGAATAATAATTGTGATCGTGCTCCTCAGAGCATTTACATTTTTTCTAAATGAAATGGCGTGTCATTTTTTCAATATTTTGACTTACCAAGAATTCCATTCGCCCCCAGTGTATTGGTCAATAGCTGAAAACCTGAACAAATAAACCCCAAACTATCTGTGTGGCGAGATGACAGCAGGGCTAAGAGGAAAAGTAGGTATTTATGTAATTTCTGTGTACAGATGTCAGTCTTTAGGTCAATGTATTGTTCTCCTGATCTGTTTTTCACAGGGTTTATCAGTTTACCTAATGTCACCCCAAGCCTCTCTTTTTCAGAGGTTATTATAACATTTTCCGCATGTTTGTAGGTGTTTTCTCTCAGCACGTCACATTCCATCTGTGTGGACGTTTTAAAAAGAGACCAAACATGCAGGAGCTCTAGCAGAAGGTTAGCAAGGGTCACTGCTGTTCTTACACAACATAGAGTTTATTGACCCTGTGTGTATCTGTGCTGATGTGCTTGCAGGGAAAACACAATGTACAAGATGGAGAATAACACTCTTGCAATGGGGAAATCCTTAATGAGAAACAATCTTGTGGGAGGATGTTTTTACTCGACTAATCAGAAAAGAGAAGTTTGTGTTTTGGGCTTTTCTTGAAGACTTCTCGGGAATGTTTTGTTTCTCACTTTTGAAGAAACTGTTGTGAGACCAAATTTTCTTGGAAAAACATTTTCAGTTCTGTAGGCCTACACTGAAAGCATTTGAGCGCTTAGTGCACATGGATTCGTTCAAATCTAAAATCCTTTTGGGATGAATCATGTGCTTTAACCCTAACTGTGCTCCACCCTTCAAAAGTGGAACAAGTAGTTTGTACGTCTGAACCTGCAGCTGATGGTGGATGATCCAGAACACAGATCATCCAGCCCCGTCTGATATAAATTATGTTCCCACACAACTGAGCTGTGTTTCGAGGGAAACGCATTTTGCATTCCCTGATAGTTGGATTATAACTTGTCTTTGACGTATCACAAATATGATTCTGATCGTAGTAGAGCAAGTCCACGAACGGAGAAAGTTGCGGTGAACACAGGACTCGTACCCAGGTCTGTGTCCTGTGGAAAAGTTAACGTTGACGTCCTTACGTCACATACTTAAAATGACCTACGTGACAAATGTACTATCATCCTTTTCTAAACCTAACAAAGTAGTTTTGTTTTAATTCCCAGCGTTAAACACATGTTCAAAACAGCCGCTCTGGGCGCCTGGGTAGCTCAGTTGGTAGAGCAGGCGCCCCATATATAGAGGTTCACTCCTTGACTCCGCCCTGCCGCCCTTTGCTGCATGTCATTCCCTCTCTCTCTCTTCCCTTACATGTTTTGAGCTGTCATACACTATATGGCCAAAAATGCCCAAAAAAAAAAAAAAAAAGCCTCTCTTACACAATGTGTGCCTGACGTTGGAAAATATGTTTTCCTCCATCAGTAAGTAATTTCTTTATGAGACAGGGCTGGGTCCTCAGACTTTGGCCTTATAACCCCTTAAAATTTCCAAGATTTTACAAAAAAAGCCAAGATTTTTAAAACAGTTAAGTATAATATGGTTTATTTACCTAAAAGGGATCATTTTAGAAGTTACAACCAAGGGGGTAAGCCTCTCCTCTCTAAGCGAAGCTCCTTATGGCGCCATTTTGATGCTAATAAGCCATCACCCGCCGTTAGCATCCCATTGACTGCCATTCCTTTTGGCGCCACTTTGACAGCGAATAACTTTACATCTGAAGTGTTTAAAGACTATTTGTCCGTTATTTATTTCTAAAAAAACACAACAATGTATAAAAGGCTCCATTACCTTGTATCTCATGTTATGGCTCTGTGGCAGGCGTTTTTATAAAAATAGGCTAACGATTGTGTCATAACCACGCGGCTTACTGTCGCACAGTAGAGAAATCACCGTAAAGTACAGGAGAAGCTCGCACACAGGTTGGACTTACATCAGCTGATTAGATTGAATTACTAATGTTAACTAGCATGTTAGTTAGCAATAATTAGCCGTGTGTCCATGTTATCTCCTAACATATACCTACGCTCACCGTCTCTGCTGAATGGGAATGATTGAGATTTCTCTTGCACAGCTACCAGAAGACTTACAGCTTTCAGACATATCCTTCAATGGTCTCCATCCAGAGCAACGGGATCTGTTGGTCCATTTCTTTAACTGTCTATGGTTACAACTCATGACGCTACGTTGATGTCCTGTTGAGATTGTTGTTGCTTCAATTCAATTTGTCACTTTGTCTAAAAGTTTGAACGAACTAAAACTCATCCGAGCGAACACAACCCACGTAAGCACATAGCTGATCATACTTTTGGTTGTGGCAGAAATCTTGTTAATCACTTCACGACCCATCGAACTAACCTTGCAGGGGTCGTGACCCCGAGTATGGGAACCAATGATCCAGGAGACCAGAGGTTCTCTATTTTCATGGCGAAAAAAAAGTCCTGTTTGTTCTCAGGTACGTGCTGCAGACGTAACACATGTTTGATGTTGAGCATGTTTGGCGTCACTCACACGCACTCAAAACGCCCTCGCTTAAACACGGATGCAAACAGAGATGTACAGTACAAACATGCACGTTAGGCTGTATACATGCAAACACACTCTTAAGCAATTGGGGTTGTGTTTTAGCCTCCCACACTCCAGTGTCCAGAATCCAAAAGGCTTTACAGTAAGGGATGTTGTGACACACAGGGTCATTGGGTAAGAAGTGTGGGGGAAAGCCGTGGGGCAGTAAAACTAACGTTTTTCGACTGCGTCGACTGCGTCACTTACCCAAACTTCCCTAAGTAGCAGCGCCGGACTCCGGCTGCTGATAGACTGTTGTTACTCTGCAACACAGCTGTAAGCGCTACAAAGGCCCATTTCTGCTCGCTTATCTCCAAGTGTGTGAGTGTTTACGTTGGCACTCCTGAGCCAGGCGTGTTTGATCATATCTGAGAGTCCAGCAGAGGGTAAACACACACATACATGCACACACACACACACACACACACACACACACACACACACACACACACACACACACACACACACACATACATGCACACACACACACACACACACAGGCTGTAAATTTCTCGGGTTATGAACATAAAGTGGAGTACTGCCGTCCCCTGAAGTGGTCGCACACTATCAGCATGACTCACAAAGCTAATAGGAGAAGAAGGGCGGTCGACTGGTTTATCATTTACTCGTTGAAAAACACAACCTCGATGGTTTCTTGTCAGGGCACGGTCTTGTTGTGTTGCCATGACAACCTGTCACTCAGGATGCTCCGCATGCCACAGCACTTCCAGCTGCTTTACTCTTTACACACACCAGCAACAGACACACTCATACACAGACACTCACACACACACACACACACACACACACACACACACTCATTTTCACATCACTGATGAATGTTTGGAAGTCAGTTCTTCCTGAAACAGGACTTAAAACATCCCTTCGCACTCAACTCAACACACACACAGACACAATGATAAGGCCACACGTTTAATTATGCTTTCTTTTTCCTTTTAAAAACCCCTGTTTGTTTGTTCCTCTGCTGGGGGGTGAAGAGGCGTGTGGGTGAGGAGAGAGATGAAAATATGAAATTAAGCCCCTAACGCACTGCCCTCGGCAGAAAAGGCAGTTGGACTGATCAGTCTCCCAGAGTTGGTCAAAAAAGGGCCTCTAACACAGCGAAGCGACGAGACGTAATACGTCCCCATAACAGCAGGAAGCGCTAATCTGTATTGTCGCCCAAAAATGTAAAAATGGCAGCTGATTGGCCAAACGCATCAGGTGGGTCTGGTTTCTCCGGAAATTCAAAACCAGACTGTCATGGTTTTGAGCTTGAAGGTATCTACATAAGAGTGACATGACACTGTCATGAACGTGTCATAAACATTATACACAAGTCATAAACGTTTCAAATCATGCTTCTTTTAGTAAGTGTACTTCTTTTTTTTAAGTTATGGTTAAGGTTAGGGTTCATCATGAATGTGTGATGACAGTGTCATGTCTTCATGACAGTGTCATGTGTTCATGACAGTGTCATGTGTTCATGACAGTGTCATGTGATCATGACACTGTCATGTTACTCTTACGTAGACATCTTCAAGTAAAGTGTTACCCATTTTTATTGTATCACTGTTTCGTTTATCTTTAGTTTTGTCTGTGCGTATAAAAGAAATAGTCATCAGGGCTAAAGGCAAAAAGGACTTGGATCAAGAATATGGCGCAATGTATGTCCATGGAGAGACTGACACATATACATTTACAGTAATTATATATATATATATATATATATATATATATATATATATATATATATATATATATATATATATATATATATATATAAAACTGTAAATGTATATATATATATATATATATATATATATATATTTAATTCTTTTTAATTTTTTTTGAGAAGCAAAATGGGGGTGGATGAGAAAATAATTCATTAAATAATTGCATTTAAACAAAGTGTTTTGTTGGATTTTGTAACATTCCAAAATCTTAATTTTGATTTAAAGATTTTCATTTCATTTTTACTTTAAATGCATATCGGTTCCAAATATCAATTATCGATTTTATCAACTAAAAGCGGTATCTGTATCAGCTTTGAAAAACCAGTATCAATCGATTCCTACATATAATGTGCATTTAGTTTTTTGATTGTCAAGCGAAATTTAGTTGTGACTTGGGAAATTAATAAAAACATTGTTAAAAAAATACAAGCATTATGGCTAGTCTTGGTCTAGTGCTTCAGGGTTGTCTAGTTCTGGTCCAGGCAGCACTTCCTCACCAAGAAAACAACCACATGGGCTTAATTTGCAAGCAACTCATAACGACCAACAATTAGTAATTATCATGAGACAAACGAAGTATTTCTGTTTTCGTTTTGGGAGTCTTTGGAAACGGACCTGTAATGGTTTAGGTCTGATGATGTGTTGGCTCCAGGATGTATTAGTGGTCTATCTGAGGATTAAAGGGTTGCACCTGAATCAAAAGTGATTTGCCACTTTGAGCCAATGCTTTGAATATTGGAGGGGGGAGGGGGGAAGGGGGGGGGGGTCTTAAATTTAATCGCCGCTCTGCTCTTTGTCTTTCATCACCCGTCTCCCAATTTCCGTCGGTTAGATTTACAATCAGGTCATTATGAGACTGACTACTTTTATAGCTTGCAAAGCCGTTCTCCTTCCTCAGATAAAAGGTTGGATGCTGCGACTGACAACATAGAGGATGCCTACCTACATCAGCCATTCATAATTTTGTAAAAGGAACAATGCTGAAAAATACAAACTCAGAATTTGTTTTCTTGTAATATAGCTTCCAGCCAACAGTAGGAGGAGGAACTGTAGTGGAACGAGGCTAGGCAGCACTAAAGGCCGAAACAATGTGTAGCTTTTGTAGTAGATTGTAATTAAGTGGCCTGGGGTTTTATACTTGTGAGCTCTTGTGTGCGTGTAGCTGGCGTGTGTGTGTGTGTGTGCATGTGTGTGTGTGTGTGAGTGTGTGTGGAGGGGGGGGTATTTATTTAGAAGCGGGCTGGCTAGTTAGCTAACGCTTTTGTGTTCAACTAAGGCAGCGCATCTATGCCGCTGACAATGGTGTAATGATTCAGTTCGACTCCCAAGACAAGACGGGGCTCGCCCGACTGGCCAATAGGAATGTGGCCCCGCCCATGACATTTTTACAGTGAGAGAAAAATCCTGAGACAAGAGCAAGAAATTGAGACTTAGGTTTTGAGAGAAACACATTTTTTTGAGAGAATTTTTTTTCACACTGATGACAAATATATATTTGAGAGTTTAAAAAAAAGCATTTATGAGAAAGATGTTTTTTGCCTCAGAAATAATTTTAAAAATTTCAAATTTGTATTTAAACTTTTTTTTCTCTCATAAAATGCTTTTTTGCTATCAGTGTGACAACTTTATCTCTTAAACATTTTTTCTTCTTCTATCAGATCATTTATTTTCTCGCATTTAATAAAGAAACAATTCTAGCTCCATTCATGTCAGGCCACGGCGTAAGGTCCAGCGTAAAAGCAGAGGGGTCTGCAGGGGTACATTTGTCAATTCGACGCAGAAGCATAAAAACGGCCTTAAGCCTCACCAACAAGGCCCGGACCCCCACTGACACTGACTCTTAGGGTTAGGGTTCATATTCCATGTATTCTTTGCTAATTTTGCACTCAACCCATTCAACCTTTTTTGTGTACATGTATATATTTGTTTTTCTGTATTTACTGTTTATTTCATATCGTTTAACCCTCATGTTGTCCTCGGGTCATTGACCCGTTTTCCTACATCAATGTTAATTTTAACTACCCAATTGTAATTACCCAAAATAACATGATAGATTAAATGCTCTTTGGCAAGTACAATTCTCTACTTTCATTAATTTTGGGGTGTCTTATTCAACTTTATAGCATTTAAAAAAGATTGAAGTGGTTTTGAAATAGTATTCAGTAAACGTTGACATATTCCAGTCTGTGATTATCCATCAACATCCATTCCTTTAATTTCAGTCTGAATAATTCCTAATTTCTGCTTTTCTAACTCAAACATTAGGTATAATTTCCAATAAATGAGGTTTACTGACCATGAATTCCAAAAATAACTGTACAAATAAAGTTAAGTTAGTGTTACGTAGTGTTGAAGATGTCAAAAAAGTGACAAACATTGAAAAAAAAAGTCAAAAGTGACAAAAACAGGGATAAAAACATGAGAAAAAGTGTTGATTTTCAATTTTGACTGGAAGACAACACAAGGGTTATTATGTTTGTTATATAGGCTATGTTTGTTGTATGCTTTTAACAAGGCAAATTCCACATACGTGTACTTATTGTGGCAATAAAAACTTCTCATTCTGGTTCTGATGTGCCATCTTTGGTTTTATAGGGTATTTATGTAGTATCTGCCTTTGCAGATGCTAGCTAGTATCTGCAGATGCTAGCTGAGTTCTGATGTCTGCCCTTTGATGCGTTCATGAGGTTTAATGAAATTTTTAAGCAATTTATGCTCTGTACACTTTTCTCAGGGGGATAAAAAAAGGAACAGAAGCAAAACTTGGAAGGAGTCGGCTACAAGATATGTTCTTATTTTTCCTAGCCAGCACTCTGTCATTTTTTCTTATCTTATGGTGACATATTGGCGACTTCCAACAGTACTGTTAACAGGATGCAAACAATAAACATTTTAGACATACAGCCCCAAAACCCTGTTCACAAAATGTCCCAGTTCAGATGTTTCTCAAAGTGCCCTCTCCCACACTCACCGTGATGTGACAGGTGACGTCCATTAGCCGCAGGAAACCCACCGGTGTCATTAATTACAAGACTGGTGGTGCGATGTTTTGTCCCAATGAGGCAGTGAGCCAACTGCAGCCGTGATTTACGTTAATGATAGCACCTGTGCTTTTTCTGCTAATAAATGTCAAACTGTCTGCTGTTAAAAATACCTGTTGACTTTAATGGAGATCTGCTTTAGTTTAGCTTGACCTCCAAAACTCTAGACTGATGAACTCTTTACCAACTTCGGTTGTCCCACCAGCTAAATGTACTCATTCTGCAGAATGACTTAATATACCATATTTATTATTAATGCATTAACATTTAAGCAACACTTGAATTTTGTCTTCCAGAAGGAGTTAATTTTAAAGTGATGGTTCCGAGTAATTTCCCCGTAAGGTCTTTTGCACCACGATCCCGGAGCCAAACAACCCCCCAGAAGCTTTTTTTCACCTGGGTCGAACAATGGGCGAGTTAGCGCTATCTACTGATTAGCTTAGTGCAGACGCTAACGAAACCAAGTGTGTATTTTGTAAATTACCCCACTAATAATGACCGAAATTATACCAAACTTCTAGAGTAGTACAAATAGGTTATGTACTCATAAAACAATGAATTGGAAAGTTTGTAAGTACACCAGGAGTTTATTTAAATAACAATTGCCTGCGAGCATCTCCTCTCTGCTGCTAGCAGTAAGAAGGGTTAGGGACGAAAAGAGATACAAACATTTATTAATTTAATGATTAAATAAGGTAGTTTATCCTAACTTACCTCAATTATAACTTGTCTCCTGATAGTTGTACTACAGTAATTACTTTCAAAAAATAAGTTAGATTAATAAATATGTTTTTTGCATCTCTTTTTGGTGTTAGAATTTGTAGACGTCCCTAACTCTTCTTACTGCCGGTAGCGCTAGCAGCAGAGAGGAGATGCTAGCAGGCAAGTGTTATTTAAATAAACTCCTGGTGTACTTAGAAACTTCCCAATTCATTGTTTTATGGGTACATAACCTATATGTACTACTCTAGAAGTTTGGTATAATTTCGGTCATTATTAGTGGGGTAATTTACGAGATACACACCTGGTTCTATTAGCGCCTGCACTAAGCTAATCAGCTGATAGCGCTAACTCGCCCATTGTTGGACCCAGATGAAAAAAAGCTTCCGGGGGGTTGTTTGGCTCCGAGATTGTTGTGCAAAAGACCTTACGGTGAAATTACTCCGAACCATCACTTTAACAATTTTTAACTACTACATTTGAACTACTACTACTAAAAATCACAAAGCTGTGGCGGGGTTGGCTCAGCTGGTAGCGCAGGCCCATATATACATAAAGGTTTAGGCCTCGGACGCAGAGGTCAAGGGTTCGAGTCTGACCTGTGTAAAGCCCGCAAAAATAATCTAAAAAAAAAATCACTAAGTTCATACAAAGTAGGCAAACAGTCACTTAAAAGTGAAGTGGAATATTCCCCTCTGAATTGCAGTGAAATAGAAGTAGAAAGTGGGACTACTTTGTTACCGCCTGGCTCAAAGCCGGCAACAAAAAGGGAGGTCTCATACAGATAATGTGACCAAAGAGTAAACTAAATATGCTAATAACATAACCCAACATAAAGGTAACAGTGGGGTGTGTAAGTATTGAAGACATCAGTCGTGTTTGCCACGCATGGATGAGTGAATGAAGTGAAGTGTGTTGTAAGGTGCCACAAACCAAACAATAAAATGGTGGATGCTCCAGTAGGACCAGCTGAGAGAGCGTGAGACTCCCAGAAGGGCAGGCCTGTATGCCCTCTGTAGGCCACGCCCAGCTGGCCAGGTACAGACGACCCTCCCAACTCACCTCCCCGCCCACTCTCAGCACCTGAAAACAAAAAGGAGCAGACCATGACAGGCCGGGAGATTGGGAAGGGCCGTCACAACTCAAATACTTAAAGGGGCCATATGCAACATTCAGTTCGTGTTGATTGAAGCGGCCACTTTGGACACACGCGGTCGTGTTTTTACCACACCTGCTGTCCTAAAGCTCTTTTCTTTACGCTGCTTTATTGCCCACTGCAGATTACTGAGTTAGCGTTACGTAGCCTACTCTGGTTGTATCCTGAGCTAAGGTATAGCTGTCACTGTGTCATGAGCCAAAGCATTAAGAGATTGTTGTAGCAACCAACGTAATAATAACTTACATTAATATAGCGCATTTCATGAAACCCAAGGATGCTTTACACAAGTACAGGAGGACAAGGTAAAAGACAATAATGAGCCAACACAAATGGACTACAAGGAATGAAACGTTGGAAGAAAGACGTAATTAAATGTTGGTTAGTGGAACCACATTGCGCTAAAGTTATGTCATGAATGGAATAGTCATATTTCATACCTGAGGGTCAACATGCTGTAAATCATTTTGTGATATCACGGGAAAAATCTAACGGACAGGGGGCATTAATAAAAAGTATATACTGTACAAATAGCGTTCTTTTCACTATTACTCTCGTTTGCTGTTACAGGTCATTTATGATCATCAGATGGAACATTACACAGTTTCAGAAACATGTAAAAGTTACAAGTAGTTACTTTAATTGTAGGCCTACTTAACCCTGCTGTTGTCTTCGGGTCAAATTTGACCTCATTCCAAAAAAGTTCTATATCAGAAATTTGGGTTTCTTTCAATTTTTTAAAAAAGTAACGTGGATGGTTCCCACCAACGCTCCTCACAAGTTACATAAATAATCAGTTCACTATTTTCAATGAATTTGTGTTTTTTGTCAATTTTATAGCATTTGGAGAAAAAAAAACAATTGGTAAAAGAACTTATCAATAAAAGTGACTAAAATGTGAACAAATGTCAAATAAAGTGACAAAAATGTGGAACTATGTTGAAAAAAGTAACAAAAATGTCCAAAAAAGTGACAAAAATGTTGGGGAAAAACCCACGAAAATTTCAAAATTGGACAAATGTTGAAAAAGTGACAAAATCATCCAGAAAAAGCCACAAAAAGGTCGACAAAAAGACGACCATAACCTTGATAAAAAGGTTTTTCATTTTAAATTTTGACTCAGAAAAACAAAAATGTCCAAATCAAAGACAACACGAGGGTTAAACACAGAACCTGAGTAATTGTTCTTCATTGCTCTCCAGCCATGATAGTAACCTGCCCAGTTGGTGTGTAATTGGACGGATCAGGCTATACCTTCACACACTGATGAAGATGTCAGCATGCGGGGCAGTGGGTCTAGAAATCGCTCTCACGCCACATCAGATTACACCACAAGCTTTATTTAGCCCGGGGCTTAATACAAATCTGGGCTTCACGAGAGAGTGACGCAATACTATGAAGCAGTTACACGGTAGCCGATCACACAGTGCAGTTCATTGCATCAGAAAAAACGTCGAGGTCATGCAATGAAACGTAAAAAAAATAATAGAAAGGCTATAGTGTGTGGGGTGAAAATGAAATATTCAAAGCTGGAGTTTACACTGAAATCAGACTTTTCTGTCTGTTTAGAGTCTTTTTTTGTGTGAAAATGAAGGAAACCCGAGGGTCAGCGGGGACGCCCAATGCCTTGTAGCAAGACGTGAAAACGTTCACGTCGTTCAGCGTGGGATCATCAGAAAGTCCCCAGAGATTGGCGAAGCATAGGGGACGTGTCTGTGGCCATGTCAGCGCAGCCCCCATTCAAAGCAATTGGTGTGTTATCATGCCAGGAAACGGCTATTTACAACGGGACATCTCCTATTCTGAGCCCAAATCCGGGTTCACTGCGCGCGCGAGGGACACAGAGGGATGGCTATACACCACAGAGCCCTTGACTCACTGGCGTGAATTGTGACCGTCATTTGAGCAGCTATTTCTAAAAAAAAAATAAAAAATAAAAAAAAAAGAAGTTGGTTTTACTATCCCTCTGCAATGCACTGATGAGTTCTTATGCCAAATTAGAGCCGCTGGTTCGCTCTGTGCGCACAGCGTGGGCGTGCGTAATTTGCGCTCATTATGTTAGTTTTTCCCAAAAGTTGTGTAAGAAGTTCGGGTAGGACAATTAATGGAGAAAGAGTCATGAATAGGCAACGTTGTTCCCGTAGAGAGGAGCTCGTTTGTGATTTGTGTGGAAAACAATCAGCTCAGTGACTGTGTGAAGACAAACTGAAAGGAAACGCTCTGTCTATAGCTGTCGTTACTGTACGCTGGCAGTGTAGGGAAAAGTGGTTTTAGTGTAACACCCAGGTGAGAAAGGGGGGGGGGTGGCTCATTGATTGCAACATCAAACACTGGTGTCGTCACTCGTTGGGGATACGTGCAAGACTGTTCCAAAATATTGACGTGAATGTTGTATTCAAATGAGCAGTCTGGCCGGACATATGCGGTCCAATCAGAGCCCATCGTATCATCACACCTTCTTTTCAGAAATCATTCATAACGCCGATGCGTCAAACACTCACAGAGGACCCGGCTATAAATACGGCTGCGCGCAACGCACAGTTAGACATTTTCCCAAAATCAAACGCAAGTCACAACTGAGCAGGGAACCGTGGGAATCCGGTTTCTACCTTTGATAAGCTCTCTATCTTGCTCTACATTTTATATTCTAGGCTATATTTAGTATCCAGCTCACTATGTTGTCCATGGGTGGATTACATTTAAAGCACGTCGTGGTGGCAGCGGTGTGTTCCGTGCTGGTCACAGGGACGCTTGGGTCCCCAGTGGTGGGGCCAGAGCCGATCCGATGCGCCCCGTGTTCTCCTGAGAAGCTGAGCCAGTGTCCAGAGGTGGCCCCCGGATGCGCCGAGGTGCTGCGGGAACCCGGCTGTGGATGCTGCCTCGCCTGCGCCCTGAAGGCTGAGGAGCTGTGCGGGATCTACACGGCGCCGTGCGGCTCCGGACTGAGGTGCACCCCGAGACCCGGCGACCCCCGGCCGCTGCACTCCCTCACCCGGGGCCAAGCCGTGTGTACGGAGAGCACGGAGCCCAAGCCAACCCCCGAGCCACAGACACAAGGTAGGCCTATATATCCTCCACATTTATAGGCTACATCGGGTTCAGCAAATCCTTCTTAGACTACAATCCCCCCCCCAAAAAAAAACATTCGGCTGGTCTAATTACAGTTACATTCAGTCAGCCCCGATTTACATTCATTCAATTTCCTTCTCCAGACCAGGGAGAGCCAGAGGCTGAGATGGAGAACGCAGCCATCGTCCCGGACCCCGGCTCCAGCCACTACCTCCCCGGCCACAGTAAACCCTACGACCCGAGGGCTGCTGCCGACGCTCAGGAGAGCATGAAAGCCAAACTCCTCGCCAACCGCAAGAAAATGCTCGATCAGGTGAGCCCAAAACACTGCCCCGGCATCATTGTGTGAAATCCCCTGTGTGTAATATGTTGCTTAAAGTTTTTGGGAGGAGGTTTACGGGAAGAGGGACTCTTGGGCCACAAGGGGGAGCTCGTGTGCTGTTTGAAGGGAGATGATGCAGACATGGAGAGAATGGGGATGCTTGTTATTTCAAGTTTTAAATTGCTGTCAGCCCACGTGCTTGCTGATAATAAAGCAGTGTTCCTTGTTATTTCTGTGTGTTGGCACCGTTAGAGCACAGTTAACCCTTCTCTCACCTGTTTCCTCTCTACCAGGCGCCCTGTCATGTTGAGCTGCAGAGAGCCATGGAAAAGATTGCCAAATCCCAGCAGAAATTAGGAGACAAATTAACCAGATTCTACCTCCCCAACTGTGACAAACACGGGCTTTACAAACCCAAACAGGTTGGTGTCTCCAGCAAAATGGGCTCCGAGTGTGTGTTGGATTCATAACTCCTCTCAGCTTGAATTTGTGTGTGTGTGTGTGTGGGTGGGTGGGTGTTACATGCAGGGATTTGTTCTACCCCATTTGCACCTCCAGAGTGTGTTTTGTTTTAGTGTGTATGACATATGCAATGACAATGACAATGAAAGCAGTTCAAATAAAAGGATTTTCTGTTTGTGTCACTTGCAGTGTGAATCCTCCTTGGACGGACTGAAGGGTCGATGCTGGTGTGTGAACTCCTGGAACGGCAAGCAGATGTTGGGTTGGTCCGACCTGCCTGCAGAAGCCGAGTGCCCTTAAAGAGATCAACCACTGATGGAGATCTCACAGAAGAAGAAGAAGAAGAAGAAGAAGAAGAAGAAGAAGAAGAAGAAGCCAGCCACTGATTTTTCCTTTTGGATATATGTTTATTTATTGATCTTGTCCATGGTGGTGTTTAATTCAGGTACACTGTCATTGCAGGGCTTTGGGTCCAGGCCACCCTGAACCCCTCCCTCCTCCCTCCTCCCTCCCTCCTCTTCAATCACCCGTCCCAAAGAGAAAGAAAATCTATTTTTGTTTTTCTGAAAAAGATTTTAATATTGATGCATTTACTTTTCAGCCTTATTTATTTCAACATTATTTGATTTTATTTGTTATTTGTAATTATTTTATGAGTATTTATATAATGTTTTTGCCTTTTTGTTGTAATTATATTATTATTTTTATGGGTGTATAAAGTGTATATATGTATCTTGGCCCTGAGTAACTCCACTGCTGAGTTGAGCTCGCTCTACCCTTAAGGAGTTGTCTGGAGGTTTGGTTTGTGACAAACCAAGCAAGAACAAAAGCACTGAGTGACCAAATGTCATTTAGAAGTATTTCTAAATGTTTTTATGATTCATTTTCACATTGTTGCCATTGTTATTTTTTATTTTTTTTGCTGTTGTCTTTTTTTCTTTTTTTTTACTTATGTGACACACGATCACGTTTTTGTCAGTGAATGCAAAACTCTCAGTCGGGAATCTTTAAACAGTACTCAGAAAACATTTCCCATGGTTCCATGGGGTTGCAGTTAGCATGACAGGCGGTGCCTCCCTGTACCGCCTCTCAGACGGGTATTTCTACATTTACCTACCTCCAATATTTATGTGTCTGCTGTCTGCTATGTTGATGTATCTGTCAAAAAAAAAAAACTACTTGCTATTTTACTTTACATGTCGCTGTTCTCTTACCAAGAAGACATGACCACAAAGAGCAAGTTCCACAGTGAACGTGTGACGCCTCTGCTCTATCTATACATGCTGCTGATGGAGAGAGAATTATTGTTTATGTGAGTCCATTCCAAAGTGTCTAATGGCTCACAAGTGTGTATGTACACTTTTGTAATTGAGATGTAATGTAAAAAGAATAAAAGGTGATATATTTAATAAAAACATTAACCTCAGGTATGCGCTCCTGGCCTCTCTTTCACTTTAGGCAGGTTTACTTTGTGCACAAACAACAACAACAAGTGGCAAAACACAAGAATCATAACAGCTTTATCAGGACATGATTACGAAAGTCTGTGTAGATGCATTCCTGCAACACATTTTCTATATTCGGCATGTGTGTGTGTGTGTGTGTGTGTAGTGTTATCACGGTGATCTAAAGTGGAGGTCCATGTCTAACTTTAGGCAGTTCGCGGGGACATGCAGCGCCATGCTGCCTTTTGACCCGCTCTCTGTTTGCCTTGGTCGGGCAGAGGAATTTGCTTCAGCCTCTTGTGCCCACTGCCAGCCTGCCTGGCACCACCAGATTTATTTTTATTCTTTAAAAATTGAACCTTTGCTTTATCCTTATTGACACATTCCAAGACTGAGGGGAGCCTGATTGCACTCAAGGACTTCAACACGAGCAAAATGTGTGTCCTGATTGCCTGCAGAAAGGATGCCTACAGTAAATAATCGGCTTATTAGCTGCTGGTGACAACACTATTCCTTCTCAGTGATACTTAAAAAAATAAACAAAAAAAAGTCAGCGAAGAGACAAAAACATCACAGACAGCATCTTAAAATGTATTCACTTTTTTATTTAAAAAAGACATTAAATACAAATTATATTTTGAATCAATTCCTTTCTCAGAGAAAACAATAGCTGTGTGATTTCTACTATAGTATCATGAAAAGCTTGAATCAAAAACAACTCTTTAAAGGATAAACTTGAAATGAAAAACAAAATATAGTTACCCGTGAACTGAGAATATTCTTAACATGACCAGCAGGGAAAAATAATGATACAAAATAAAACAGAAAGTGACATTACAGAAGTGTGAGCCTGGCTCTGCACTAACTGCCTGAGGCGGGATGGCTGGGTGTGCATGGAGAGAAGTGACTTACTGAGAGGTGAGAGGTTCAATGGCCTTAAGAAGCAGTGAACTAAGATGACCAGAGACCTGAGTGCCTGACTGACAACAGATTTTGCCCGAGGCTGAAACTCGCCTGCTGGGCACTGAGCTTACTAATGACCCTGCTGAGGAACAGAAGGACAAGGTTCATTAAAAAGTAAAACATTCATTAGTGATTATATTCCCCAAAATACACTGAATCAAATAGACTTTGCTGTGCAATCGGTGAGTCATTGAATTGTTCATAAGAAAACCTAGTTTGGATCAGCTTATAATTCTTTCTTAGATAAATAATTTTTATTTTTAAGTACTGTACATGATGTCTAGTCAGACACATAGCTGGCCAGGAAATAATAATAATAATATTATATATAAAAAAGACACACTTACAAATATTAGGGAGGAAATAGCTTAAACATATTTTTATGTATGTTCCTCCCCCATACATCAAGTCTTTGAATAAATGGGATATAGCACCAACAGGTTGGTTCTAAGTTGTTGCTCTCTATTAAAGGAAGTGTACAGCCGATTTTATGCTACCAAGCTACTGGGCAAGCATTCTTTGTCGGCACTCTCTCCACTTTTCAAGTCTTTACACAGGATGTGGGAGAGCATCGGGCAGGAAGCTCCTCAGAGAGGACCCTGCCTCCTCCCTCAGACCCCCTACCACTTGTGTGAATGCATATTTGGTTCTGTGTCCACCTTGTGGAGAGTCGTTGGCATACGATCATACAAGCATTTCTCAGGAGAAACAACAACAGCAACAACAACAAAAGAAAGTAGTTGCATTGAATGGGAACTTTCTGAGGGGTGTTTGCTAAGAATTGCTGTCAGAAGTCCTGGTGTAGCTTCGTTTTTTTTTTTTCATTCTCTTCTTTTTTCTCCTCCTCCTCGGGTTATTATTGTTTTCTTACAGTATCACACTGTTTCATCTGACATTACCTCTAAGGAAAAGTATGCAGATGCAGGTAGGTCCAATTGTCTTTAACTGCATGCATTGACGAGTACAGAGGCGCAGCTAAAGTGCTTTAAGTGCTTGTGCTTGAAGCATAGGGGCAGCTGGCACCTGCGGCAGGACGGGCCGGTCACACCGGGCCTCGCCCCGTTCAAACAAGCCTACACCAGGTTGCACCACTGACAGGAAGAGGACTGGAGGTGGGGCACGGGGTGCTGGAGTGGGGACTAACAGCTCGAGATAGTGGGTTAGAGGCCGGATCAGGTACAAAGACCAGGACACAGTTTTAAACAAGGAGTAAAGACATGTAGGATTGGGGGACCTCAGCACCGGAGCTGACATGGGAAAAGGAGATGAGGACACAGAGGAGCAGGTTAGAGCAACAGTGGGACAGGGACATGGATGTGGACAGGAATAGTAGGTGGTGGGAAAAAGACAGGAGACCAACTAATGTCACTAAACTGATCCCTAAGACTGCAGGGCGGCATGTGAGCACCTCATAATAATACTCCACCAACAATCTATCCTTTGAGTTTTAAATACTCGGGATTCAAAGCAGTTACAGTGAATTACATTGGCAACCCAAGGTCACGCAAAAAGTATCAAAACGTCCATAGAAACGTCTCAAACCACTGCAGCAGCACGACCCATACATTCCTTTTTTGTTGCTAAAATATGGCCGAAAAAACTTCTCTTTGTTTCTAGTGCAGTTAGCTCTTCAGCTGTTTGTCAATCATAACTACACATAAACAGCTAACGGTGCTAGCGACAATGAAAGCTGTCTTTAGCCATATTTTGGTGATGTGATGTGCTCTGAGTTAGACTGAAATGCAATATCATGTTCACTTCAGTGTTTAGTCTGATGTAAGCTGTTATTTGAGGATAGACTATTTGCAAATTAGTAGCAACTGATGTATCCGCCAACTTCTTTTACTTTGTTAAAATGGAAGCTGTGGTAGCAGATTAGAGGTGTAATCCCAACCATCAATGAAAAATAGAGGCCTGGAACCAGGCTAATAGTTTGGCACATTTTGCATCCTAATCCACTTCTCCGCTGTTCATCTGTTCCTTCAGTATGTTCCAACAGAGTTTCTCCAGAACAAAGCTAAACACACGACTTCGACTTCACACTCTCGCAGCCTTATAGCTCACAATGTCTGCCAGGAGTGGTATACTAGCTGGATTCGAACGTTTCTCTGGACACTAGCATGCTGTTTTTGCAGGATCACCCTTCCAATGTATTGTAGCTGTTGTGAATCAAAACTAACTACAGCTTCAGTCCTCCACACAGGTGCTACAATTGTTAGAGTCAAATTTCAAGCCAAAAGGTAGATTTTTAGTGAAGTATTCCTTCAAACAAGGACTACAGAGAGTGAAGAGGAGGGGAGGCATGGAAAGGTTTGTTTTTAAGGCACTGAAACTGCATGGTTTGCCTCTATTCCCTTCCCGATAACAGGGCAAGGGACAAGCCAGAGGCAGCAAGGAGGGCCCTTGGTGCTGAATAAGAAGCCAAAGCCCTGCCATCCCTTAATCCTTCACTTCAAATTGGACTCTGTGCCAGAGAATGTTTTTTATTCTTCTTCTGCATTGTTTAATGGAGCATGGGCTGGGGATGGGCAGTCTGACATCTCTGAGCTTAGTAACATACAATATTTACACAAATAAACACTTTTGGGAAAGCGCACACTCACACGCCGTCTTGCACAGACATGCAGCTGTGCACACGTACGTTATGCAGGTGCTCACACATAAAGACACACACACAGACTTGCGGTTACACACTCACAGACCGACACACACACAATAGAAACGGTGGCGGTGCATTTTTTTTGGGTCACAGTCACAAACATGTCCTCTTTAAAGTGAGTGGAAAAGTCCGTCCTTCCTCTCTCTCTAAAAGAATAGTGCAGATGGTAGGATTCTCTCTTTCTTCCCCTTCTCTCTCAGCTTAATTGTTGTTTTCTTTTTAAGAAAGGTTAAAGGTTCTCTAAGCACAGGACAGATAGCTGTGATGGACAGGAGTCTTGGCCAGTTGCCGAGGCGGTGCTCTACCCCTCCCCCCATACTTCTTCTCCCCTAACTCGCCGACAGAAATGGGACCCAAAATCAAAGGTCCAGAGCCCTTCCAAATGTTTACATAAAACTACATGCACGAACAAAATTGGCTCCTTCTCTCTCTGTCTCCCTCCCCCCACCGTCCACTTGCGTCCATCATTTGCTCTCCAGGTTGTAGCACTTCTTCTCGGCCTGCTCCTTGCCGTTGTAGCCGGGCAGAGGCCACCCGTATTTGTCCACGCACCAGCAGTAGCCCCGCCTCCTGCCTTTGGATGGACGGCACTGCAAACAGAGGGCGAGAAAAATATTTAGTCTACTACTGTTTAGCTGCTTTTACTACACACTGTGCAACGATTAACATGCCTTCAACATGAAGGTTTTCATCTTCAGTTTAGAGACTGCAGGAAAAAACAACAACTGGAAAGTAGCAAAGGACTTGAAAACAGATTAGCGTTTTCAAGGTGAGGAATTACCCTGACACAGCTTAATCTACTTTATCAACATCTGTGTATTATTATACAACTCAACCTTTCTCTGTTGACTTTTAGGTTTCGGATGCTTGTCAGGAGGCCAAGTCATGCCTCAGCAGAACTCACGATCACGGGGAGGAATGCCCTGATGCCCGGGAGATGCCTCCTAGCTTTTATGTGCAGAAACTATCAAGAGATAAACACTGCAGATGATGCAGCTGCTAGTCTCGTGAAAGATGATAATAAATGTATCAAGATCAGAGCGGGAGAGCCTCGCACAGGGATCCACGTGCCACCAGCATGCCGTTGTGTTTGTCCCTTCTATGAGCTGTTTATTTATCAGGCTTATGTCCTCCTGACCAGTGGGGGTAAACGATGAAAAAGCAAATTATTTTCGATAAAGAGGGGAAGGGAATGAGGAACGCACTGAGTGAGTGAGAGTAAAGGAGTGTGAAGGTAAACATGGAGTTGCTAAAATATTTGCCAAGGCCAGTTGGAGGGCTGCAAGGAATCCAATGCTGCTATTTTGGGAAACTGGCGGACACTCAAAATCATCTGGAGCTGATTATGGCCTGTGCGTGCACAAGCGCATGTGCATGCGCACATAAACACACATCAGCAAACATGTAGGCACACACAAACAAGAGTTGTGTCTACTGTACGTATACATACCCCCCACCTGCTTACTCACACACACACACACACACACACACACACACACACACACACACACACACACACACACACACACACACACACACACACACACACACACACACACACACACACACACACACACACACACACACACGTATACAGTACTATCAGATGTCCCACAAGGGGCTGGGCTTTGTAGAGTGGCAACTTTATGAGTTCCATTTGGGTTACACATGAAACAACCCAATCAGTTGGGCCAGGCTAAACTCTGGCTCAGAATACTTCTCCTCCTACCCATCGTCCTTCCCGGGGGGAGTGGTGAAAGAGCTGTGAGGTGACCAGCCAGAGACGATCCACGCCTGACTGTCTCAATGCCTGTGTCTTTAGCGGCACAGTCCAAAAGTAGTGGACAGTATACACTATATGCAGAACCAAAAGTCTCTGTACACCAGAACAGTACCATATAGTCACATTTTCCTGACTGGCAGCCCCTTGTGTTTGTGCGAATAATGGCACTGATACATTACATTGACTTGGAAGATGCTTTTGTCCACAGTGACTTGTGTATTTCAGTGTCATGCTCAATGAAACTCCCCCCTGTGGGCAGGAGGAGCTAGGAACTAAACCACCAACCAGCTTGGAAGTAGCATGACAATAATAAGTGCAAAACAGGCAGAGATGTCACATACAAAGCACACACTCTATAGCCAAGATTTGATAGGCCGAGGAGAAATGTGATAAAATAGCTGCTTTTCTGAAGAGCTGGGAAGTAGGACAGTGGTTTATACTGACATGCACCAACTTGCGGTGACGTGTCGAGACTTGTGTGTATGTGTTGGCTTACATTGATAACACTGATGACTTTCACACCTGAGACTGCAATGTGTGTCATATCTACCAACAGTTAACATCAGTTTTTATAGTTTTTTTACATTCTTGCCAAGAGTTACACAAGACCGATACCACCCTCATGTGCCCCAGAATGTGTGGAGCTGTATCCTGGAGACTACTTGCCCAGCTTAGCATAAAGATTAGTGGCAAGGGGAAACAGCTAGCCTGACTATTTCCAAAGTTTAAAAACACTCTTAAAGCCACCAACACATGATCCACGATACATGATTTGTTTGCTTTAATGTAAAATGAATAATTACATGCTGCTCGCTAATTCCGTGGCGAACAACAGAGCAGTGACTTTCTAGAGTGCACTTATGTACAGTTTATCTACTGCACAGAAGGGGCAGTGTTTATGTTTCAGGAGATCTAAACCACACATGACACCAGTCTCCATTGACGGGGTCAATGTGGAGGTGGTCAGCACCTATAAGTACCTGCAGGTACACACGGACAATATACTAGACTGGTCAGCCAACACGGATGCGCTGCATCGCAAAGGGCAGAGTCGGCTCTACTTCTTAAGGAGGCTGCGGCGATTCAATGTCTGCAGTAAGCTCCTCTGGATGTTTTACCAGTCAGTCATTGCCAGCATCCTGTTTTATGCTGTGGTGTGCTGGGGAGGCAGCATTAAGAAGAGAGATGCTGGGCGACTGAACAAGCTGGTAAAGAACGCTGGCTCTGTTGTTGGGATTGAGCTGGAGTCGCTCACAGCAACTGCAGAGAAACGGACAATAAGTACGTTGCTGGCGATCATGGACAACTACACTACACCGCTACACAGTTCATTAAACAGAGGAGCACGTTCAGTGGCAGACTTCTGTCACTGTCATGCTCAACAGACAGGTTAAGGGGTCCTTTGTTCCCAGGGGGGAGGGGAGAAATTGACTTTTCAGCATGAGCCTGTCTCTCTCAGCCCCCACCATAATATCACTTGTCTGCTGTACAACTGTCTTACAGACTATATTAGTCCTTCTACATAATCTGGAATGTGGTCATAACATCTACATCTTATTCCCTGTTGCATATTGTTCTTATTCTTATTCAATCAGTCAGTTTATATATTCAATATGTTTATATTGAATAGTCATAGTTTATATTTAATCATGATCTACTGCACTGCTCATTCCCTCTACTGTTTACTTTTGCACTATCACCATTGCACAGTCTACCATAGTATATCACCTTATCATGGTTATTGCATCTCTGTGAGTGGTTTTTATTTTATTCTTAAATATGTGCAATTTATGTGTGTATATGTGTTTGTTGTGTTCTGGTTGTTGATCTATCTATCTATCTATCTATCTATCTATCTATCTATCTATCTCTCTATCTATCTATCTATCTATCTATCTATCTATCTATCTATCTATCTATCTATCTATCTATCTATCTATAGGTTCTATGACACTTTATGACTTTATTAACATTAATATGAGTTCCCCCAGCCTGCCTATGGTCCCTCAGTGGCTAGAAATGGTGATAGGTGTAAACCGAGCCCTGGGTATCCTGCTCTGCATTTGAGAAAATGAAAGCTCAGATCTTGCCCCTTCTGACCTCATAAGGGGCAATATTCTAGATCGGCCCATCTGAGTTTTTTAAGATTACCTCCCATTTCTCTGCTTTGCCTGCCCAGAGAATTTGGCCCACCCATGAGAGAGACATCATGGCTTTCAAACGAGCAAAATGGCAGTTGGTCAAGGCCACACCACCAGCCTCCACCTTGCCCTTGACGCTGTTGAGGAATAAGATACATCTTAGATAAACAGTGTACCTAAGATGCATAAAAGGGAATATACATTCTACACAGCTTATCAGATGTGGATGTTAACCCCCTAAAATTGAATCTGACGATCAGCACTTTAATCTCAGTAATTTTTTTCATCTAAATTCCAACACCCAGGAGTGCAGAGCTAAAACAAAACTCTCCTAATACTTATACACTGCATTGCAGGCGGCTGTGCAGCAACACAGAGGCAGATAGACAGACAGGCTTTAGAGTGTGACCAGGTGTCTGTTTCCGGAGTAGTCAACATCCACGTGCAGCTTGCATGATCAAAGGCAGCTTTATAGAGACAGAGGCCTATTAAAATACCTCACCAACAACTACTGCAGCAGTCTGGGGGCTAGTACGCAGCCCAACCCGCCCTATTCTCACAAACTAGCATCGAGGGATTCTTTTCCGTTTTCCTCCTACCTCGCTTTCCTCCTCCTCTGTTTTCTGTCTTTCTCTCTCCTCTCCTCCCTCAATTCCCTCTCACGTTGCCATCTTCGGAGTCTGCGGTCAGCTTCTATTTTAGCCCAGACCCAGTGGACGAGACTTCGGAGAGGAGCTTGACATTGTGTTCCTCTGTTCTGATTAATGATGATGGAGTCCTGTATGTGCCTGGTGTGTCTGGCTGCATGGGGGGTTGAAAAAGCCAAAGGGGAGGCGGAAGGGAGAGGAAGAGCAAAATGTGCATGTGTGCATTCCCCTGTTGCTTGGCTACCTTTGAATTTCCGCTCAGTCTCTCTTTCATCTGTGAACTATTAGCAGTCATCTCAAGCAATCCTCTCTTTACTGCTTCAATCTAAACACACACACACACACACACACACACACACACACACACACACACACACACACACACACACACACACACACACACACACACACACACACACACACACACACACAGTAGGTGAATGCCAAAGACAGCCAAGCTTCCACTGAGGACTGGATGTCACTTAACGACTCCTTAACACAGATTAAAGGTTTTCAGTGTTTTGTTGCAAACTTCCTTTTTGCATTGACTTCCTTTTAAAATGCAAACTAATCCTTGCAAATTAAAGGAATAATAAGGCAACAATCTATCTGCACTCACCACCTGTGGGCTCGGAAGGTGGCTCTGATAAGTTTGTAGCTTGTTTTCATTTATGACAGCTACGTTGGATTCCAACAGTGATCCAATTTCATAGTAAAGAAATGGCATAATGCAATGAAATTTGTAAACTATTTGGTTATTCACTGTGTCCCAAACAATCATAGTTTTGCCAAAACATGGCTGAATATCCGGCATCCATTGTTGCTAGTAGCTAGCTCTTGAAACTACACTAACCAGCTAACCATGCTAGTTACAGAAGCTGTGTGTTTAATCATGTTTAGGTGAAAATTCTAATATATGGGTAAAAAACACAACTGTTGCTAACATGGTTAGCTGTTCATGTTTGTTATTCATGACCAGTTTAAGCAGACAGTCACAAATAACGATGTAAACAGCTAATTGTGTTAGCAACAAACAGAAGCTGTGTGAGGCTTATTTTGGTGAGAATTTAAATGTTCAGAAGTCCGACCCATTGATTGCGTAAGACCCATTAAGAGTTAAAGAAATGTCACAAATGTCGGCCATTCTTCTTAGGGCTGCACAATTAATCGAATCACGATTTTGGCTTCCCACGATCAAATTTGCATGACCGTGCGATATTTTAAATGCGTCATTTCATAGAACGCTTTCCTTTTTTTGCAAAGCCCATCTACCGCTCCGTAAACCACTGTCTGACCATGAGCCAGTCAGAGTTGTTCCTGCACCGTGCAGCTTAGTTTCTAGATGTAGACAGTCACAGAGGACAGAGTAACGTGAGGAAAATTCAACACATCGCAGTCGATCATACGTCGGTCACAAGGTTTACCAGTTTACCATTAAACGCAACATTTTGTCCCGTCTGTGTTGTTTTTCAGACAACAGCAGTGACCAGTGCTAGATGTAATATTTTTCCCAGGTCGCACCGGTGCACCTAACGTCCTCGCATCCGCTGCCTCTCCACAAACGAAGCAATGTTGTTTATATGGATATGCTTTAATTTTACATCACATGACCCATTTCTTCTGTAAAGCCGTGCCTGTGTTGGATCTCTCCTCTTACTCTCTGCACAGCCCCGCCCCCATTGACTCACACACGGCTCCCAGCAACATGGAGAGACACAGCGCCGGTCCATACTGCTGACATTGGTCCACAGTTTTAATTGTTTTTAAAACAGCTGTATATTGTTAAGTATGAGAGGCAAACCTGTATTTCTACCAGTGTTTCCGCTAGTAACTCTTCTATCGCGCCGGCCACTGCGAAAAAACACAGAAGAAGTTATTGAATGCAACTAACTTTAGTTCGTAGAGTAATAGCATGTGAGACAGAGCCTGCTGGACCTGCAAGAGATGTGACCCATGGCCAGAATATCATAGTTCATAAAAATGCAGCGCAGTAACGATACAGACCTTTCATACATACAACGTGTGTAACTCTGCTTACCCGCCATTCAACCCGTGCTGGACCCATTCATAATGAGTCAAACTGTGAGTAAAAACTCTGTGAGTACGTTCATCACACTCCCCCCACCTCTCTCCCTAGCTCTTTTATTATTGAAAACAAGTGAAGGAGCTTTCTCAGAGATACATTTAAAAAAAATATATCATATATATATATATATATATATATATATATTTTTTTTTTTTAAATACATCCTACGCTATTTATTTCAAATAGCTAATTTTTGTTTACATGTGTTGCAGCTGTATGTCTATACAACATACAACTTCAACATGAGAAGAATGTAGCATAATATATATCTGAAAGCAGTTATAAATAGCCTATGTGAAAATAACATTTGTTTTGGTTAAAATTAACAAATAATCGCGATAATTAATCGTGATCTCAATATTGATCAAAATAATTGTGATTATCATTTTGGTCATAATTGTGCAGCCCTAATTCTTCTTTTTTTATTTTATTTTTTTACATTTGCTTTTGGAATCTGCTGCATCCATTTTGAATCCAAGCTAGCTACAGTTGGTGTCCTCTATGAAGAAGCAAGCTATAAACTTTACTGTGCACCTTTCAAACACAGTGAGGTGAGTAGTTGATAGTCAAAACAGTTTATAACATAGTTTATCATCATAGTTTTTTGGAGGGGTATTCCTTTAAGGAATTTCTCACTGGAGTTTGCTCACAAATCTCAACACCCTAAACCACAGAGTCTGAAGCTCAGCTCAGGGGTCAGCTAAGACCTTGTGCCCCACATTCTCAACCTTGACTCTGGCCCTGCGTGGTGCACATGGCTGTCACTAAAAAAGCACATTTCATCCACCCTGCACATTCATAATGCTACCTTTATGGGGTGGGTATGCATGTGTGTTGTGCGTATGAATGCGTACTCTTGTGATGCTGGTCTTTATAGCTAATAGCAGCGCCGCTGGGCTTCACGGACATTAAAAAGAGCCTGGTCTGACCACAGGATAAACACAAGCTCATAAAATGCAGTGTGTGTGTGTGTGTGTGTGTGTGTGTGTGTGTGTGTGTGTGTGTGTGTGTGTGTGTGTAGGGGCGCACATTTATGTATTTGTGTAAAAAAATGGTGCATTTGTGTGTGTGTGTGTGTGTGTGTGTGTGCGTGTGCGTGTGTGTTTGTAAGTTGCATTTGGGAGTAGCTGCAGGATATTGCTTTTTCTAAAAAAAAAAAAAGAAATAGTTTAATGAGAGTCCCAGTGAATTCTACATCGGGATAATTTGTGTTTGTTTTAGAAGAATGGAGCCACACAAACACTTGAAATATGAGCCTAAAGAATCAATATAAGTAGCGACTGGATGTGGGGACATTCTTTGAAAAGAAAGATTGTACGACATTGGGTGAAGAAGAGGACACTTTTTAATTGCGAGATATTTGATCAATTATCCTTTTGGAGAAAATTCACCGATGGAAAATCTGATTACGACCTAATTCATAAACAACTTAAACTACAAACTTCCATTTATTTGCATATTAAAGCTTCTCTACTTTGCTCAATTTCATATTATGCTACATTCGATGACTTAGGGTTTCTCAACTGAGGACAAAAAAGATTTGAAGTTGTTGATTTGGGATCTGCTAATATGTGATGGACATTACTTATGAGACTATATGGCCTCAAATATATATTGTTTGGACGTGTTTGCACGGTTGGGAGTGTAGTGCGAATCCCTGCGGACATTATCAGATTACGACATTTACGTTAAATGAACAATAAAGTAATTATTAGCTCAAGCCTAAAACGTATCATGATGGGGGTTAGCAAACCTCAATACTAATGTATCCACCATTATTAGAAGTTGAAACCTGATCTTAAAAACCTAACTTTTACACATTATACACTGATGCATTAAAATTTGCTAAAAGAAAAACGGGTTTTGTAGAAAACATGTTTTTTTATTCTCAAACTGAGATATTGACAAAGGATAATTTTGTTATCAGTACCAAAACATATTATGAAACAGCCATGGCCAAAAAAAGAAAAAAAAAAGTTTATATGAGAAGGAAGGCGAGGTGGATTAGAAATCCAGGGAGGGAACAGAACGAGGGAGAGAGACAGAGTGAAAATAGCTGTCTGGGTCACCGAAGGTTGGCCAGTTATTATAAAGCCATTGTGGTCGGTGTGTACATTTATACAGATCCTTCTGCGTCATGCTCAATAAGTCAGTCCTTATGGGCCTGGCACTGTCAGGACCCAGTGAGGGAGGAGGGATAAGGGTACACAGGCACCTGGCTCACATCCTTAACCCAATGCCTCCTCTTCCTCCTCTTCCTCTCAACACACACACTAAACTCTGAAAGAGTACACAGAGAGATGCAGACACTGTCGTCCCATTCACAACCCTCTGCGGGGTGATTCCTGGCCAAACAAGAAGGGAAAAGCCAGGTGGGCGGAAGGGCAGGATGGACAGAATGATGGAGCGGGCAGGCAGAACAAAAGACGGGTGGATCACTGTAGGCAGGGCACAATGGGGGTAATGATGGGTGGGCGAAACAATGAATAAGAGAGAGAGCCAAGGAGTGACAGCGAGAGAGCGGAAAAGTGAGAGTGTGAGACTTTGGGGGGTGTAATGAGTGGGTCAGTGTTAGGCATGCATGGCCTGAACTGGGATACTGGGCCAATTCATATAACTGCTGCTAAAAATAGGTTTCTCTGTAGCCGGGTTAGGGCTAACACTGCTCGACCTTCTCCTAGAGTGCTGGGGCACTCATATTACCAGCAACATATACACTGGAAACCACACACATACATGCTTGTGACTTTTTCCCTGTGATAGTTGACCCTTAAACAATATTATAATCCTAATTAATCCTATCACAACTCACTGTTGACGTGAAAAAGTGGTTATTTTGCCCTACATGTAGATTCCAATAGTGACAAGAATTCTGAGTGTAAAAACGCAATTTTCTGCAACTTTCCAACACAGTCAACCAGGTCCACTTCACAAAGCGATCGATCCGGTGTGCGGAGGTGAGGAAGTGTACAGGATTTCACAGAGGGCTTTTCAACCCGTCTCTGAGCTATAAGCATGTATCCCTACAACGTACAACAAACCATTTTGTTTTGAGCGTACCCTTCACTACCCTCTTCACTAGGGCTGTAACCGAAATAACACAGTGCCAGGGGTTCTCTACCATGGAGTAGGCGCAGCACCCAAGCTTTTTTGGGCAATACATGCCAGCCTTACACCAAACAACTTTTCAAGCGATTCCGACAAAATCAAACATGTTTGATATCGTCGTAAGTTTAAGTCCTAATAGCAAAATCTTATAGTCTGTAACTAAATAATGACTAGGGCTCCTCACAATATGAGGAAAATATCTAATTGCGATATTTTGACTGATATTGCAATTGTGATATGATTCACGATATTGGAGGGAATGATCATTTTTGTATCATTCTCATTTTCATTCAAAGATATAAAAAAAAAATAATGATTGAAGCGTAATTTTTTGGGAGGATCTTTAGTCTGTAGGATACGATTTTTAGGCGGGGATGTCTCTGCAGCCCCACAATACTTTATTTTAGAATGGTTTAACACATGTTTTGCCTTTAACAAATATTCCGCCCCCCCCTGCAATTTGGACATTGCGCTAGTTTCGTAATTTCGATAAAATTGTGATTTGTGACTTGGGATTTGTGCAGCCCTCATTATGACAGATTGTCAGATATAAGATGGGTGTCTTTAGATGTGAGATGGTGTCAGACTTTGGTCTTTTCAGAGTCTTCTAGTGTGTAGTAGGCATAAGTCCAATTAACATAAAATCAATGTGAGCATCCAAACTAACTAAAAGACTTCTTAGATGATTGTGGTTTGTCCCCAGTGGACTTCTTTAGCAAGTTTTGTCTTTAAGCTTTTTGAATGTTATTTCTTTATTACCTCCTCTAGCTTTTCCAATGTTTTAGACACAGATATGGTAATCAAGACGTAAAGTAATGAGGTAATAATAATGGTCAAAATGATGTACAATTGCATTTTTTTTTTATTGAAAAAACGTGAACATTTTCCTGATGGAGAAACTCTAAACTCCTGCCAAATTCGTGCACCAAAGTCTTCCACATACCCAGGAAAAACAGAGGGATTTATGGTAGAGCTTTTGCCGTAGCCTACATAAGTGGCCTGTAGTTTATACTTGTGTGTTGGTGTCAGCTTTGATCTCTTTGAAAGAATAGCAAGGCCGTGGTGTGTGTGTGGGGAGCGTGTGGTAGAGAAAGTGAGAGAGTGATGGTGATTATCTTCGGAGCGAGTGCCGACTTGAGTCACAGTGAGAGAAACAAAGTATCTGCCCTGTGCTTTTTGACCAATCTGTAGCAGGAAAAGTTGACCTTCTCCTTGATTTCATGTTGTTTATGGAGAAGGAGAACCAGGAAATGAGTCGCTACCAAGCCACAGCGGAGGAGTGTGAGTCGCTGCAACGTGTAGTTACATACACTTTTCATATCCAGATCAAGAAAAAAATACTATTTGTATGATTTTGCTTGCAGCCAATCACTGCAAGCCTCTTTGAGTTGATGCGACGGACCAACCGGTTCTTATTCCCAACTCATGAAATACTGACACTTGGTCCGTGTCTCTCAGTGTCAGAGACGCAAAAATCACCCTTTAGCATCGCGGTTATTAGCCATTCCAATAAAATAGTGTTGATATCGCTGTCAAGGCAACCCAAAGAAGGGGGAATTGTGCATGTGTGGGATGAGTCGGTTTTCAGGTATGCAGTGAGTCTATTTGTATGTCCGCAGGTGTGTAGGTGTGTGTGTGTGTGTGTTAAGCGTTAGCAGTAACTTGACCACTGTAAGTTCATGTAGTATTAAGAGCGACAACGGTTTTGAGTGATATGAAAGACTATAATCCATGCAGAGAGGTTGGTTGTGGTGGTTGATGGTTGAAACAACACAGGACTTTCATCCGGGAGATCGGGGTGTCCCATTTTTGTCCCGCGTGTCACTGAATTGTACATTATATAACCCCACTCACAATCTTTTGCTAAACCTAAGTGTCCCGTTCTAGTGTTGCATGTTAGTTAAACGAATACTTTTTAAATGACGCCAAATTGGTCCTGATCCAAAGCATCAAAAAATGACGCCAAAAAGAAAGCCCCACTGCGTCTGACTGAGGCAGTAAAGGAGACTTTTTGGATCAGTAACAAACGCCAAAAGCACCTGACCATGCAGGTACACACTACGGACAGCAATAAGTCAGTGCAAGTACATTAGCGTTAACTAAGCCAAACTACAAAGAGCTATATGAAAGTGCAACTGTAAGTTTACATCATTCACATGATGGGTATTGAATGAAGTAGTACATTTTTATTGTAATTATTGCAAATGATACCCAGCACTAGACTTCTCCTACTCCTCCACAATTTATCAATTTGCTCAGTATATTCAAACCGTCATTGTCTCCCAGAGCACAGTAAGCAGCTTTATGACTCAGCCAACTAAGCCAACATAGTCCCAAGAGCCAAATGTGAAGAGCTGCAAAAAACAGCAGTGTGTGTACGGTCATATTTTAGCAACATACTGAGCAGCATAGTATGGAAATTATGCTGCAGGAGTGGTTTCACAAGTTTCTTTAATCATTTTGATCCCTTTTTTCTGCTGTAAAAATCTATCACCACTGGAATCAGTTGTAACCGACATGAGTGTAAGCTGACCACAGTTGCTTTTCTTTTCCAGGAATCCAGAACTCTTTTAGGAGCTCTGGAACTTTTTCTGTATTTCCACCAGTTTAACCTGTTTCCAGTGTTTGTCACTGCCCACCAAAAGTCCTCCTCTCTGGAGATATAGTCCTTCTGGTGGCTTTACAACTATCTGGGCAGAGTCTGCAGTACTGCAGTATGATCACACGCTGGTCTCCCTGATCAAACACAAGCCTCAAAACTGCTTCAACATCTGTATTTCTTCAAAGTAAAATGAAGAAGTGGCTGTTGCTAATATCACCATGTGGAGTAGGGATGGGATTGAATCGGGAGTAATGTAGCTGAATACCTGATATATTCATGATATAGCTAAAAAACAAGCAAAAGATTTCCACATCTGCACGTCTTACACAATGACTCTATGTTAGTGTTTCTTTGTGTGTGAAAACCATTACCGTTATCTAATCCGTTATCAGGAATGCACAAAAGGAACTTATGTATAATTCTTATTTTACTTCCTTTACTTACTGGAACTACCTGGCTCAAAAGCTGTGTTAGTTTCCAGTTCAACTCCTAATTGCTATTTGGTGCATAAGGTCCATATGAAAGATGACACTACATATCAGCTTTCACCAGCCACCTTTCAACAGTTTGTTAGTATTTGTTATTAAAAGATTGCGGTTGAAGTATCACTGTAAGATACTAACACAGCTTGTGTATTGTGTGTATGGTTATGCCCCTTTTTCCTCTGCTCAGTCCTTCACCCATCCCCCCCCCTTTGCTCCCTTCTTTTCACAGTATTGTCACCCTAGACGGTTCACACGGTCTCCTCTTCGCTGCGTTTCCGGTCATAAATCTCTGCAACACACCGTGAAGGCACATCCCTTCAGATGGATTTAACACAACACCCTGCCCTCTGAGAAAAGGGTGACAAGGGCTGGCACACTGCTGCGCACACACACACACACACACACACACACACACACACACACGCGCACACACACACACACACACACACACACACACAGACACAGAAGAAAACTGACACTTTCCCGGTATGTATTTTTTGATCAAATCCAGGGAAAGAACAAGGAAAAGTCTGATTGTAATAAAAGTAACGAAACCACACTTTGGAGACTTTGGGGAAAGAGTGAGGTAAGAATCTGAGAGAATGATGTGTGTGTGTGTGTGTGTGTGTGTGTGTGTGTCTTTGTTATGGCTCGAGTTGGTCTCTGACTCATGGTGCTTGGGGGGGGGGGTTGATGACTAATGTGTTTCTCAGAACAGGCTCTAGCTCAGTGGAATCCCTCCGATAAGGTTCCCATACTTGGGAAATAGGATGGTGGTATTTACTGCTGTATGTCTCAGCAATGCCCCACCACACCTCCCATCCATCCTTCACGGACTCCTCTCCAAGGCTTTCAAGTTCGGCACATCACCCACCAAACAACTTCACATTAATTTTAGCTTCCTCGTTTTTTCCCCCGTCTTACAAATGAGCAGGCCATGGGTGGCCCGAGCCTGCTGCACCACGGACAAGAAAAACTAAACCAGTGACAGCCTGTTTGTTTTTTTTACCTCACCAACAGCACCCCACACCTACACACCCTCACCAAAACTACAGCCATCAAACAAGCGCCATACATACACTCCCCTGTCGCCACATCTACCGTGCCACACACACTCACAGACCACATTCTTACATCCATACCCCCCACACTCTCCCACACCACAAACACACCTGACCGACTTCATTTCCTGTGAGGCATGAGTCAGACGGCTGCAGTGCATTTACTGGAGTAAAACATGGTTATTAGCCATTCTGATAATATAGTGTTGATGTGGCCGTCAAGGCAACCCAAGCTGCAAAAAAAAGGGGGCATTGTGCATGTGTGGGTGGGTGGAATGAGTCGGTGTTCAGGTATGCAGTGGGTCTATTTGCATGTCCGCAGGTGTGTGTGTGTGTGAGTGTTTAAGTGTGTAAGACACGGTGTGAGAGAAACAGAGAGATGAAACAGCAGGGAGAGCTATTCACCTGTTTTTTCTTGTAGAAGCCCTTTCTGTCACAGTTGGGTATGCGGAAGCCTCTCGGGTTGAGCACGTTGCTGATTTTAAGACTGCTCAGGATGCTCTCCATCTCCCGCCGACACGGCCCCTAGCAACACGACAAACACACCACCAGTGGTGACACCAGTGTTACACACTCATCCTTACACAATCACAAACATGAAGAACATGAGGAGTGTTCATGCAATTATAGAAGTTCATTGTAAAACGTTAACTTCCTGAACCCCGAATGTCCTATTAACCTTCCCCTTTAGTTAAAGTTAAGAAGCAAATTATTTTCCCACACTGTATGATAACATATTTTTGGTATCTCCTTGTTCAACACATGCTTTGAGCTATATGATGCTTATATTAAAATATATACTACAACTAAAAATGGCCATTATTTTCATGGCTGCATCAAAATCTTAATGTCTGAAACATTTTTTATGTAAAAGTCTCCAGAATTTTTGGAAAATGTAATGTTTTTCTGTAAATGTGAACACTGCTTGTCTGAACAGCAGTGAGTTAAAGTGATGATCCCACTGTTACAGTAGGTCCAGGTTGAAGAGGTTATGTCCAAAAATGAGACATAAACTTTCTGGAAAAAGTAGTACCTTCTTTTACAAAATGACCAAAATGATGTTTGATGTGATAGTACAGTATATAACTTAATGGTACCCTGTGGAGTGTTTGACCACAAATTGCTCTGCAGAGCAGTGTTTTGTTGAAAGATTTCCTATACTGTTTGTATCTTGTGTTTTTTCTCCACATGCACGAGGCTGCACGCACACCACCTACCACAGGTTGACAGTGATATTCTTGCCAACTGCATCCATATGTCATGAAGAGCCAGCAATGTGTAAGATTTGATTCCAGTAAATTGCCTCAGCAGTTGATTTATATGATGAGTTATCCCCCTTTACCAGTCCTGCTAATCAGTGAGTAGAGTCTTTGGTTGAATTAAAAAAAAAGCCTTGGCCCTTGCCCCTGATTCGGCTAGGAATTGCAACAACAGCCAGAGACCTTTGCTGCATGTCGTTCCCCATCTCACTATCCTTTGACATCTTGTCATTTCTCTTGTATCAGTTTTCTAACACGGGCATTGAATGTAAAAGTTGCAGACTGCTGTCTCTCCATGGCATAAACTGATGATGCATATCAACAGAGGTTGGATGGTAATTTAATAAATAAAAAAACAAGATGATAAAGTGCTTGTTTTATTGCATATGGGTGCCTGACATTTGTTCTAGCACAGCCTTGAAACACAAGGCAATGTGGTGCTGAATGTATTAAAGTGTCTTTACAATTAAAGGTCTCTTTAAGTAGGTGTTTGAAGATAATAACATTTTCAACTTCAATAGCAGAGGTTCATAAAGACTTAACTGGTTAAAAAATAACTGTCACACACAGTGCAGTGCAGTGCAAGGGTTATCATTATTATTTTTTTGTCAGTTAAGTGGTGTCTCTGTTAAAGTAGACAAGACACAAACACTTGAGGCTGCACTGGGTCAGTCAGGTACAACAGGTAACAGTTGTAAAAATATCGTTTAATTTAAACTTTTTTTAACCGGTTGTTTGGGTCATAATGTAACTAGCTACATTTTTTAAACACTATTGTTTACGAATTTATCAAAAGATAAATATTGCGTCGAAAATACCAGGTATTGTTAGCTAAAGAGCTAACTAGCTGGCAAACAAGCTAGCAAGCTAACGATAATTAACTGCTCAGTGACTTTTCTTTTCTCTTTTGTGCGTAACATGTATAGTTCTAATTATTTATGTTTTCAAAAGGCCAACATTATCAATCTTAAATATAATTTTGTCCAATGATAAATATTGTGAACAAAATGCAAATAGCTTGAGGTAACCGGAAGTATACTAGCTAGCTAGCTAAGAAAAAAACTAGCAAGCTATCTGTCCCAGATCTTCTTCTTCCGAGTGACATGCATAATATGTGGTTGGCATCACACACACATTTTATTTAAAGAACGCAGGTAATTCATTTTATTTCACAGTCAACAGATGTCTTTATGAACCTCTGCCAGTTACTGTTTTTCACTGTTAACAGAAATATCAATGCCTTTAGGGTGTGACTTACATACTCGGTCTCCCTCTTGCTCTCCAGGGAGAAGTTGTGCATGTCCATATTGGCTCCTCCTGACACCGATTCCACCTTGTAGCCCTGAGTCTTCCTGTTCTGATCTTTCTGGATCAACTTGTTGTGCAGCGGAGGTCTGATGTCCATCGACCCCCGACTGTGCCCACCCTTCACGGTCGCCAGTCCAGGCAACACTGTCATCGTCGCGGTAACGTTGGCACAGTCTTCTTCTATAAGATTTCCAGCGTTTTCTGAAGATGTAAAGGTAAGTCATCAGTTTTAAAATGCTCCATACTTATTTAACAAAGTCGAAGTTGGTTTAGATTCATAGATTGAGATTAATGCGTACATTTGGTGGCTGATTCTCATATATATATGATGTAATTTGCAGTGTAGTAGTGGAAAATGTGCTTTATATCTTTCAGTTTTGTCACTTTCTCAAAAAACAAAACAAAAAAAACCACTTAACTTTTCAAATCTGGACTAGATTGGAGTCCAGAGACTGTTTATATACTATTATTTGTTTGTTTTTATCTGGACTATAAATCTGCCCATTGCACAGAGTGCTTAAACTACTTGAACAACTATTTTGTATACTGTATATGTGTCTATGTTTTTGTATTCATTGTTTATTCTTATTAATGTTTAATATGTTTGTTTGTGAATGTATGCATCAATCACCAAGGCAAATCTGAATACAGGAAAAGCAGTGGGATCCGCCTTTTTTCACAAAAAGAGTTTTATAAATCTGAAACTGTGTTTTAAACAGTCTCTGGGGACTAATTGATAATCTAGTACAGGTTTGACAAGTGTAATTAGGGCTGGGTGACATGGCTAAAATCTTCTATCCCAATATACAGTAGGTCACTTGATATCTCGATAACGATAATGGTATAACATGTTTTTCTGGTAATACAATAAATAGATAGATAAATTGTCTTTGTGAAATAACCACAAGAAAAAGCCTCTTTTTGTACAGTGTGAATTAAATACTTGACATATGAAAAACACTCAGTATCTACCCAGTGCAAACAAATTAATGAAGAACGTGTTAAAGAATCACAACGTAAAGCGTTGTGCAAATGATGTTAAATATTGCAGTAACGTAGTTCAGCCGCTGGTTAAACGCGATAGAAACAATATAGAAAACATATACCTTTTAGACATTTTTACGATTTATTGTCGTATCGCCCAGCCCTAAGTGTAGGCTTAAGTATAGCTTAGTGGTTTTTAAGTTAGACCTGATTTTTATTGGTGCAGAAGAAACCACCATCTTTTTAAACAAAAAAAGGTTTGACAAATCCTAAAATAGGTTTTAAACAGGCTTTTATTACGATATCTTTAGATAATACTTTTTTCACAACTGCATGTGGTGCAAACACTGGAAATCGGCTCCTAAATATTCTTATCATTTATTTTCCTGTAACTTACATCTTAAGCTTAGAATCCAAAGTACTGAATCAGAAGCCGACTTAAACGTTGTAGAGTTGTGTTAGTTTACTATTATGAACATTTTGATGCCAGCAATGCCTGCTTTTCTTAATCCAACTGAGAACTCTTGACTGCCTCAGAGAGGCTTGCTTAAAGAGACAAAATAAAGTTAGCTCATTGCCTTGTGGGCTGTTTGGAGCCAGAGCTGAAGCCAAGTAATTAACAGAAACATGACGATTTCAAATCCACAAATTTCCACAGCATGCAGACCAAGAGATAGTCACAGAGAGGAACTGAGTGTAAACAAGACTTTTTAAGGACGCTGTGAAGAAGAAAATGTTGTGTATGTGTTTATATGTGTGGGGTGGGGGAATAGGGGATTGGGGCTAAAAGAAGAGGAGGTTAGGGCAGTATGAGGTAAAGTGGGAGATGAGGGAGCAGATATATTAATAGCCTGTGGTGCTGGCAAAGATTCCCGTCAAATCTTTAAAGACAGAGTTGGGACCATTTGACCGAGAGGAAAAGAGGGGGTGCTCCAAACACTCCTCCCTAATATAGGAGAGAGACCAAACTACCCGCCATGTGCCACCCGGTCGGCCACACAAGGCCACAGTCGGAGGAGCTAACTGAGCTTGGAGACGTCCCGAAGAGGCAGAGGGACGATGGGAACACACATGCAGCGGCTGACACACACCCGAACACAGTTTTAAACCGTTAACTCAAAGCAGATTTTGTGTACGAGAGCTGCGGTGAGGGCGGCGGACGGGCATGTAGGGGTGTAGCTCATGTGGGCAGGCAGGCTGGCAGCCCACCCTTTCTCCGTGACCACCTGATCAATTAGTGACGTGGTGGGGCTCCACAGTCTCCCAGGCTCTCCAGAACTTGGGACAACAACATAGATGTCAACAACAGCATCAACCGGAACACAACAGTGTCACAAACCGACAGATGATCTTTAACCTGATACAGCCTCCACACGGTTTTTCTGAACTCTGCAAAAGAAATATCCATAAATTTCCATAACTATGGACAGAAATAAGGAGTAATTTTTGAAATTCCTGCAAGCATTAATTATTATTGTCAATATGAACTTTTATATAACCTTTTTAGGACATCTGGGGTGTTTTAGATAAACACATTACGCAATTTGTTTGTATAATGGCACAGGGGTAAACAGCACAAACTGCGGTGAGGAGAGCTTGTTAATGTCTGGGAAGAGAGACTGCTCTGGAACTGGGGACTGAGGGTGGTGGAGGAAACCACTGGGCTGCATTTACATACTCTGTCCATCAGGGGCGCTTGGGCTCATTTCCCACGTTTTCTTTCCCATATCCAATAGTGGAGATATTGAGAAAAAATATGCCGTGATACCTGTCACACTATTGTGTTCTGCTTTACAAGACTGCAGTGAAGTGCGATAAGATGGATTTTTATAATAAAATGTTATTACTGTCCTTAATCAAAAGCAAAATTATAGTATAAAATTATACAGGATTAGAGAATGAGAAGTAAAGAGTGAAATATACAGGCGTGTGTGTGTGTGCACACTGGTGGATGCGCGCGTGTGTGTGTGTGTGTGTGTGTGCGTGTGCGTGAGACAAAGTGCTTGCACACCACACATTACTGTGGCCAAACCAAATAACCAGGAAGATAAAAACACACACAGAGGCTCCTGGAGGCCTGACGTCAGCAGTGCCTAAACACACAACAGTGTGTATTCACATGTAGGTGACATGTGTGCCGTGTCACCAGTGTGAGCAGCATGCATCCATTCACACAAAACACCATGCAGATATAAGGTCTCTCAATATTAGCAGAGACACTAGCATGCAATGAGGAAATATGCAGTTTGGGCCCATTGATAATGACGTGTGAGTGTGTGTTTGACTGTGTGTTGGTTGCTTATAGGGAATTCAGAGAAATGGACCCCCACCACCACCACCCCCTCCTTTGCCACACACCCGAGATGTTTTGTCCCATATCCTGGACCAGGAAAGCACTAGCACATATTTTCATGCTGTGTACAAAAATCCATGAGCTTTACTTGAAGGAAAATAAGGACATTACAGATGACAAGGACATGGTCTGCGCTCAGCCTCAGCTAAATACTGTATACTTACAGTATGTATGTGGCATTCCTTAACTATTGGTTTGAGGGAGCCAGGCTGTGTGTGTGTGTGTGTGTGTGTGTGTGTGTGTGTGTGTGTGTGTGTGTGTGTGTGTGTGTGTGTGTGTGTAGGGAGAAAGAGAGAAGGAGCCGTGTTGTCATCTTCTTAAAACAAACAATCTGCAACCCCTAAACGACAATCTTTCAATTCCTTAAATTTCATTTAGCATTTCACGCATAACGGTCCAAAGCTAAGTGCGCACATGAAAAAAAAGTGGCCGTCTGGTGGGAAAGCAACGATTAATTGCTGCGTAGACCTTCAACCCATAGCTGGTGTTATCCACTCAAACTTTCAGGAGCCTATGATATTTGGGGATTTGTACAACCCAGGCGAACACATCACTGTGCAATGTCAAGCCTGCCCTCCAAAACCTCACGACTAAAATGGTGTTTTACCTTGTGACAGGTTGCAAAACAGCCCACAAAATGCATTACATGCGTATGTTTGTTTGTGCCTTATATCTCCAGTTGATCAGTCTAAGCATCTTTGTCTCATTCATTATAGATAGACTAGGCTACGCACTTAATCGTTTTTTCCCTAATGAGCTGAGAACTCCCGGGACCTGGTCAGCACAGCGCAACACCTCACAGGGGCAGCGCCTGTAAGCCCCTAAATAACAACACACGCACAAAAAAGCAATACCATCATCTATAAGACATTATAAGCGCAAATAAAACCACCGCGTCTTACCTTGTTTTTGCACCGGTATGAGAAGGCTGTTGAGTTTTTTGGCCACGGCGCTGGAGCACACTCCCCGTCCCTCCAGCAGAGCTTGCAGGGGTCGGCTTTCCCCCGGCCGCTGCTGGCAGGTCAAGCCGGAGCCACAGCGCGCCGTGTACACTCCACACGCCAGTCCCTCACCGAGGGCGCACGTCATGCAGCAGCCGCAGCCGGGCTCCCTCACTCGCTCCGCGCAGTCCTTCGGCAGGGGCTTACACTGCAGGAGCGCCCCAGCCTCGCACGGCTCGCATCGGACCACCGGCCCAACGGTGCCGGCAAGCCGGGTGAACGCAGCCAGCGCGGTGGCGAGACAAAGCACGCAGAGACCGGACATTCTGCCGATTAAGCTGGTCACAAAGGGACAGTATGTGAGTTGTCACGTAGGCTTAAGGGGACTCTCTGTGACACAGCGAGCCGGCTAGCCGTCTCCATCTGTATTTTCTTTTAGCAAAGTTCTCGTTTTATACAGGCGGAAAAAGAGCCAACAAGTCACACCCTCCTCCGTATGAATAATGTAAACGGAGAGCCCCGATATGAGGGACCGCTACATCCAGTCTGAAGAGAGAGCTGCTCACATGTTCAACCCTTTTAATCCCTTATTATAATGTACTCCTGATTGTTTATCTTTCATGCTCAGCCTGTTCTGACAAAGAAAAAGCAAAGATGTTTGTTGTTCCATCTGGAAATGTGGCTTCTTGTCAAAGACAGGCAAGTGAAGTAAGCTGCAGATGGCATGTAGCATGACTGTGTTGGTTCTATTCACTTTCAAAAGTATTCATATTTCTTTATGCTACAGTTCAGATGCAGATTTCCACCAGAAAAGAAATATGCTGCACCAGGGAGGATTTCTTCTCTGTTGACTGTTCCCAAACCTGCGGAGGTTACCACACCACTGGCCACATCCCCTGCTGGCATCAAAGGTATGTGAGTGAATGCCATTGGTAGTACCCCCCACATGCAATACTGATAAAACATTCCTCTGGGCAAGTGTGTAGGTGGCCTCCATATAAACCCACTAAAACAATAATTTCTTTGCATATAACTTGTGTGTGTGACCACATGCTCAGTGGCGGTTGCAGTCGAAGAGGTTTTCTTTTACTGTTCTGTGTTGTAGAAGCTGCATTGTTCGGATGCACATGTCAGTCAGAACACCAGCCACAGCTACCGCACACGTGCAGGCTAGACTGTGTGCCTGACCCTTTGCCCAAGTAGGTTCAGGAGCGGTGCTCACCTTTCACATACCCTGAGCAGACCTGGTGATCTGGCATTTTGCATCGACCCCGCAGGCAAGCATCCAGACCCCCGCCCCCCCTCGACCTCACAGGATTTCAAATTATTAGACAGAAAATGTTCAGATTCTGCAGGCTCAGCATTGCCCCCCTGTCCGTTATATCCTCCTGTTCTGCAATAACAAACGCGAGAGGGGGTACACACTGAGAAAATAAAGCAATCAGTATCGGCCATTGTGTGATTTCCACCACAGAAGCAGAAAAAGTGTTGAGACTGCATTATGAAAAACAAGCACAGGGTAAGGAAACACCCCCAGAATAGCAAGAAAATGTCTCCAGCTAAGATTAGTTTTTGTATTACTTGACTTTTATTCTCTTTCTGCATTTTTTCTTGTCTGAAATATTCTGCTTCTGACCTTTGGCTTGTTTATTGTCTGCCCATCCGTCCAGGGTTTGATTAACCTAAAGTGCCCTTACCGTTTAAACTAATTCAGCAAAAAGACACTTTTTTGGGAAACTGTGCCCCCTTTGTGTAAAACCTGTATGATCAGAGTATATTTTGTCATACTGTTAAGGTGACAGGGTTCACCCTGATGTGCTGTTATTGTTTCCCTGCCTGAAGGTCTGCTGCTAAACCTGTCTTCAGAAAATACATAAACAGCCTAAACAGCTATGACATTCTCAAGTTTTATGACATTTTTGCTTGATCAGATAACATGTAATGCGGAAGAGATATGTGGTAAAAGCCAACCAATGGGGACATAATTTCACCATCTCCTGAATGTGTTGTAATTTGCCTCAGGACAGTTTAGAAATAATAAAAACATATAATGAAAGCAGACAACGGCTGGCACATGTTCAACCCGTCTGTGGTGCAGTCTCAGCAAACTGCAATAAGAGATACCATTTGTCATACTCAACGATCTTGTCTTCATCTTGCGTATGCACTTTCTATCTTTCACCCTCTCTGTCTTCTCGCCGTCAAAGAAACTGATATTCTCTAGTTATTAATCTCTGCTTCATTACAGCGTCTCTCTCTCCAGTCAACATTCCTTTGCGTTGCATTCCCACAATGCAGCACATTTCAAGCCGTAAATCATTAATTGGAAACCCAAAGTCGATCGCGGTCCTCAGTAACACTGGCACAATGCACTTTATAATTTGAGGTTTTGTGGGATCGAATGGATCTGGACAGATTTATTTGTTTCCTTCCTCCACAAGTGATTCGAGCAGGACATTTTACTTGCTGTCAGCCTATGCTGTATTCATATGTGAGCTATGCCATCAGCACGCGCCTCGCTCGCTGACCACGTTTTGACCTGCATATATATCCCTTCATACATAAAATTGCATTTTACATGCTACGCACCATGCATCACATTGACTTGACAGCCATGTTATTTAGTGTTTTGTCAGTTGGACAACTTTCAAGTTTACCACAGTGAGCTACAGTTGGTCTTCACTGTGATTTAAAGTGGATCTTCTTTTGGTGTTTTTCCCCCTCAGTGTAACAGTTGGACAGTTGTAGTGTTAATTTTGTCACCTATTTTTCATTTAGTCTTAGTCTTGTGCCAAATGTCCTTGTTAGTTTTAGTCATATTTAGTCATTCACATATCTTTTTTTTGTTAGTCAAGTTTTAGTGGACTGTAAGTCTGGTCATTTTAGTCTAGATTTAGTCAAAACATTTTAGTCTTTTTTTTAAATAACAAATTATTTCTGAGATAATTTCTGATAACCATTTCAGTCAAATAGTTATGACACATTCAGATTATTGTCAATATTGTACGTAAAATGCGACCAAATATTGAGCCTCTTCCTTATTTCACCAGTAAATTCCTGTTAAACGACAAAAAAACAACCACTGGATGGGAAAAGGGTATTTTACAATAACTTTGAATGCAGCACGAAGCTGGCGAGGCAAGTTTCAAGTGAAGCAACATCTTTGTTGTGTTCAGACAGTGAAATACAAACTTTTACACACTCTAGCTTTCAGCATTTCAACCATGTTTAATCCAGCTGCTAGCTAATGCTAGGCTAACATTACCTGAAGCGCAGATATTTAAGTTACACTGAAATGAGGTCGTTAAGGCACCGGTGCTGTATTAGCACCGGGTCTCGGTACCCAACCCTAGTAACAGCTGAATACTCTCTTATGATTAGTTTTTATTTTATGCAAAACATTTTAATCTTGTCTTTTCTCATCAACAATAATGCATGTTAATGTAGTCTTAGTCAGCGTTTTTGGACATTGGTGCTGTCTCTTCATCGTAATTGATTAATTTCTTCTCTTACGCACAATAGTCTAATCAGTTGAATGATAATTCAACTTTGATTGTATTATTGCATTTTGGCCATCATTACTATCTTTGAATCAAAAAGTCTTAACTCGAAGTAAGCCACATCTTACGGTCTTCATCAATGGACAAACTTGTCTCTGTTGTCATGGAGATGGCTTAGTTGTCATCATATGGCCTAAGCGAGACCTAAGATGACAGCTGAGCAAACTTCATGTGCTGACGAACACGGTGACATTAGGCTGTAAACTCAAGAAAAAAAGTCAGTAAGTGCACATTGAGTTCCGAGTTTTTGTCATTTTTTTTTTACAGTGATTAGTAATTATTAGAGCGATGTCAGAACATTGGGATTTCACTAAAAGGAAGTTTAATTGAACCACTTTATCTGGAGGCAAAACTGAAAAGTTCAAATCCACCCAAAAAGTTAAAATAATTCCTCATTGCACAGGAGAACCGTGCGCACTACGGTAAGTAACCACAGTAGTTGTAGACAAAGTTGAAACAGGAAGTGGCTCTCTAAACTCTGATGGATGTTTTCCCATGAACACCATTTTGTAAAAGTTATTGAGTTTACTCTCCAGTTGCTTCCTCCATGTTTTTTATATTTTAATTATAAAATGTAATTTTGTTTAATGATGTTGACTGTGGCTTGCGGGGGGAAGCATAAATAATGTGTACTATCAGTTTTGTGTTGAGGAAAATCATTTGGGACTCTTTTAACTCAGCTGGGGTGCTGACAGCGAGGACAGGCCTCGTCCGTCATGGGGCTAATGAAGCGAGTTTGTTTCTGAAGGCTGACAATTGCATCTGGGATGTTTCAGGCATTTAAACGACAAAACTGTACAGCATGTAGTAAAATCTGGTAAACTTGCCGTACAAAAATATAGGCATTGGTTGATGAAATCTGCTAATTCCATCATAATCAGAATTTACATCTAGCCTTACCACCTAATGCTTTAAACAGCTTCTTTGCTTTAGTAGAGCAAAGAAGATGGGATAAAACCATATGCAGGATGCCAACCTGGGTGGTAGACATCTGCCCTTTTAACCACCATCCTCAGACCCCATTAATTTGGCTGTTTTGAGGTTAGGACTGACAGTTGAATCATTTTCCAGAAAACTCAAGGCCTATAGTTGTTGTTGTAACTGGGTCTGAAATGGTCTTTAGGTTTTCTGTGGATATGAAGCAAGTAAACAACTGTGTCAATACAGTCCTGTTGAGTTTTTATGTGTTTTCCAACTAGAATAAACCTGAAAGTTTCCACATTTTCCATGACCATCGTAGTGACTTTGGTATCTACATTCTTGGAAAGCACAGGACTGACTTTTGAGTATATGTTCCAGGAATTAAAAGTGTTCTCATTTTAACATTTGAGAATTATACAGCATTTGTCCTCTTTTCTAGAGATAATGTTGAAGCTTTTATTGAAATCTATTAAATGTCATGCACGCTTTTAAAACCAGCCATTCTTTATTGATTCCTGTAAAGGGGAGGGGGTGAATGAACTCTTCCTGTAATATCTGTTTTCAATAAATTGATGGAATGAACAGGGCCTGACCGCTCTATGTCACAGTCTGCATGACATGGTTAGAGAAACATCTGGAGGCAAGCAGATGAAGACAGAAAGAGGAATGTGTAGAGCTAGAAAGGTGAAGACAGAGAGAAAAAAAAGTTAACAAGCTGTAGGTTTTTTAATCAAGACAGCTGCATGTGGGAGCAAAGAGAAGCAAAGAGGTTAGGGTTCGAGCATGTGTTATGATGTGTTTGTGGTAAAGCCTGTGCCGTTTGTTTGGGCTGCAGTTAGATATGCCTGGCAGCTCTCAGCAGGAGGTTTGAGTCCTGCCCAGCAGAGGCTCACTCTAATTGGTCAAAGAGGCACTGTGGCACCTTGGATTGAACTCATGCCTGGAGGCCAGGTACGGCATACTTAGCACCATGCTGAGGAAAGATCACAGTTATGTGCTCTCAGTCACTGGCTGTCTTTAGGTCAGCACTCATCCCACCACTGGCCGGGTAGAGGAGGAGGCTGCTATGGGAAGGAGATACAAGGCTAGACAATCTCGCCTGGCGCTCTCAGGTTGACCAACTCAAGTGACACTTTCCTGAGATGGGGCCAATTCCAGGCTGCTAAGAGGATCAGTTTCCCCTTCCTGTCCTGACACACATACCCAGCTAGCGCCACTCAGGAGTCTTCAGGCTCGCTGCTCACCAGGCACAGCCGCTTCAGACACTCTTCAACGCTTTCTAAAAGCCAATGTGGCCCTGCAGCGCGGACCGGATCAGAGTGTTTTGCTGCAAAGACAAAGTCCTCACTAAGAGGATTGAGATCTTAAACCTAACTCTCACAAAGTATGACTGTAAACACAGGTAGGCAGGAGGAAAAGGCTAGTTCATACATCTTCAAACAGAGTAGAATAAATCGCGGTGGCTATTCAACTAGAATAGAGTTGTATAGAAATGAGTTTTGAGGACATGCATTCAGATTGAGATTTAAAAAGTCTGAAGGAAGAAGAGCACACAGAAGAAAAGCATGACACAGTGGGGGAGAGAGACACAGCAGTGTCTAATCTTGGATCTTTGAGTGGCGAGGCTTGCACCGAGCACGTCACATGTAGTGATGTTAACTTCCGGTGAGCATGGCACGTGTTTGCAAGTCAGTAGATCCTGTATTGGGGTAGTGGCTTACATTTCTCAGAAAGCCAGAGACTTGGACTTGAGTAAGACCTAAAGCTGCTCTAATAAATATTTTTTATACATACAAGGAATTATTATGTCTAATGTGAAAGGTGTGGGTGCCTGGGTGGCTCACTTGTTAGAACGTGCGCCCATATACAGAGGCTCAGGAAGGTGGCCCTTTGTTGCATGTCATTCCCCCTCTCTCTCCCCTTTCACGTCTAAGCCGTCCTTTTACAAATAAAGGTCTAACATACCAAAAAAATAATCTTTAATGTGAAAGGTGTCCCTCTTAGTGACAAACCTGCAGATAATTATGACATGCCTCTGCTTTACCACTAGACACAGTGTTTTAGCATCCTTCAGCTCTGTTTTGCTTTCAAGGTAGATATTATATGCCGATATTAGGCATTTCCCGATATATCGCTATCAGCATTTATAATGTATGATTTTGAAATATTCATTCATCAGAATCATTCATGACAAATAAATGAATATTTAAAAATAAAAACGGACTATCAACCATGTTATGAGCGTTGGAGTTACATAGTTTGTCCACCAGATGGCGCTCTACAACGTCCCTGTTGGCAACAGATTTTTTTTTTTGTTAATGTGTTTTTGTTCAAAGGACTTTAAGTTTCATATCTTAAGTTTGTATTTTTATAAATTTTATTTAACAGACCTTTAATATATTTTGATATTCCTCTGACCAAATTATTATTATGTTATTATTTTAGTGAGAACTCATAAATAACTACAAATAACTAATGGTAGGAAAATCTGTTTTGTAACACGTTTCTTGGATATAAAAATATATATATATATATATATAAATATCTGCATATGGGATTTTTAAATATTCGTATCGGTATCGGCCTTAAAAATCGGTCGGTCTATTTCACAGCTGTATTGTTGTGGTCACTTTACGCTACTTACATCAAAGAGATAAACTTAACAACTAGCTGGTGAACAGATGTAGCGGCTAAAGAGGCAGATATTCTCATCAGGAGTTGGCAGAGACCAAAATGGGAAGAAAAACAGAGGGACTATTGATTTAGATTCATCAGGTGGCCAAATGAATGCTAATGTTGCTCTGTGTCTGCTGGATGTGTAAATAAGGAACCGTTTGCTTACACGCTTACCACAACTGCAGGCGATGTATGTTGTGTTTACAGCTCGTTGCAATGCAAGAAAGAAAAGCAATAGAAAAGAAAAGTTCACAGAACTTTGCACATGATTCTGCAATTTGGGGTTGTATCCTCGTGGTTGATTGCACTTATTGTAAGTTGCTGTGCATAAAAGCGCCAGCCTAAATGTAATATAATATAAAACAAAAAATGTATAACAAGGACATGATGAAAAGCAAAGAGTGCTTATGGATTTGTAATCAAAAGATGAAAGCTAAAAAATAAAAACTTTTCTCTCTTCCTGATAAAGGGACAGGTGTTGCCAAAAAGGCCAGAGTAGAGCCCATTATGTATGAATGTAACCCCTGTATATTTTGACACATGTTGGAGCCTGACCTGACACTGAGCAGGTGTGTGCCAGACTGGGCTAAAAGGCAGCATGTCCTGCACACCAGCTGCAGAGTGGCTCTGGCTGAACCCTGCCGCCCCCAAAACCTGAGAGCCTGTTGTGCTGTTTGGATTGCGGGTGACTGATTAGGTCGTTATGTGGAGCCTGTCAACCACAACGCGCCTTAGCCGCTGCACTCAGGCGGCTAACAGCTGCTCTAAGCAGCACCTAGCTGTGGCCTAATGGATTGCTCCCATGTATCGTAGATGTGGAGGGGCTGACAGGCTGTATAGGAACATTTAGGTGTGGTCATGATGTTTGACATGTGTACGGAGCTAGCTCTCAGACCCCCACTCTATCAGATCCTGCTGTTAAAGCAATATGTCCGTTATGAAAAGGACTGCAGCCACCATTTTCCTTATTGGTTAATCAATGGTAGATGCCCATAACAGGTTACACGAGCCTAAGATTTCTAACAACACAAAAGTTGAAACATATTATTCTCTGTAGGATCCTACAAAACAGCCTAAAACAGCAGAACCTCTCATTTGAGAAGCACGAGCCAGCAAAGGTTTTGGATTTCTGCGGGATAAGTTGATGATCGAAATTGATTAGGTTAGTTTTCTTTTAATCAACAAATTCAGGCAGCTCCTTGCACCTCCCCGCACGTTGGGAACACTGGTGGGATGCCAGTTGATGCTGCCATGCGTTTCCACAACTATCGGACACTGTGCAAAGTGCGAGGCGGTTGAGCGCTCGTTTTGGATTTGATTAGTGTGTTGCCTTAGACTCAAACCTCAAAAACAAAAGTCCAAAGACACTTTTCTAATCACTTCTGCAGGATAATCCAGTTCTTCACACTGTCTCTATCTCCCCTGTATATTCCACTTTTTATATATATATATATATATATATATATATATATATATATATATATATATATATATATATATATATATATATATATATATATATATAAATTGGCTAAAATGAATAGACATTCAGCTTCTGCTTGCTCAAGGTTAGACATTTATCTCTGTTGGATGCTAACTTTGGTTGAAAATACAGTAACCAAGACAGTGATAAATTGAGAGGTCTGTATTTAGCAGTATTTCACCAGTAATCTAAGATTTTTAGACCATACTAAAGATACAAATGTACACATGAGAAGTAGAAAGTTTTCAGAGACACCAGTGTGTGACATTCAAAATAGGTTTTTGGTAGAAATTACTCAACGTATGTTTGTGCGGACTGTATGTGCATACTCACACACAAGCTCTGCAGATTGTTTAAGTGAAGGGGGAGAAATGAACGGCTTCCCACTGCTCATCACTAAGCAGAGAGTGGCAGTAAAGTAGGTTGATAAGGTGGTAAAGTAAATACACAGGTCTCCTTTTTCAGCTGTGGAAAAAAAAGACAAATGAAAATGTAATCTCACTTCAGCTTTTAAAATCTGCCTCCTCTGCGAGACCTTGAAAGCACCGTTCCCATCAAATAGCAGATTAATCTTGTGTAACTCATCCACGGTCACATCCCGGTCCTCTGGCAGTGCCGGGAAGGCTGTGTGGGAGTCCGGCGGTCGAGGGATGACAGTGGAAGACGGGAAGGAGGGCTGAATGTGTGCGTCATATCATCTAATCTGTGAGGAGAGTTGGGGGGGGGGGTGAAAGCAATATCACCGCCTGGGCCAACATTTCTCTTAAAAGCTGCCCGCTATACGCAGTGTTTTCATTGTGCTCTGCATTACAAGGCTGCACGTTGTTGCACACCTATCTATACCGTACAAAGACACAGTTAAGAGACTTTCGAAGCGTGACAATGAATCTTTTTACAAAAAGAAAACAGTCGAGATTAATGTTTCTAGTCAAATATATCCAGTGCATATTGAAGTCCCAATAATCGAAGAAGCGCTTGTGTTGCAGACATTTCAATCCCCTCAAATCATCAAGTGGGAGAAGATACTGTATCTGAAACCAAAAATAAACCAGTTTATCCTGGTTGTTATTGTAACAAAGATGTTTTTGTATCTCACATTTGGCAGTTTGTAGTTTAGGTAAATGCGATGTCACATTTATCACGTATACAGTGTTTCCTCTAGAATGTTTTTCAGCTGCGGTGGTGGTGGTGGTGGGGGAGGTTGTTGTTAAAAAATGAATGTTTCCAAATTAACGTGACCACTATGGTCAGAAACATTGTGCCAAAATATCAACAATAACGTTGCTGTCAGCAAGCTTATCTGCTAATGTTAGCTACCCACTGTTACCTTGAAACCATCCAGCGAATAGACAGTACCATAGGGAGGTTACCTAAAATCAGTGGTTTAACGTCATCGCTCATTTTACACACGGTTTAATAAAACAAAACGTTGACTGAACATTACTAGCTACTTTTTCATGTTGGTTTTGAGTGATAGTCACCCCCACTAACCTGGAAAACTGTTTAAAAACAGGAGCAACGTTAATACAGCGTGTCGGAGGAATACAGCGTCTCCTGCAGCGTTAGCTTCTTGGCTCATCTCGGGTCTGATAAATAATAAAGTAGCTGTCATATAAACCCTGTTGTGCGTCTGCCCTGTACCATGGCGGCAGAAACTTTACCATGGCGGGCCGCCGTCAACATAGAGGAAACACTAGTATAATTAAGTTACGAAGCTCTGTATGCTTCAAACAAACTAAATTGTACGACGTATACAACATAGGTACCAATAATTTTTGTGGGGTATTCATGGTATTCACCCCGGTTTAGATATAAAATATATTAAGAGTAGTTGTGTATAGAATGGATGTAAGAACTTAAAGTTTTAGTGCGTAACTTTTTGATATTAATAAACGTTGCTACAAAGCTAATTAAGACTCTAAGCTACTCTCTCTGTATTTCTCAGTATAACTATGTTCAGAAGATTGTGTTTTCAGGTGACTTTCCCACGCAGAAACTCGAGTGAAGATAATTACCTCTTCTGAAGAGTCCATCATGTTTTTTTAATACCCCTGTCCTCCTTAGCTGCTAGCAACTGCATGGAGGAGGGGTGGTGCGCGATCATGGAAGGCTTATATCATGTAGACGCGCTGAAAGTGTCATTACTTAGAATTCCTCATGGGGGAGACCCACTATACTCTACCCACTATATCTGAGGACTAGGGCTCCGACCGAATTGCCTTTTAAAATGTAGAGTATCGAAAAATTATATCTATGACAATTAAATATCGTCATTTAACACCCAATTTTAATACTTAAAATTACTTAAATACCTTTTAATACCTAAATCTCATCAGCATCAGTGAGCCAGTAAGCATGTAGCATGTTTCTACCTAGATCTAATAATGTTTGTGATTGGCTGTCTAACATTACACATTGTAGAGGCACTATGTGAGATATATATATATATATATATATATATATATATATATATATATATATATATATATATATATATATGCTCTGGCTTCTGGCTTATGATTGATAAGAATCAACTTGGACCATCTGAAAAACTAAGAAAGTGAGATACCCCTAAAAAGAAATAGCGGCAGAATACATTTTAATGATTACAAATACACTTGCAGATGAGGCAACACAAAGATAACTACAATGCAATCAGAAAGGCTGAGTGCTTCTTTTCGTGCTGAACAACTGGTACATGTCAGATTCATATTTCTTGACCATATAGTCTAATGTATTTTTGCCACAACCACCTGTGAAATTCCTCATGTGAACTTGATTTCTGACACAAAATATTTGGGAGCTACTTGGCATAATGAAGAAGAGAAAGTGAGTGAGAGAGAGAAAAAAACTGTCACACTTACACACACTTATACCATGGTCTGGGTGAATACTTGATTCTGATTGGCTGCAGGGTGTCTATGAAAAAGTGATGTAGGACACCTACTAAAGGCATTCTGGTGAAACTGACTGTTTACATTAAACTGCTGTTTAATGAATGCGCTACATTAAAACAAAAAGGAAATGTGGATCTATTATTTCCAACTCGTCCTCTGTACTCTAACACACAAGCTGGAAGAAGTATGTTACAGTGCCCCCTCTGGACTGACTTTGTTTCACAGCGAATAACGTTGTCTCACATCCCTTTCACTGTTCAGGTTGCTACTTCAGGCTGCGGCCGACAGTAACGTTACGTATCGCGGATAAAATTGTTCGTAGAAGTCCTTATATTGTTTTGGGGACAATGTCATGACTGGATTGCTGGCCTGTCTTACTGTCAAATTATTTGTATTGATTGCCAACTGTACACAATGTTATTGACTTTATTGACAACGTTTGTATTGCATAAGAACCAAACAGTCAGGCGTAAGCAGAGAGTTATTGTTTGTAAAAACTTTAGATTTCGATTGTAAAACTAATTAAAATATGAACTGTTTTAAAAATATGTTATTTGGCAAGTGACCATAGTTTAAGCGGGTTAATGCCCTTCGAATTGTCCATTGTCAGGTAATTAATGGACTTGAGCGGGCATTGACCCTTACATGTACGCACGCACGCACATACATATACTTTCTTGGAAAGCCACAAGTTTCTAATTATATACTGGGTTTCAAATAAAATGCGTTTACAGCCAATTGGTTTGCGTAAATGCCATTTCTGTCTGTGTGGAGAGATGTAACCATTTCTACCCCAGAGACAATAAATAGTTTATTGCTTTTATTTGTCATGGCTTTATGTTGTATTGCCAAGGCCTCAAACAAATAGAAAAAAAGCTTATTTTCCCACTAATGACTGTGTGTGATTTATAGAGTCTGCCTTTGACATGGGGGTGTCTGTGCTTTTAAACCAAGCATAATTAGACCTCTGGAGCTGCATGCGGCGCAAAACGCATTGGACACAAACGCTATGCATCCCAGAGAGACTCTGCAGTGCGGTTTGGGTACGATGCTGAACAATCGGTGCATGAGAAAAAAGGCCTGGAGGTTTCCCTTCCAAACACCCGCACGGATACACACATGCGCACAGAGGTCAATGATATCTGAAACAAACATAATTATTGGCTCTCACACACTTTCAGAATCGGATTCAAGGGGAGAAGAAAGAGCATATATATTGGCTCAATGGGGATCCAAAGAGTTAGTCAAGAATGAACTGTTCCCTGCTGAGCGGAAAAATAATTTTCCTCCGTCCTTTGTCCTTGCTGACACTAAATGCTCACAAAGTGATTTTAACAGAACACAAAGGAGCAGGAGTTCTTCTCTCCTTCTTCCTGTCTCTCTTTGCCTTTGTCTGTCTCTCGGTGTGGATTAAAAAAAGAGTCAGAAGACGTTTCTGTTTTGGGTGTCCCCGTCAAGTGATTTCTAATGATACACTGCCATCGTCTCCACAACATGTATTTTAGAGTAAATGAATCAGGCGGTACATGGCCTTGTTAAGTTGAAAGTGCCGCTCTTCGGCCGCAAAAGTACATGGTGCTTTGGAGCCGGGACGTTCACACCAAGAGGCCGAGCTGCAACGTCAACAGAACACACGTGTAAGTAGAGGTTGTCTGTGTTTTTGGTGGTGAACTCATGAGAGAGGCTGAAAGCACGGGTGCTATTCAATTCCTCCACATAGCTGATATCTACGAGCCATCTTCACCTTTTCCTCTGTTTACTCTGATGCTTACATTTGAAAACTTAACCGTCCAGCTGGCTAGTTGAGTCTGGAGGAAACTCGTGAGTCATTGTGTGTGTGTGTGTGTGTGTGTGTGTGTGTGCGTGCGTGTGCGCGCGTGTGTGTGTTTGTGTCTTGTACAAGTAACCATAAATTCTGCGGAATCGAGATATGATAGAAGTTACCACCACCACCAAAAAACCCCCACAAAATTAGGGCGTTGTGTTCCTTTCCCATCAAGATGGGTTAGAGCAACATTATTTACTGGGCACTTTTGTTTTATTAGGCTTAATTCTGCTGACTAAAAAGACGAGAATGAACGTCATATGATTACACTGTTGAGCCAGATTGAAACTAGAGACATCACAAACCGGCGGTTTGTGCCTCAGCAGTGCTTTGTAATGATCATATCTGTCCAATAATGAGTCAGTGTTTAAGAGGCCAAGAGTTAAAGTGGAAACACAAACCATTTGTGACAGCTCATAACCCATTCAATCCACCAACTGCCTCCTGATGAATCTCATCTGCAATAAACCACAAACAAACTACAGGAGGTGAAATTAGGCTTTTTTCTAAAGGGAAGAAAGAGCAAAAATTTATCGCATTGATAAATTTCAACTCCTCATTAGCGGTAGCTCTGCTGATTGTGAGAACAGATTGATAACATTGATTTTTTTTGCAGCGTGTCACAGTCACCTGACTGGCAAGGACTGGTGGACACAGATCAGGAGGTTTCAGCAGCCAATCACAGCTCTGTCAATCATCGTACCACAGCCAATGGCTTACTCTGCAGCTGGGCTGAAGCCCTACCTCTTAAACTGTGCAGTCAAAGGGTTAAAAAGAAATTCATTGTGGTCAAATCATCTGCAGCTTGATGATTTTTTTCATTCATTCTCTTGGCCCCCTTGGGAGCACAGGGCGTCCACCATGGATCTCCAACTCACTCTAGCTTGATCAAACGGTTTATTTTACTACTCTGTTCTGCCCCCAAAATGAAATACAGAAGATGGAGTGAAGACAGATGTTTCAACTGTCTAAGATGATGTAGCTTAATATAAGGTGTTGCATTGATATGTGTATATTATTTTTTTTACCTTTATCTAACCAGGGTGGTCACATGCGAGAGTTCTGTCCACCACAGTGATGTTACACAAACCAACACAGATACACACACACACACACACACACACACACAATAAATAAGAGGGACAATAAAAGAGAGAAAAATGATTGAAGGCGGCCTGGAAACAGAATATTTAAATTTCTAAACCACAGTAGCCTTGATTTATTGTTACATCTGTTGACATGGAACCATACAGAGACAAAATGAAGGAGAGGAAGCAAATGAAAATGAAAAGCAGGAAATTCAAGTTGCATTTATGTATTTGGAACAAAAATGTTATGGTCCAAGAATCAACACTCAACCCAAATGAAGAAGAGGAAGGAAAGGAAGAACAATGGAAGGAGGAAAAAACTTAAGGAATAAAATAAACACAAGGAACAGGCTCTCCATGCAGCTCCCAGTTTGTGGCTTCAGTTCATCCAGTGCAAGGACAGTCGAGGACACAACTCTAAGCTTTGATGATGAAGATGATGCAACTTCTCCGCGCTCTTACATCAGGCCCAGCGCCTACCTGGGCGGTGGCCAACAAAGGGTTAATCCTGAGCATATACAGTACATGCAATAATACGCAGATTATTAAATGCATGTAGTTAGTCCACAGCCCCGCTAGTCCTGCAGCCTTCTTTACATGTCTTTATTTTAATACCCCCATCCCCTTCCTCACTGCGCCACCACCCCCACCTCTAACCTAAGTGGCAGGTGGGACATAAAATGTTGGGAGGTCTCAAGCTCAGGACATCAAAAGGATGCATCATGTGTGAGTCACCCCCACCGGCTCCAGATCGCTGCCCTGCATCATGAAAATGAGAGCGTCTGTGCATAAAACAGTCGTTGGCAGCGAGGAGAATGGAAAGTGGGACACGACCGGTCACAGAGGAATGTAATCAAAGTGCATTTTATTATGTTTCGCAGCAGGGCTACAGGACACTGCAGCTCTTACCTCACACGTCATTCCACTTAGTCACTGTATGCTTGGTGTATGCCTGCTTTGATTTTGGTGTGTGTGTGTGTGTGTGTGTGTGTGTGAGTGTGTGTGTGTGTGTGTGTGTTTTTCTTGATGAGGGTGCACGCATTCCTCTCATTGGTAACATGAGTGTGCTGCATGCCTGTCTGCTTTTGAGGGTTTTTTTCGGTGAGAGAATGCCTGGACTGTTGCTTGTAGCATGTGTCATACCTAAAGGACCATACCAACATGTTTTCAAGTTACACTCTGCCGATGAGAGCCGAAGTTGAAGTAAAACTTCGGGGTTCCGTACCACAAGTAAGAGAACCTCAATGTGTGTATTTTCACTGGCTGCGTCCCGACTCCGTCACAGCCCCGGTGATCCGCAGCCCTCCAGGGCAGATACGCAGAGTTTCTATTTTTCCCAGATGCCCGAGAGCTCCGCAGCAATTCAGCACAAGGCAGATTGTGCGGGACAGGAAGTCGAGCACAGAAACAAAATAAAATACACCATGTTCACGAAATTGTATTTCCCTGCACTACACCTGACACTACATGCCATAATGAGACAGGCCTGAAGTCAACAGGTCGGAGGTTCTGTGGTTCTGTTTATAGAAACGACATCCTTTTATATCGCGCGACCATACGTGAAGCTGTCAGTCATGGCCGCAGCTGTTTCGCAACAAATCTGACCTGGTGGGTATTGAAGGACGACGGAGCACGGAGCCAACACGCAGCGGAGCCGCAATCTGCAGTTAGTGGAAATCAGGGTTAGACACAGTTTGTCAAATTTACTTTATTGTTTTGTAGTTATAGAGTTTATGGACAGGGTGATTTGAGAAGATTATGTCCTCAGTACTTTGACAAAAATGTAGTCTTGATGTTTACTGTGATGACTTTCAAGAGTCTGCTTAGTGATTTCTACATTAATGAATGGAAACCACAAAATGTAAAATGGTGATACAAAAACTAAAAACGTGTTTAATGTGCACAATGATTAGCTGTGATGATGTATCTCCTACATGATTTCAATGTTTTTTTTTCAATTCAATTTCTTTATAGTGTCAAGTCATAACAGGAGTTATCTCAGGACACTTTACAGATAGATCAGGTCTAGACATTAGACCACATTATATGATTTACAAAGACCCGACAACTCCTCCGTGGGGCAAGAATTTGGTGCAACAGTGGCGAGGAAAAACGTCCTTTAGACAGGCGGAAACCTCAGACAGAACCAGGGTCTTGGTGGGCGGCCGTCTGATGCTGCCGGTTGGGACACATCCATTTATACAGATACAGACAGTCCTCCTTTTCTGCGATTGTTGCGGGCAAAAATCCTCGATTATGCGGCACATTTTCTTAAAAAATGCAATGGAATATGCAGGATTTGTTTGCAATTTTATGCGATGAAATTGCTGGAACTTGCAAAAACTGCAGTTTGATGAAAAAGAGACTGTTTGTCTTGTTGCGTAATTACGTCACTTCATAACGTTCCCATGGCAAGAGGGAAAATGGCGTCTCTTGTGTGAAGTAAACGCAACATCTTTCAACTTTCTGCTAAGTTATGCATTGAGTTATGTGTTCGCATAATCACGTTTTTCTGGAGGGACTGCATAGAGAATTATGATTCATAATAATTACCGCTGTTGGTATAATGAACAGTGGCAATGATAGTAACAATAAAGATAAATTAAACTATAACTAGAAATAATAGTAACAGTAGATTTGTTGGCTACACTTGTAGACATGGTATAGATCCGTACAGTTGAACTATCCCAGTTACATCCTGGCTGGATCAATTTTGGCACGCTGAATAATATTGTGTTCAGTTATTCCAACAGGAAGCAAAGGTCTTGGCCAAACCTCAGACCATCCCTCGTGCATTTTCCTTCATGTGTTTGGGATTTGTGTGATGTTGAATAGAGTCTTTAAGATAACAGAGGATATGAATCACAAACTTGTGACACACCCATTTCTGATATTCATTAAGGGCAGTTAAGCATTTTTTTCCAACCTCATCCTCCAAGATGTTAGTCAACCAACAAATACAAGACAGTTTAGAAAGAAAAAAGAAGGGAAAGGGTGAGAACTGAATGACAGCAGCGTGTGAACTGAGGCGATGACTGAGTAAGACGAGACAGAGGCTAGGAAGTGTTACACCTAGTGCTGTCAGTTAAACGCGTTATTAACGGTGTTAACGCAAACCCATTTTGACCGCGTCATTTTTTTTATTGCGAGATTAACGTTAATTTTGGCCTAGCAAAGTCTGTTCTTTTCACATGCTGTTGCAACACCACACCGGATCTAGCTAAACCGGAAACAAAACAACAGGCACGCCGCACACACGCCGCTTGGGCTTGCGAGCAAAGAAAAGAGTAGTAGCGTTACGTTTTGAGTGGGTGGCGAGCGCGAGATGACAAAATGGACGCCAATAAGATTCTGAATGGAAAGTTAACTTTTTAAAAGTTGCCAAATGTTCCATTGACGAGACCAAAGTGATCTGTGTGTTTTGTCGATGTGAACTGAGCGATCATCACAGCACGTCCAGTCTGAAATGCCACCTGATGGCCAAGCACACAGCTGATGCCAATTCCCCCCGTCAAATTTGTTTCACCCTTTTATTGATGGACAGTGTCACATTGTGCGAGAGATTATTTGTGTTATTAAGTGTGAATGACTGCTCCAAGTGAGAATGTTACGTGTGAAATTGAACACCACAGTTGGCTATATGCCAGTGTTGTTTAAAGTAAAAAAACAAAACATTTGCATAAAGCAAGCCAATCCACTTTTCCATGTTGATAAAAGCATTAAAATGAAAAAAAATAATGGGGACAAAAAGAACTCAAGGGACATTTAGAATAGATAAAAATGTGTGATTAATTGAAAGTGAACTATGACAATGTGATTAATCATGATTAAATATTTGAATCATTTGACAGCACTACTTACAGCAGAACATTTCTGGAGTAGGGGGTGACAATTTGTCAAGCAGAGGAAAGTGTAACAGCTCAAAGAGGTAAACAAGTGAGGGCAAGGGAGAAGTTAATTTGGTAGGAATGCAAAAAATCCCAATTATGTAAGAGGTCCACTAAGACTGAATGCCAGTTCTACTTTGACATAACATCTCCCTGCCTCAGCGTATCCACAGTAGACAGATCATTTCAGGCATGCATACAAATGCCATGAACTGCCATGGAGAGGGGAGGAGGGCGACATAGCCATTTATAAAGCCTCATAAACTCTGCATTATTCTGGGAAAGCAGGAAACCGGCTGGACTTAAGGAGAGAGGGAGAATAAATATATATATAGCCCATTTCTGTCTGTTCCTTCTCTTTCCAGTGCTCCTACCTTCGATGCCTTTAGAATATTTTAAAAATAGTTGTTCTTCTAAACCTTCACAGGAGACATATGGGATTATTTTTGTGCCCTTAATTCCAAGCAAAAATCCCTAACTCAAGCAAAAGAATTGGCATCTCAAAAGTAAAACTTTTTTGTGTAGTCATAAACTATTGGGCTTTTATTCATTTGATGATATATATACTTTACATACAGTATATATGCTTACTCGTTTGCTCTTCCAAACTCTTTTCAAATTTGGCACAAACCTCTCGCGGGCGGGTCTTACAGGGGTGTGTCCCCATTGACTAATGAGTTTTTGTGGTATGAGTGACAGCTTAGTGCCTGCCTGCCCTGAAGTTTCAGTGCAGCTAACATTAGAGACTCTGGATGACACACAAACTACTCTACACAGCAGATTCCTACAAAATTAATAAAGTGTATCAGGGACGGACTGGGGCTAAAAAACAGCCCCGGACTTTCTCTCAAATAGGCCCATCATCCGGTCATTCGCCTCTAGCCGTGCGTGACACTAACCAGGATGTCCTGATACTTTGCCACAATACTATAGCCTATCTATCTATTATTAATGAAGCCTCAGCAGTCAAATAAAAACAAAAATGTACAATGCCATTACATCTGCATATGAAATAATAAAAATATGTGAATATGTACAGTACATCATAAAAAAAAAATATACAAATAACATGTCACGGGCTACAGAAACCCCAAATTACACAAACTTGTAATTCTAAAACAGTACAGAGTATTACAACACTTTCAGGGATAAAGTAGTTCAGGTGCTACTTGCTGTACCTGAACATGGGGATTAGATATTCTGTAGGCCTCTGCCTACTGTAACGGGGTCTTTACAGGTCTCCCTAAAAAATCAATCAGACAGCTGCAGCTGATTCAGAACGCTGCTGCTCGAGTCCTCACTAAGACCAAGAGACTGGATCACATCACTCCAGTTCTGAAGTCCTTACACTGACTTCCTGTGCCTCAAAGAATTTTAGATTTTAGATTTTAAAGTACTTTTGCTAGTTTATAAATCACTAAACGGTTTAGGGCCAAAATACATTTCTGATCTGCTAGTACACTATGACCCCCCCAGACCTCTCAGGTCATCTGGGACAGGTCTGCTGTCTGTCCCTAGAGTCAGAACTAAACAGGGGGAAGCAGCGTTCAGTTTCTATGCTCCTCATATCTGGAATAAACTCCCAGAAACCTGCAGGTCCGCTGCTACTCTCAGTTCTTTTAAATCAATGCTGAAGACCTTTCTTTTTGATGTTGCCTTTCTTTAAATGACTGTTTATTTCTTTATTGTTTAATTCCTTATACCGCACTGTAACTGTTATTGTCTTTTATCTGTTTTTATTTTTTACCTTTTTTTGTGTAAAGCACTTTGAATTGCCCTGTTGCTGAAATGTGCTATACAAATAAAGCTGCCTGGCCTTGCCTATGCCAAAACTATACTGAGTGTTAGTTACTACCCTGTCATCTTTTGTGCTGCAACTATCATCAACAACAAACAAATGATTTTAAAGATAGGTTATTAGCTATTGTTGATGACATAATATTTGCTGCTTTGTATTAAGCATTGAATAACCTACATAATATAATTTTCCAATGTCATAATACACTTGTTATTCATATTGCCGGTGAAGCCTTCACAAACAACCACCAGGTCTTTGCCAGTTCCACAATAGTAAACGCACATATGAAAGACAAGGACAAACTGCGCTCTGATGGAAAACAGACAGAAAGTGCAAGCTAGGATTTTTTGGTTAAACCTTTGGTTACATTTGGTGAATTATTTAGACCCCTTCCTTGTATGTTAGCACGTTAGAGTGGTACCAATGTATGCTTGACCTTTTCCCGTTTAATTCAATACCAAAGTCTTCATCCTAGCAGTAAAACTGAGCTCACAACAATCTCTCATATACAACCAAGTGAAATTGCGGTCTACCTGCCATTTATTTCGCCATACCTAGAGATAGGCATGGTTTGATTTCAGTTAACTTAATAGCTAGTGTGATTTGCTCTGAGAGATGATCTTATGGAAAGTTCCCCATGCATATCTCTAGGTATGTGATGGGGGGGTTATTTTAATTCCAAAGGCCAAGGGAACTTTATCAGGATGAATAGTATCCTGATCCATGAAATAACTGGCCTTTAAAAATAATAATGTGCCTGCCTCTGTGGGAATTTAACATAGGGGTATTTATGCCCCCTGTATTTTAAGGAAGAACATGTATTATTATGTAGTATTAACATTATTCATCCACAAAGAAAATTAGTGTCCTTAAAAGGTTGGATTTTGCTATTTTTTTAATGAAGGCATTATAATGTTTTTTTAATTTCTCTTTTTAATCAACTTTAGCATGGGTGTGTAAACTTATTCTAGCCACTGTAAATTGAGGACAACTACGGTTGTTATTGTGCTTGTAAGTGCAATGATAAGATAAAGTCCAATAAAACTGTATGAATGTGTGTCCCAGCCCAGGATAGGAAATTAATAATGTAAAGATCAACAAGCCACTGACAGTGACAGATATGTTCATATTTGATTCATTCAATAAATTATTATTTTCTGTCTTAAATCCACCAGCCAATTTCATATAATACATTTGCAGCATTCTGAGCCTTTTTGGTTCCTAGGAAATCTCAGCCAAGAGTAATTAATTAATAGTATTAATTATTATTCTAGCCAAAACAAGTTTTAAAGAACTATACAAAAAAAATCACAACTTTCACTGTCTTCTGCAACTTCATTGTAACAAACATACAAAAGACATCACAGCTTTTACTGCAATTTTTTACAAAAGCTCCCGCGAAATCAGGCATTTTGGGGCACTACAATCTCAAAAAAAGGCCGTGAAATCCTGGAGGGACTGTCCTTGTGTGTTTTTCGTGTGTTATGGTGCGCATTCACCAGCGTTTTTGTTGTGGTGCACGTAGGCTACTCCTGATTTTGTCAGTCATCTCATCTGATATGCTCTGTCTCTATGATCCTAATCTGTCCTATTCATGGTAACCTACTCGTGGACATTGCGCCGTCATCATGTGCTGGAGTAGGGGGGCCCGCCTTGATAATCCTGTTTAAGGGCCCGGCGTTGGCTCGTTACACCACTGCTGGAAATGCTCTTCTAAGTGATATGAATAAACAAGTAAATTAGATAAATTGAAATTGGGAAAGATTTGAAATTGAAAAAAAGGTAATCATTGCAATATATCACAGAATATTGCAGTATGTTTAAAATCGCAATAATTTCTTATCGTGACAAGTATCGTGATATTGTATCGTGAGGCCTCTGGTGATTCCTACTCGTATTGACAAGCATCTGAATGCTCCTCTTCTGACACTTCTCCAACTCCAAATTTTAGGGGGCTGTGTCCACCAATTTTCGTAACTTTATGAAACTGACAATACAACAGTCATGGCATGGTCTAAAATTGTGCACTTTTATCCCCATATTCAAACAATTATTGCACCACACCCCTCTTTATGATAACAGACTTTTCACCCCACCTTCTGGTTTGGACATTCAGGACAGCTATACTTTTGTTTTCAGACGTGGTGATGAAGATGAAGATTTTTGCGTCATCGGATGTTTTTTTCAAACACAATACAGAGATTTCTCGTCTCAGGGGGACATGAGGGAGGTATGCACGGTCATTCGAAAACTACTGATACAAAGCTTAATGCTAATCTGTGAAGTATCCCTTTTAGCTCATATAATTGGTTTAAAAGGGATGTATTGTTGGATGAATTGCCCTTTTGCAGAGCAGGTCCTTCTCTCATACCTTCGCAGCAATAAATGCAAAACAAAATCCTCCTTATCAAACAATTTATGTCTCCTAAAGGTCCTGTTTTCTTAAAATTTGAGTTGACTGTAATGATACCTAAACTATGACTCTGATCCATTTTAGCTAACTTTCAGTACTTCACAGTTTTTGGTACTCAGTGTTTAAGACACATTTTGCTTCACAGTTTTTGGTTCCCAGTTCGATACCTGATCCAACTTGCAGCACAGGTTGTAGTTTGATAAAAGACAACAAATGACTTGATAGGCTAGAGACTTGTTAGTGCATGGAAAGACCTTAAAAGTCTATGTAATAAGCTATCAAGAGTTCAATAAAGAGCTCGATAACACAGATATGAATGACAGAGAAAGACAGATGAGCTCTCCTTATTCTTTCTTTCCCACTCTCTTTCTTTATTTCCATGTCGATCTCAATCATCTTCCCCCAGTGCACCAGGAGGTCTATGTTTAGACAGGATAGAGTTCTCCAGGGCCAACATGGGTAAAGCTCTGTCTCGTTTCTGCACTGTGAAGGTGTCAGCGAAGAGAGTTATAAGCCCTGCTCTCCCCACCACCCCCACCTACTCCTTGGCAAGTGGCAGTCAGTCAGCTGATTTGTGCTGCTGAGGGGATTTGGTGTTCCACCTAGGCTATTTAAAAAGCACCAACACCTCTCTCACCCTCTCTCTCTCTCTATCCCCCCTCTCTCTCTTTTCCACTCACTCACTTTTTCACTATCTTGTGCACTGGCTCCCTTACAACCTCATAACATACCCCTCACCCATTCCCCTGTATTGCTCTCTGCTCTCCCTTCCCCCATCCCCCGTCTTTTCAATCTGTCTTTTTTTCTGCTCCATCTTGCCTCGATGACTGTTGCCGCATTTATTCCCTCAACAGTATTTCTCTGTGGGTCCGGTACTTCTGTTACAGCATCTTCCGGTGGGGGTTGTGGATAATTTGAAGAACCAGGTTGAACGCTGTGCGGGGGTATAGAAACTGAGTTATGTTCAGTCTAGGATTTAGCCCAATAATTGTCGTAGGACTCTTTCCCCTCATATGAGCATTTTCTGACTTGCCACCTCTATGCTTTATGTGTGATGACATTTAAGTAACTTTAGTTGTTTAAATCAATCACCAACTACTATGATAATTGATTAAATCATTTTTTTATGTTAAAAAAAATGTTGAAAATTCTCTGATTTCAGATTCTTAAATGTGAATATGTTTCCTCTCTCCTCTGTGACAGAAAACTGAATATCTATTGAGTTGTGGACAAAACAAGACATTTGAGGACGTCATCTTGAGTTCTGGGAAACACTGATCCACATTTTTCACCATTTTATGACATGTTATAGACAACTAATTGATTAATCGACAAAATAAGCTACAGATTAATCGACAATGAAAATAATTGTTAATTGCAGCCCTAAAATCTACTAGAATATTGCATTTATATTTAACATAAATTAATGGTAGGAAAATGAGGATGACAAATGCCACATGAACCACAGTCTCACAGAAGCCGTGGTCAAGCAATTGCAGCAAGAATATACCAACTCAGGGGCTACGTGTGATAAAATGGCTGATCTTCTGGAGAATTAAAGCATGTATGGGGTCGAAGGCTTGTGAGGGGGCATGGACCCGGTGGCATGGATCAAATGCCGGTCCATGCCACCGGGACTGGCTCCACCATAACAAACATGGTTGCCTGTAAAAAAAACAACTTGACACTGTTTTAACTTTTGCCACAACACAATTAAACGTTATAAAGCCATACACTTTGTCAGACAATCAAAACCATGCAAATGCACATTCCTGGAAGACTTTGTAGTGTTATTGCTGTATTAAATGAAAACGATTAGGATCATCAAAATACCAAATTTATATATAAGTTATATAAGAAGGTTTTTTTTCCTGAAAAATTGGGGTCGTCATATATTTGGGGTCAGCAGTCAACAGATGGCACTAGGAAACGAGTAAAACGCGTGTTGCCCTCCTACCTGAAGCGAATCACCGTCCCTCACAGCTAGCTAGTGCAAGGCCTGTAACATGAAAAGACAGCGATCGTCTCGAACAAAGTCTCAGCTGGACTCCAGCCAGCTGATGGTCACGCTGCGTTCAAGTCGCAGAGGCTGGTTTTAGAACCTAAGGGACATCACCTGTTTCAACCATTGACTGTAATATTAACAGGCTATGGTTTCAACAGCCAATAGAGAAGGCAGCTGGTAGAGTCAGCTATAAACCATAGAAATGAAATGATCCATAATTCTTTTTATTTTAATGTTACAAACAGCTGGTGAGTTTTAGACGGAGCCGCAATGACTGCCTCAAAGCACGGTAACGTTATACGGTGGAGAGTGACTGAAGAAAGGAGCGCCCAGCGGCTTTAGAACAAAGCAGTCAATCTGAGAAATAAAACGTGCTTTTGCATCACTAGAAGTGTAACTGTAGCAAGCATCTCACTATCACTAATGTCATACACATTCATATTTAGATGCAACAAAATATATATCCAGCTACAAAAAAAGCCTAAAAGCTGGAAGTTAGAACAGAAGTAAAACGAGGCGTTGTCATGGAGATGATACCCCGTCTAAAAATGCAAAAAAGCCAGAGAAAAACTTACTATGGTCCTCAAAGCGGCCACTTCGAAGAGATTGACAGGAGAGTGGGGGCGACCTCTAGTCCTAAATCCCACCCTTCTCCTTCTTGTCCATGAGACTTTAGGAAGAAATATAGTGAACTGTAGTGAAATGTAATGAACAGCGAGAGGAAAATTACTTTTTGATCCCGTTTAAATTGAGCCATGGATTACAAATATGATGATAAATGATCATTTTTCATCCAATAAAAGTCTCAGTTAGCCGTAGGTTTGTCATATGACCACTTAGTTTTGTGTGAAAGCTAGCTAGCTAGCTTAGCTCTGTTCCACAACACATGGTATGTGTTTTATCCAGGGAAGTGTTTTCAGCAGATAAGCAAAATTAGATCCTCTGCTCATTACATCCCGTTACGTTACATCCCCGGTACGATACACAGAGATATCGTAGCTTCAGCAAAACAACATCTATGCGACTTTGAAGTGCGTAGTCTTTCTAATTACAGTCTTATACTTATATATATACTTATACAACAGTCTTACAATACACGGAGACTTTCTTGATTTGCGAAATTATCTATCAAACAGATGAACATCATATGTGTAATTCATGGCTCAATTCAAAAGGGATCAAAAAATAATTTGTCTTTCCCCATTCACTTCCGTTCATATTTTTATATTTTTTAAGGTCAAATGGCGCTCCCCGGAAGGGGAGGGACTTTGCCTCTCTATTACGAGACAGAAAAACGTAATGATGAGATTTTTATTACCACAGCAGTCATTCAGCTGAAGGCCTTGGAAATATTTACCGTTCATTTAAATGTGACACTTTCATCCAAAAAAAGATATTGAAAATATTGTTTTTATTTAAAAGATGTTAAAAGCATCACCCTACCTTGTTTTATTCAATGTGTTTTTGAATAAAACAAGGTAGGGGAGGGGGGGGGGTTCGTCTTACAATAAGGGTTGTTTTATATTCGGACCGATACGGTACTTTCCAGAGTATTCTAATCCTGATCTGATGTTTGACCAATCTTCCCACTTATAGATTTATTTACTCAAATCTGCCTCACACCCTGGATCTTATCTAGAGTGATCTCCTCATCTGTACTCGCAGCTACATGTCCACACCAGAGCAGCCTCGGTGCTATTTTTGGTCTAACCATCCGCCAACAACATTACATTATTTCCGCCTTTGCGGAAAGAAGGGAGATGGATAATCATTATCATGACCACAAGATGTTGCTTGTCAGGAATTTGTAAACCCGGGTGGTTTTTAAAGCAACAAACAACCAATGCCGTGACTTTTCAGATAAGTTGTGTAAATGTAAGATAATTATGTCTTACATTAGGTATTAAGTTTACATGTTTTGATTCACTCCTGTGATCTAGAGCCATGTTTACAGCGATGTAAAATGTACATGTGTCTAATGTTACTAAAACAGAGAACCTCGTGTTTTCCCTATTAATAAGCTACGTCTACCGTCATTGGAAACATGTAGGAGAAAACAAAAAGCCACAGCTAACGTATTCAAGTTTTATTTAACGTCGTATCTTCATTGCCTCTTCATTGCCCTGACATGCAGTTATGCTTTTGAGGAGGTGCATGTCAGCTCCTGTAGCCTCCGCAACATCCTGATCCAGAAATATAGATCTGTTTTCATGTGCATACCTAAATGATGCTGAGATCTTGGTTACGTTCCCAATGTGTTTCAATATACATAGCACACATATGTGTTTGCACACACACAAACACACACACACACACACACACACACACACACACTGTAACACAAACCCTTTCCAACCAGTGAGTGTAACCATTCAACACTGCAGGCTTTACATTCTGGGAGTGTCTCCAGCAGCGACCTGACTCTGCATTTACCCTGTTACATTTACAATGGAAACAAAAACATGGCCTTGGGACTTCATGGCAATTTATAACACAGGTGTGTGTGTGTGTGTGTGTGTGTGTGTGTGTGTGTGTGTGTGTGTGTGTGTGTGTTCTCTGAATGCTTGCATGTTTATAGCTATGCTTATCTATTTCTTTATATCTATCTTCTGTTTCTCTCTCTTTCCCTTTCTGCTGTTTTCTTCATTTCTTTCACTCTTTTCTTTTCACTTGTCTTTTCTTTTCTTCATATCTTCCCTCTTTCACCCATTCTTCACTTCTTCCCATTTCCACCCCTCTCCACTTTTCCGTTCCACCCTTTTGTTTCCTCTTTCTTTATTCTATTTTTTGGGGTCTATTTTCTTCCCTTGTTCTCTTCTTTGTTAACTCCCTGCCATCCTCCATTTCTCTTCCAGTCTTCTTTCCATATTGATCTTCTTCCTCTCTTCTTTCTTTCTTCCCTTTTACACAACTTCTTTTTTGCTTCCCATTTTCTCAACACTTTTTGTATCTCTGTCTTTCCAGTTTTCCCCTTCTTTTCTTTTTACGTCTTCTTTTTTCACTCTTCCCCTTTTATTCTAGTTATTTCTTCTCTTCTTTTCCTCCCCTTTGCTTTCAACTTTTTTCTCTTCCCCCATTCTTGCCTTTTGTCTTCCACCTTTCTTCCCCTTTTGTCCATTTTTCTTTAACTCTCATCCCATTTTTTTTTTACTTCTGTCTGTCCTCCCATTTTTCTATTTTTTTCCCTCTCCTCTTCTTTCTTCCTTTTGTTTCTTCTTTACTGTTTCCTGCACTCCTCTTTCCTGTCTGTTATTACTTTAGTTAGATTGTTAGGCTTTACAAACAAATCCAAACATTTATTGCACAGAACAATACATTAATAGTCACTTCTCTTTAAGATGTAAAGATAGCCTTTTTAACCCCCTCCCTCCCTCTGTCTCGCTTTTATTTCTGCCTCACTGTTTTAAGTGTTTGTGTGTGTGTGTGTGTGTGTGTGTGTGTGTGTGTCTCTGGTCGTTTCTACGGGACTGCCTCCGTCCACCGTCGTCGTGCTGGGCAGAGCAGCTGAATAAGCTCATTGTCAGCCTGTGGAGAGTGCAGGTGCACCTCTTCTTCTTCACCTCCGACCCTCGGCCCTCGACCCCACAAAGCCCTTTGTGAACTCTATTTACTGGCGACTCCGATGAAACCGCAGTCCATTACCAACATCTCCTCTCTGCCTTTCTCTCCCTATTTTCTACTCCTCTCAAGAAACCAATTAGCGACAATACAAGTAGGTTAGACTCTCTATTCAGAGTGGGCATTGTTGAACACAATACCAGGAAGCATTGTGAACGAACAATTAGTGGCAATGGGGCAGTGTAGAGTGTCACTGACATTGTTGGGAGTTGCACAAGGCTGGGTTTGTTCCCAAAGAGGGAGTTAGACAAGGGTGGCGGAAGAGAGCGGAGGGGTTCCCAGGTGCTGAATTAGCCCAATCTCGGCCCATGTGTCCCAGTCACACAAGGCGCTTATCAGTGGCAGGGCTCAGGATACAGGAATGTGTCCCCAAGAGGGTGTCTTGCTTTCTTTGGGTGTAGATGTTTATGTTAGAGGTAACCGTACCTGGATGGGATTATATGTGCGTGCATGCATGCATTCTTGAATGCGTGTATGAGCTGAAGTGTATTAATGTCTATCAGGTTACCTGTGTTTTATTTTCCTTTCTTTTTTTTTTTTTTGTGTACGCAGAAATGTAGTTGATTGGGCTTTGTATGCAGGTATGTGAGAGCTCAGAAAAAGAGTTGTTGGCTCAAGGTCTTCCCCTGACCCTCTGGCCTCGAGATCGAGACCCCGGGTCTTTAGCCCAGGCTAATGCTAACTGCAGGCTAGTTGCCACGTGAGGGGGGCTGCCCCCGCTGTCGCAAGTAGGTTTTACCCGGCTGGTGACTCTGTGCTAACAGGTCACGACCAGAAGGTCAAGGGTTCAGCCATCATTGTTATCCTGCCCCCGCTCCTTTCACCACCAACACCCCAAACACACCCTCGAACACACCCCAGAACCCCCCCGCTGCAGCATGACATCATAGCACAGCCAGAGAGTCTGGAGGAGGAGGAGATGGTGTTACGGTTTAACTGGTGATATGTGTTGCAGGCGGGGCTGCACCGATACACCGCTGCAGTAAGCAATTCTTATCAGTTTGCCTCTTTTTCCCATACATTTGTCGGAGTCTTGTGAAATATTACTTTAGGAACGGGTTGCTGGGACAGGAGTTTTGGACTTGACAGACATACATGAACAAATGAGCCGTTGAAATAAATAAATAACGCTTGTTGTCTGGCAATTGTAACATTGTGTGTCTCTACCACGGTCTCTGACTGTAAACCACGGACACACAGATTTTTTAGATTATCAAGTGACATTCACGCTTTAAAACTGTGTCCAACCTATAGATAGGCCTATTATAGATAACAAACAAGCTAACAACAAAGACACGAGACCAAACCTGATATTTCACATGACATGACATCACTTTACTGTAATACAGCCCGTAAAACCAGGTAAAGACAACACTTACCATATTACAATATGTTCAAAATCTAAGACGATATTTAGTCTCATATCATGATATCGATACAACATCGATATATTGCCCAGCTCTAGCTACAAATGTAACACTCATAACGGAAAGGTTTTGCAGTAGCCAATTGTGAATAGGCATCGACACAGCCACCTACGTTGTCAGTCTTCATTCTTGCAACGGCATCACAAGGTACTTCTGTAACAGTACGACATGGATTAAGTGTATTGAGATCTGTTATTTCAATACAGCCTGTAAGTAAACTAGATATGGGGTTTTACACCCAACTGAACGCAGCTTGAGACAGCTGTCAACTGTGGCAAAATGTGATCGGCTCAGATATTGTGATACATCTGTAGGCATTTAAAATAGAAATGTCATTATATTTGTGTAGGCTATGTACTGTAGATGTGTTGTGTTAAAAGCTACTGGCGCAACACAACCACATTATTTAATATTATGCCTACTCATTCATCCAGATAAAACAGCATCTCTATCAAATTGCAACAAGTGCATATTGCACCGTGGGTCGGTGTGAAACATATTTTCAATTGCTCTGTGTTTCTGGCACATCTTGCAGAATTGACAAATAATATTGACTTGACTTGTAGTGGCAGGAGTTTGATTCAGTGTGGGTTCAATAAAGTCAATCTTATGTAATAGAATGTCTGAATATCTGCAATATAATTATGAGGAAACCCTACAATTTCAGATATCAACAATCCAGTTGTTAATAGTTATCTTAATTTTAGATATCCATAATGGAAAAAAAACCATTCCAGATATAGTGTAGGCCTAATTAGAAATATTCAGAACGTCACTTTATTCAGAACGTCACTACAAAATATACACAAAGTCGAAGCCAGGTTCCAAATTCTTCTTTTATTTTGTTGACAGATTTGAGTCAAAGGGTTTTACAGAGTGGATTTTATTTTAGACATATCTTTTTATCACTGCATTAATCAGAATATGATGTCAACAGCCATAAAAATAATCTATTTTTTCCACATTTTTAGGTTTAAAATGTTACATAAATTAGGCTATGAATGATAACTGAACAAACCCCTCTGTAAATGCCTTCAGAAGTAGATGGGAGTGAAAGTGGAAAGCTTGGTGTGCATAAGTGCTACTGAAGTGTTTTGGGTTTTCTGAGTATGAGGAAAAACCCATTTTGAGAAAATGGCCTTCAAAGATATAGATTACAAAATCCCACCCATTTTGCAAGACATTACATGTAGATACAGTGTTGGCTTAACGGTGAAGTGTTTACTTATGTAAATGTCTGGGTGTCTCCGTGGCTTGCAGTGAGTGACACACTCGCCAGACAATGGCGGATATTTCGTATTGGCTAATGTTTGTATAAATGTGTCGGGACCACATGCTCAGCAACTCGTTTCTATGGACAAGTTTCACAAGACACCGACAAATGAATGTGAAATAGAGGCAAAGCAAGCAGCATGTTTATTTCCTGGTTATTTGGGAATGGGTCACGCCTACACCACATCTGCCTCTATCACCAGTTAATTCAAAACACAGTTAAACCGTAACACCGGCAGCAAGGAGACAGAGCCGCTGACAGCAGACGCTAGCTGGCCTCGACCCGAATACTCGCCTCTGTTCAGTAATGAGAAAAGATTTCATCAGTCCTGTCTGACACAATTAGCTGTTCCAGGTGAAAATTACAAGGTGGATTCTCAATAGAGTTCAGAAAAAGAGAGATGAGCTTTAATCTAATGGCCTCGTAAAAAGACTTTGGGAGACAAATTAACCATTTCAGGCATACAGTAAATCTGGTAATTATCATGGTAAACCTCAATAAGCTCAACGCTCCAGAGCAGCTGACGGCAGAAGAAGGACACACTCACGCCTGCAGTTTGTTTTCCTTGATCTGAATCCTGCCGGAGGCCCGTCTCACAAGGCAGGATTATTAAGTTAGCTGGAAAAATGCACTGAGTGAAACCCAGAGGAGCTATTTTCTACTTCAGAAGACTTTAGAAGAATTTAGAGTCTGAAGCGGCTTCGTAAATGATCCTGATAATTTAGTAACACTAAATCTAGTCATCCTAAATTTAGCAATCCTAAATTTGTGATATAAGTTGACACTGCCTCTTTAAATGCAAGTCACGTGGACCTACAATCACTTTATTATCCTTGAGGTGTATTTTGGTGACTTGTCACCCTGTAACACTCAATGACAATTAACATTAACACAAAATAACAGATCACGCTGCCCTTAACTGTACTTAACTTGCATTTGGTTTTCCAGCCTCAGCTTTAGCTCAGTAGAATGAGTCTTTACTGCAACATGGCAGCCATGATCAGAGGATGTATGATGTCAGTGTCTTCTGTATGTACATTTTAACCTGTACTAATGTCTTGCTGTTTCCTGTTGCTCTGGTCTCAAAACGTCCCGCCAACGGACTACAGTTGAAAAATAGCCAGTTGGCTAACACTGGCACATTTACAGAAATGTTGATTAATATGTGTTATCCTTTGTAGTGTATGTTTGTAGCTATACAATTCAAAATGGTGCAACATAACTTAAAATATTACACAAGCAAACTAAGTTGAATTCCCTTTTAAAGAAAAGAATAATTATATTCATGACTAAGAATTGTCTTTATAATAAAGTGTAAAGTGTTTCCATGCTTTGATAAATACGGTGTAGTAGGTCTGCAGTGTGATCTCAGCACTGTAGTAATTCACCTGGTACATTTATTTGGTGCAGACATTGTTCTCTTATGCTCCCTAAACCTGAAATTATGAGCTAAATTCTTTTAACCTAAACTTCAATTTCTCTATCCCCCAAATCTGCCAGAAGACAAGGAAGGTATACCATGTCCATATACACCATAGTCTATAGTGTAGTTTTTTTTTTACATATTTAGGATCAGAGTGGCAGTTTTTCTCCTGTGGAACGTCTCTCTGTGGTCCTATAGGGCCAATGTGATGAATCATGTTGTAGAAGTTGTCAAACCATTTGAGGGAAGGCAAAAGCATTACAAAACATTTCTGTCGAGACACTCGGTGCATCTCATAGCCCTTAAATTTCCTTCTTGAGTCCTCCACTTTCCTTCCTTCCACGCGTCTTAGTCCCTCCCATTCAAGGAGGCACGGGAGAGACTCAAAGGAATCATGGGAGGAGAGAGGCATCGAGAGGGATGAGACGTCCTTTCCTCTGAAGCGTCACATGAATTCATCAGCTGTTTGGGTGGAGTTAGCAACTCCTTCAGCTGCACGGCTTCTGGGAAAAGCTGCTCTCATGTATCCTTGCCTATAGCTCTTCCATGATCCCTCCTTAATGCCCGCTCCTATGTCCTCGTGCAGAAATAAGAGCTTTGAAACGGCCAGGAGGGACAGAACAACGTCCGGTTCAGCTGAGGACCGAGGAGTAGAGGAGCTATCAAATAAGGGCCATGAGATGCAGCCACTATAAGGCACCCTAGATAGTGATGTCTAAGTCCACTTTACGAAATAAAACAAAGAATTGTTGGGCCTGACACTTATTTTGCTCTTGTCAGTTTGGGCCAGTACCGGAGTGATATCCTGTAGTCTGATCACAGCATAATATTGGAATAATGGAAAGTAACTCTGACTGAGGAGGTGAGCATCCTTCCTCAACATCCACTGCACTCACGTAAAGATGTTCCTTGATTGTAGAGTGAGACGGTTAGTGCTGGATCCAAATATTTAGATATTCTTTTGATGGGTGTGTATTGGATTTTCAATTTAGAAATTCAAATATTTTTTATTTATTCATTTTAAACGTTCATGCAAGCTGAAATTGGAATAAGGTGCTATTTAAATGTCCGCAATCCGTTGGCTATCTTATGTAATTGTGCTATGTCGTCCATCTCAGCCAAGAACGGAGTAAGGTTGAGTTACAAGCGCACAGTCTGAAGTGTGTAGAGGTCTGTATGGTTATACTGTTGCAGCCTGGTGTGGTTTTCAAAAGGATAAAGGTAAAGATAGTACAGTCGTGCATGTCAAGACAGGGAGGCAATGGCTGGGTGCATCGGTCGTGCAGCAGAAGTTGAGTTTGATTACATTTTTTTGAGAAAAGCAACGTCATGCTGCGGTGGAAAACCATGTAGCGTTAACTGGCAACCAGACTCGTCAGGCCATATTGCTGCGTGCGAAACATCACTGCCTCTATCGGTGCGACAGCAAGGTTTTAAACACTATGAAGGTAAAAAAAATAATAAAACACAAGCACTGAACTGCTACTACTACTGTGTCCTTCAACAACAAAGCAGTTGCTTCATCTCTAGCTTAGTTTCTTCTTTCTCTCTTTATCAGGTACCTTCAGGTATGTTTGAAATGTTGGTTTCCCTGCTGTTACCGAAGCTTTGAATAGTCACTGTTGAAAAGCACTGTGGCTTTGAAACTCGGATGCCTTTCGTCCCTTCATTTCCTCCTAGCATTACCCCGGCAACCCCTGGTTACATTTGAAGGGTGTGACAGGAGAGAGGTGGAGAGATGTATTGGAGGCTCTCCACACTGGTGCCTATTGTGCAGCCATCCCAAACAACCCTTTTTATTTCTGTCTGCCCCTCTTATTTTATGTTTTCCCTCCACTTACCTTTTCTATCTTCAATTAATCAGTTGATTGATTTTATTTGTTGATTTGACTCTGAGCACCCCTCTGTCCTGGTCCCCTTTTAAGGCTCTGCTTTCTTTCCTTGACAGCAGACAGAAAGAAAACTGGGTCATGGCATCCAAGACTCACTACTTTGTTCCCACATTCTGTAAAGTTTTTAAGTGCACAGACAAATCCAAATAAAAGACAGGAAATAAAAGAGAAAAGGAGAAAGAATGAGGCTGAAACTAAAGATGGAAAAAACATTGTTGAAATGTGAACCAGAGGTACGTCGGGTCTAATAAAACACTGTGTAGAGAGGCAGGACCCAGCACAAAGAGACGCACAGACACACTATTTCACTGACTTTCCTGACACAAACCAAAACACACACAGCACACTAACATGTAAGTTGTGTAATAATCTTTGAGGGAAATTTTACTTTAATGCATTTCTGGTCTTCTGGTCTAGTTTTCATAGTTTTGTGCATCATTTGTATCAGTTATGATAACATTATACTCAGCAAAGTAATTGCTGACATCTGGGAACACAGCAATACAACAAAGCAAGAAATACAAGCAGTCAGATGATCCGAGTTTATCCAGATGGTCTAAACCACTTTGTTTGAGGGTTACCCTAAAAGTGAGCACACTTGAAATGTAATCACTCCATGCACCAAAAAGAACTGTGCACAACTACAATAATTACAGCATGCCAAAGTTGAAGCAGCAAGTTGGTCTGTAAACCGTGATGGGTGTTTACAACAGACAGTTTGGGTCCTAATGTAACCTTCAAATTCTCTAACAAACAAGATTTTTTCTAAAAACCTGATTGTCTGACGTATTTTAATGACATAGTTTCATCACCTCTGAAATGAACTTGGTATGTAAAATCTTTTTATTGTCCTCATTGAGATGATCCATCCCAATGAAGGTAAGCCCCAAGCTGTTACAAACCTTTTAAAGCTGCGTAATTTACTTTTTGGCCACTTGGAGGGGCAAATGAACAAAACATTAAAAATGTACGTATTTTATGAAGTTAATGTGGTAAATGTGTTGGCCAACAGTTGCTTATTTACACATTCAGCAGACACCAAGCAACACTAGCATTGATTAAGAGTCGTGTTTGTGTCCACCTGATACATAAATTCAGATAGTCACTCACTTTTAGCTCTGTTTTTGGTCTCCACCAACTCCTGAGAAAAATAGCCGTCTCTTTAGACGTCAATGCTCTCCTTTGTACACCAGCCAATCAGAATCTTTTTTTTTTGGAAACAGTTGCTGCTGCTGTTGATTGATTGCTATACAACCCAAAACACTGAGCTGAAAGAGGCTAACAATTTCTGATGGTTCATATTATATATTGTTTATGTAAAATATTAGTTAGAGTATCTTAAACAAGGAAAAAATGTATTTTAAGATGCGTCTGTCCCCAATGCGCCTTCCTGCACAGCTGATCTGATCTGAACTGAAATGGTAAATTGACTGAATCAGCAAAAGTAAGTCATCGCATATAATTGCAATGGCATGAGAGCCAACACTCACACACACACACACACACACACACAACACACACAAATAATCCCTCACTCATTAGGTGTATTGTTGGGATGCTGATGTAATGCAAGTTAATCTGTTGGCCTCTGGTTGGCTCGGTGGCCCAGCGGGAGTTCTTTGTGTGGGACATTACCCTGGCCCCGCCCCCTGGAGACAGTTTCATTAAGACTGACGCTGATACCCAACAACCCAGACCTTTTGTGTGGGAGTGTGTATGTGTGTCTGTGTCTGTGTACAGAAACAGTGTGTTTCAGTTAGTTACACCAGAGACAATGCAATGAAGAAGCCAGCCATATAAGCACTGCTTTCTCAGCATGTGCCTGAGAGCACGTAGGCCAGAAATCTTGATTGGCGTGCGTGTGTGTGTGTGTGTGTGTGTGTGTGTGTGTGTGTGTGTGTGTTTCATAAAGCCACACCCACAAACTATGTGAGTCTCTGATGCTGCAGAGTATTAGGACCATATTTCTGGGGTGTGTTCATGTTTTTCTATTGTGTCAAACACATGAATCTAAAACATGAATCACCTTCTGTGATGTGGAGTAACACTGATTTCCTGCTCATACAACTTCACATACAGGTGTGTTTGTGTGTAAGGGGTCAGTTACCAATAGGGGTCAGTGATATTTCAGTTAAGAAATCCACACAGGAATGTCTTTTTACCTAAATATGGTACAAATGTTCATCACATTGACACAAAAATTCTGCAGATTCAATATTGCCATATAGCAGTCCTGCTCGAAGACCTACTCAGATATAGACTGTACAGGAAATATCAAATTTCTATTAATTCACAGCATATTTTTTTCAAATGACCCAACCTAAAATTACAGTAAGAAAAAACAAAAGCAGAGCTCTTGAACAAATAATGTCATCAGAATGACACAGTTCGGCTCTTAGCGTGTCTAGGGTAAGTTCGTTCCCTAACATAAAGTGTGCGTTGTAAAGAGAAGGCTGGCAGTGGGTGGTGTGTGGGCTTTCCTCCGGGCAGCAACGACAGCTAGCTCTGACCAAGAGCTGCCTACAAGTGGCCAACCCACACGGCCTCTTTCAGCGATTCTTGTTCCAGTTTTTTGTTGTTGGCTGGGCCAAAACTCTCACTCTCAAGTAAGGGTGGAAAAAAAAATCGATTCACGTATGTATCCTGATTTTTTTTTTGCGATGATTTAAAAAAAAATCAAAATATTTTACTGTAATATTCTCATTATACAGTACCCCCGACGGCAACTACATCATATCCGTTTCCAGCTAAATAGAGTGAAAGCAGAAAATGCGTTAGAGTATTTTATGTAGTTCTTTACAATTTCAATAAATGTCAGAGTGACTGACTAACATGATTCGTTTTTAGAAAACAATTACTTTTCATGATATATTGTCTCTGGAGGCGGATTATTCATCTTCTATTCATGTTCTGCTGTTAAAGAAGGAAAAGAAAATCACAATAGTCAGTACTATCAAATCACAATACAAATCAAATCAGAACCTATCTATTGTGAAAAAATCAAATTAGGACAAAAGCATATTGTCCCAGCCCCATTCTCAAGGTTGTTCAGCAGCAGTCTCTCAACAGGACGCTGCTACCCAGCAGCCTTATCACATCTGAGCCACCAGGTTAATTGCTAAGCTCCGCCCATTACCAGCCAGCCATAAGAAAGAAGGGACTACTAATGTGACTACTAAAGGAAACGCATGCTCACCTTAACAATAAGTACTTCTGTTAAACAAGACTTGGTCTAGACCTAGTATGTTGTGTACTGAAGTAGCTAATCACATGACATGCTTTTCAATGTAATCATGCTATTTTCAACAAGTTATTGCTCTGGATTGTTTTTATCTAAGTGTTATTGTGTAATTACTGTTACTTTGTTAAACAATGTGAGGTTTCACCCCATGGCAATTATGAACCACAGCCTCAAATGTTAGTCTTTATGCAGTTTGTCCATGTGTTCATGGACAAACTGAAACCTACACTGTACATTTACTACCAACACACAACTTCACTATCTAGATACTTGTGTCTGTAGTATAAAGCCTACATACTTCATTACAAGTAAAAGTTCCACATTCAAAACTTTACTTTAATGAACTAGCTTACCAATAAAAACAAATGAATTGTAGGGCAGAAGACGTAACAAGTTAGCCTGACAAGCCAGACCCATCAAGATGTTGGGTCTGGGAACTCACCATAGGCAGGGCTCAATCCGAGGGGCGGGATAAATGGTTGTCAATTCAGTTCAATTCAATTCAGTTCAATTTATATAGCTCCAAATCAAATTCAAATTTCTTTCAAATTCCTGCTAGTGCTACAACCAACCACAACCAAAGCAATGCTGGTTGATAGATTAAACTTTTGCCGTATCCGGTTGGCAAAACTCCGAATACAACTTCCTTTTTTTAAGAATTACTTCAGTGCTTAAAGTCTTCCAGAGTCGCGGCCAAAGCCGAATCGAAAAGCCGCTGTTTGCCAGCAGCAGCAGCAGCAGCAGCAGCAGCAGCCATCTTCTTTGTTTTCAAGTAGCAGGGAATTCACGCAGAACCGTCGCAGCTCTGCTGTCCTTATGTTAAGCCCGCCCACCGACTCTATACACGATGTGATTGGGCTGGCCATTTGGTTTGCTAGATGTAAATATTAAAGTAAAGTACAAGTACCTCAAGGTTCAACATAAACACACTACTTATTTAAATGTATGTCCCACCTGTAATAAACTGTGTAATTAGTAATTGCACCAATTTGTAGCACTATATCGTCATGTCACTGAAAGCTGGTCACATACTGACCATGTTTGGCGCAGTAACAAAGCCCTGCATAACAAATAAAAAAGAAAGTTTGTTGGCCTGGTCGCAGTCGGCCCTGCAGGCTGTGTCCCCTAAGACCACCAAATTAAAAATAGGAGAGGGATTATTTGTGGGCCGGTGTGGTTTCAGTGTGTGAGATGGAGTGTGTGTTTGCTCCTCCGTGCAGCCAGAGCAGCAGCGCCGCACTTAGCATGGGCTTTAAATAGCTAACTCAAATAAAGTGAGAGGAGGCCGGGGATCAGAGGCTGAGAGGGACTCTGTGAGGGAGGCATTCCCAAACGGAAGCCGGCCTTTGGATTTCCAACAAGCGAGCAATGCCAGGAATGCGATGTCGTCCAGCAGCAGCAGCGGCCACAGCTGTGAAAACCGCAGGGCCACCAGGTGCTGGTGGGCCGCCTGCACCTGACAGGAAGTTCGGCAGGAAGTGCAATCAGAGGTCTAGCTAGGGGACAAAATGGCAGCAGGTGACTCAGCAAAGAGAGGACAGGAGCCAAACTGAGCCGACCCTCTGTCAGGCCTTTTTTAAACTTCTATCAAGCCCGGAAATCTGTGGATCACTGAAAAGGGAAGTGGACTCCCACTCCGAACTTCGACTAACCGCTCTTCCACACTTTGCTCCTGTTTTACACACTCTGTTAAATTTCTATTGTTTCTCATCCTTTTTACCTTTTGACGGCCTTCTTTGTGTGCAGGCTGTGGGAAAGTTTCCCGTAATGGTGAGGTCATACACCAAGACACCACCCCCAACCACCCCCACCCCCCATGCAGACACACACACCATCGCTACACACCGCCCACCCCTCACCCTCCATGCTGTCCCTCTTCCTCCAGGACTGGGATGAGTCCCCACGTCTCTGTCCCACTTCCAGTTCCTTGGCGCTCTCCAATGAGACCAGAGAACCTGAATAAAGCCTCATTCAAAACTGGTATCTGATGATCTGGCCTGTAAAAAGTCTACACAGAGTCTGTAGACAGACAGATCTGCAGATTTCTGAGGCACCTTGAGGCCTATCAGGCATTTCAACCACCATTTTCTGTCATGGGCACAACCTGGGATGTTCTCTTTCTCAAACGCACACAGACACACACACAAGCTTGGACACACTTTGACATTGCAAGGTTTATTCAAGAGGGTGGTTCTTCCTGCATGTGTGGACCTGCTCAACTCCATCTGCAACTGTTTCTTGGTATGAAGCTAGTATGTTTATAGAAGCAAGAAGGAAGTATTGCAAAAATCAAACTTTTTTAGAAAATGGATATTTGTGAAGTTGTGAACTACTCCATTCTTGGATTCAGTTTGCAGTGTGGACTTTGGTAGCTGATTACTGCCATCTTTTGGCAAAACTATGAACTACAACTTTAGATTTTTAAAGGGTCAGTTCACCCCAAGGGGGTAAGCCTCTCCTCTCTAAGTGAAGCTCCTTATGGCGCCATTTTGATGCTAATAAGCCATCACCTGCCACTTTGACAGCGAATAACTTTACATCTGAAGCATGTAGAGACTCTATTTGTCCGTTGTTTATTTCTAAAGAAACCCAACAATGTATAAAAGGCTCCATTACCTTGTATCTCATGTTATGGCTCCGTAGCAGACGTTTTTGTAAAAATAGGCTAACGATTGTGTCATAACCACGCGGCTTACTGTCGCACAGTAGAGAAATCCCCTTATAGTACAGGAGAAGCTCGCACACAGTTTGGACTTACATCAGCTGATTAGATTGAATTACTAATGTTAACTAGCATGTTAGTTAGCAATAATTAGCCGTGTGTCCATGTTATCTCCTAACATACCTACGCTCTCCGTCTCTGCTGATTGGGAATGATTGAGATTTCTCTTGCACAGCTACCAGAAGACTTACAGCTTACAGACAGGTTGCTCACATCACATCTACGCCGTCAAGCTCAGTTGGAGGCTGCGCAGTAATGCTCAGCCATCACCGGAAAAGTGCTTCTAATATCCTTCAATGGTCTCCATCCAGAGCAACAGGGTCTGTTGGTCCATTTCTTTAACTGTCTAGGGTTCACCCTTAGTCTATATCCTTCGAGTTCCACTTCCGGGATTGCTACGGTGCTGCAGGAAATTCCACCGGAATCTCTGCAGGGGGAATTGATACAGCTAGCTAGACTATCTGTCCAATCTGAGACAGAGACTGAGTTTAGTGCCCCTTATGATGATTCTGATTGGTTTAAAGTAAAGGCAGTGTGCCCTGGATTCTTCCCACCACCAAAAACATGTACAGTATTGGTAGGTCATTGCCCCATAACCAAAAGGCACACTTCTCCTAGGTAGCCCTATAGGATGGGTTTAATTCAGATGACAGATTTCATTCTGTGAATGACAATAAAGTCCACTTTTAACCTTTTTAGGTTTTGGTCTTTTCATGGGATTTTTTGACAACAAATACAGAGCCAAAAATGACACAACCCAATCCTTTGAAGAATGATCCACCAATGTGTCTTTTCACAAACAAATTGAACACTTTTCATAAGAAACGTTAAGGTGAAATTATACCAAAAAAAAGAAATCTCATTAATTTCATTAAAAAAACTGTTCACACAGTTTAAAATGTAAGCAAGAAAATGCCATTCTCCTCCATTGTTCAAGAGTGGAAGATTTCTGGCAGAAATCTTGGACTGATATCTCAAAACCTTGACAAACCGTCACTCTGAATATGTTGCAGTGTTTTCTATTCTACATGGATATTTGGTTTTGTATCTGTTGTACATTTCGTTTTTTGGCCTAAATCCTTTCATTATTTTGGTTTGCGTGCATCCAACAACTGCAAAACTAATTATTTGCAAAGAGAAGCTGAGGTTGGTAATCTGTCTTCCTGCCGGTGTGCAGTGTGTTTAAAACATAAATGACATTGTGTTTTTACCCAGACATTAAAAAAATATATACATTTGAACGCTGTAATTGCAACACCGTGAAACTGTGATATGTTTGCTGTAGGTTGTCATACCATCAAAATCGTACATGCCTAGGCTAGATACCACTGGAAGTAAGAACATGTTTTTATGTGTGGGACTTTGGCGCACCAACGCTTTAATAAGATATCACAATTAGAGATGCCTTGGTTAACTGGTCAACGTTCATTTACAAATCAGCAGAACAAGATGACTGTGATGAATAGAGGAAGCTGTGGCTGGAATGTAAAAAAGACTGAGGTGGAATAAAACATTCTCACAGTGACTGTATTTGATTAGCCTGGAAATCCAGACCCGAATCCGAAAAGTAAGGGTCTGGCATCGAGTAATGAAAGCGTGCATTTGAAAATCTCACTGCACGCAATTGGATAACACTACGACCAATCACAACAACACACGGGGTGACGTCTCCAGAGCCCCGTACGCTTAGCAACCAGCGGAGCTAACTGGTAGATTAGACTGTTGTCATCTGTTCAGCTCGCCTCTGGCCCCGCCTACATCAGATGCACCGATGTGATTGGTGCAGCTCGGCTACAAGGGCATAGTTAATGAGCAGCATTACTCAATGCCAGAGTAACTCGCTGAGCAAACTGAAATTGTAGTCTCGCGAGAACTCTTTCCAGGGTAGTATTTGACCTCTTACCAGAGAAAATCAGAATTCCTTTTTCATGGCACAAATACTTTACATATATCTGTATTGGAGTTTCTGTAAAAGAAACATATTGACGTCTATATTAGTAATACAAGTATACACGGGCAGCACATGTAGTACCTTTAAAATACTACAACAATATGTCACATAATTGAATAAATTCTGAGGTTCATTGCCTTAAATGCTAATGTACAGTTTGTTAATATACAAAAATATATGACAAGTATATTTAGGGAAAAGAAAGACTTTTGCACATCTGTAAAAAGGGATAAATACTATAAACACAACACAATAAATCCATTTTAAGTACAAGGTGACCACATTACTGGCTTTGACGTAATGTTGAAACCTGATTTACACATTTCTACCTCAATAAAAGCTTTTAGAATTATAGTCATACTTAAAAATATGTGTTTATGTGCAGAATATCAGATATTCTCCTGTTTAAATGTGTTGTTTTTGTCGGCTGTGCCTGTCACCCATAGGCAAAGTCAGTGTATGGTACGTTTAGAATACGTTTGAAGATACAGATGAAGTAGTCAAAATCTTTTTTCTTAGTAAATTCTCTGGGAAAAGTGTTTATGATTTTATAAAAAAAAAAAATCAAACATTTTTGAAGGATGCATCTTAAAGTAGTTACAGCCTTCCGCTGAGGAGTTAAACTTTATGCGTGACAGCTTCGGCTCCCTCTGGTGGCGACATCCTGTAGTGGAGTCAGTACAAAATACACAAGTTTATGCTGCAGGATGGACCACCAGGACCAGGTGCTGGAGTGTGTGTGTGTGTGTGTGTGTGTGTGTGTGTGTGTGTGTGTGTGTGTGTGTGTGCGTGTGTGTGTGTTTAGGGGTTGGAAGTGGATCCCCGGTCCAGGCTTGTCACTCTGCAGGGAGTCTCTTTCTCCTCACTTCTTGTGTGACCCAATCATAACTTTTGAGACAAAGTTGACGATGGCGCTCGCCGGCTGCTCGGGGTCGTGTTCCGCAAACAGGTGGCATATGTTTTCAGTCTCACTCTGAGATTTCCTGGCAACAAATCCAAAGACCCTGGAAAGAAAGGACAGAGACAGACAGAAATACATAGAGCTTAACTACAATTTACAACTTACAATACAGAGTATGAAGACGTTAAGTGCCTTGCTTAAAGTAATAAGTCTAAGCATCACTCTTCATAGGCTAAATGTCACTCCAAAAGGTTTCCTGTTGTCTATCCATGTTCTCAATATATTGCAAGGGGGCACCCTTGTGGCCACAAATGCCAACGTTCCCCACGTTCCAAACCGGTTGTTGCCAATCTTTCTTTAGCCGCTAATTTCCAGTCATCTCTCCACTGGTGACTCTTTAAAAAAACCCAAATGATTTCAGATTTCCTGAGCTTTCAAGCAGGACAATGATTGCAAACCATTTATGAATGTTCCAAGCTGCCTTGAAAATGTGACAGCAAAAGGAATTTATTGTAATTCAAGCTAATCACATACGTACTTCATTACAATCTGTAGTATTTGACATTTAAAGACCTGATCCTGGGTGCTGCACCTCTGAACATCACATTTTCAAACATATTAATAACTTGGCCAATTTCCGTGAAACTAAGATATATCCTACTAATGTTTTAATTAAACTGTATTATGGTGGTAGTTATTGCATCTATTTATGGCATGTTATGTCTTTCTTGCCGCAATCAAATTATTTGTTTTATCAGTGTGAATGAAGATGCAGTTGTTTTTGTAGCTTTGTAACATTGATGCACCATAACAGGGTGAAGAGAGAATTGAAAGAGACAAGACCTGAAAGAAAAGGGACTTACTTTGCAGTAGAACCGCTGCCTCTTGTCCATCTGCTTGCAACAGATATAACATAACGAAGTTATCACGCTGTTATTGGCCATCACATAGATACTGTACATTGATATCACATTCAGTATAACTGTCTTTCACTCTTTTCCTTGGAAATATGGTCATAGCAGGACAAGGGCCTATCAAATAATACTGTACAGTATACCACGGCAACAGTTGCTGCTTACCGACTTTGGACTTTCACAAGCCATTTATTTGAAACTTAAAGCAATAAAGATGAAAATTGCTGTAACTTTTTTTTTTCTTCTTTCTTTTGCAAGATTTGGGGTTATTGTATTCATTTCATTTGTTAAAATGTTAATGTTTAAAGTCAATCAATGTCAACATGACTTCATGACTGCATAAATATTCACATGCCAACTTTCTTAAAGCGTAACTCACCAAAATGCAACCTAAAGTCTTTTTGGGAATGTACCAAGTCAAACTTTAGTTTAAAAGCATAATTCGGACGGAAACGCCAATTTTATGATTTTCCGTATTTTTGGTCAAATGGCCTTTTGAATGGGGGTGCTAGGGGCTCTACTATAATAGTATCAAGATCACTGTTTTTAAAACAGTAAGAAGCCTCGACACATCATACTTGATACTTTGCTCGAAGTATCACCAGGTGCTCTACACATGGACTTGAGCATTGAGAACACTGTTTGTTAAACAAATGTTCTCAATTCACAGCATTGAGAACATTTGTTCACTTGAGTTCATGTGTAGAGCTCCTGGTGATACGCAATGCAATGTAAGTCAATGGAAGCCAAACGGCATTGATATACACACTAAAAAGCGAGTATGCGCCTTGATACCGCGCTAATAATGGTATACAAATTGGAATATGCCATTTCATGAGATCAGTCTGCATTAAAAAAAACTTTGGTGGTGTTTGTAACTAGTTTTTTTTTTTTTTTTTAAACTGTATATATACATCACCACTCTCATGTAACTGGTTGCCTTATGGTTGTAGGAGTGGCCATCAGCCTAGGTGGAGGCCTGTGCTTATTTTAGTGATTTCTTTTAGATTCTAACTATAAAGTAAGGACTCTCTGTGTGTGCATATCTGTATTTGTGTGAGTGTTTCAAATGATCCTGCATGCGCAAAAGACTTAAAGCACTAAATGGGCACTGACTGCACTATTATGCACAAAATACATCATTAGTGTCAGAACACTCACTTCCTGCCCTGTGGGTCCAGAGAGCAGAAGATGACGGTGTTGACAGCGTAGTGTCTCCTGAAGAACAACCTGCAGGAACAAACACAGTCTGTGTGAACATGTGGATTTACATCTGTATCTGTATGTGTGTGTGTGTTTCAGACTCCACACATGAACACTCACTTCCTCTGGTTGTCAGTGAGCGTGATTCCCTGTGCCGACACCTTGAAGTGGACGACGGTGGAAGCAGGTGGAGGGTCCATGGAGAGCGTCATCGTGGTCGCCTTCTGAACCGCCTGGTGTCCCGTCAGAGATTCCAGCTCCACAGAGCCCAGGTACCACACGTTGCACGCTGCGCAGTAACACATCGATCACTACACGTCAAAGAAACACACAGATATTTGTGTACATATGTGCTGTCTGTCCTGTACCTGCTCCCTGTTTGAGGAGCTCAGCTGCTGAGTTTGTCGCCGTCTGTACAGACGAGTCTGTCAGCTCCTCCACCGGGTCTGCAAGCAACAACAAATAGAGAGTTTACTGAGCAGCAAACACACAAAAGCATCTATGCATGCAAACAACGTGGAGCTGTCAACTTAAACTTAATTGCCTATTTAGATAATTGATTTGAGTTTGTTTTTTATGACAGAGTAAAACTTTGTCTGATTCCAGCCTTTTAAATGTGAATATGTTCTAGTTTCTTTACTCCTTGTGACAGTAAACTGAATATAGTGTTGGACATAAAGAAATATTTGAGGATGTCATCTTGGGCTTTGGAAAACTATGATCAACAGATTTCACTATTTTCTCATTTTATAGACCAAACAACTAATCGATAAAAAAATAAAAAATGTTGTTAGTTACAGCCCTGAAGCGATGCATTCGTACTAGGCACACACACACGCACGCACGCACACACACACACACACACACACACACACACACACACACACACACACACACACACACACACACACACACACACACACACACACACACACACACAGCCTACCTCTGTCAGGCAGGATGAGCTTACAGGGCAGAGCCAGAGGAGTGATGGAGTGCTGACACACCAGAGCTGTGAGACTTCCTGACAGGAAAAATAAAGAAATACATTCATTATGAAGATTTCTCAAATAAACAAACCCTACTATCTAGACTGATGAATAATGGAGCCAGCGCCACGTCATCAGACTGTCCAGTAGAGGGCGACACAGGAAACACATTAAGATCCTGGGAGACTGTACTATATTAACCTCAGTGTGTCCATCCTGGTGGACTATTAACTTGAGGAAGTAAACTGCTCACTGGACTGTTGGCTCAGTTGTAAAGTTTTCTTACCAAAGTACGGCTCGTTGGGGCAGCCCTTGAGACGAACTCCTTTCTGCGTGCACTCTATCAGGAAGTGTCTCACCAGCTCATTGGACGGGTCCCCTACAGCAGAGATGCAGACAACATTTCAGTATATTTATATAAATATGTTGTTACTGAAGATGACTGTAGATGGAACATTTTGGCGATTTAAACCTGACAAAATGTGTCTTTCAGTTGCTCAGAAATTTGATTTAAAAGAAAATAAAAGCTCATTAATAAAATGCAGTAAATCACATCGTATGACACATACAACATCACTGAAAATGAATGAACTTCTCATTGGGCTGATTTATAATCTGAAGGAATCTCAATTAAATTGTGAGGTACTATGTTTTGTGTTCTACTTGTAGATGTTTCTTTTTTTAATCTTCGTTTTGGCATTTTAGGCCTTTCTTCGAGACGACAGCTTAGACATGAAAGGGGAGAGAAAGGTGGAATGACAGGCAGAAAAGGACCGCATGTCGGAACCGAACCCGCGGCCACTGCGGCGAGGACTGAGCCTCTGTAAATGGGCGTACGCTCTACCTCTATTCTCCAAATATTAGAGTTTCCGTAAAGTAACATGGCTGAAGAGATGAACAACAGGAAAAGCTTTAGCCTACCTTTCTTACTCTGTTGTAACACCGACGGAGGCGGCGTGGCCACCTTCATGGCCAATCCATACGCCCCCCGAAACGAATGGCTGTCTCTCACAATGAACCAGCCCGGCTCTTTGTCTTTTAGGACTGCGATGGCTGTTCAGCAGGTCAGCAGAGGCAGGGGACGGGGGACGGGACACAGATAAGCTAAAGTTAGAATCATCATGTTCCTAGTGTACAAGCAGCAAAGCTTTGAACAAGGGGGCAAATGAGCAGCTTTGAAGTGTCCGTTTAACAGGCTCTCCTGTTACACACCAGTATTTACCTTGGTCTCTGGAAATGTCGGGCTTGTACCAGAACTTGGAGGTGTCCTGAACAAACTTCACAGTGTCCTGCTTACTGCCAAAGTCTGCGAGACAGAGATTGAGACTCTAATGTTAGGTTTCAGACTGGCTTTGGCCCAAATATGATAAGACAGGGCAGAAAAAACAAAGTGAGGGCAACTGGTTAAAGGGTCAGTACACCCAAATGACAAAAAGATGTATTATCACCCAACCCTATTTATATCTAACCAGTTTTGTTTGTGGTTCTAAGAGCACTGAACTTTTTTAAAACTCAATTTGTAGTTCCAGTAACAATGTCCCGGTTACTCACGATGATGAGTATTAGGTTATTCTCCAAATATTAAATGTTGTTTTCCAAAATATTAAAATGCATTTCTTTTATAATTATAACTTTCTTCGTTTATGTTTTTTTTTTTTTAAATACAACATGATGACAAATTATTTTATCCCCAAAATTCCCTCCTGAGCACTGGGTGAAAGTGGCTTGCATTTTGTAAGTTTTTGGTGGAAAAATAGATTGGCAAGCTCTGACAAATCTTAGCCAGGACTTTCTTTAAAAAATAAAGTTAAAGAATAATTTTTTTAGAGTGAGCTCGGAATGATGTCACTGATCAATTATGTTTTTGTTATTTGGGTTAGCTGACCATTTATAAGAGGAAGATGGAACAACATAAATAGCATGAAAGAGAACAATCTGTGACAGTATACCTGCTCCGGGCGACTGGGCCCCACTGAGTCCTCTGAGGGGGTCGGGGGTCATGGGGGACGAGAAAGGGATGCTTAGACTGCTGCCACTGTGTGGGCTTGAAAATCCACTCAGAGAGGGGGAGCGGGAGCCGAGCTCCCCCCCCTCACCCACTCTCCTCTTCTCAGGCAGCAGTGGAGGGAGGCGCCCGTCTCCCCCGAGGTTCAGACTCCCGAGGCCCTCCATGGCCTCCAGCAGGCTGTGTTCCAGGCTGCCGTTCCCCAACAACAGGGAGGACAAGTCTGTGCTGTCTGTCTCCCCTGGGCCTCTGCCCAGGCTTCTCAGAGCCCCCCGCGGGGAGCTGTGGGCATTGGGAGTGCTGAGGGAGGGAGGAGGTGAGGGCTGGGGGGGGAACGGGGAGTTCAGGGAGCTGGGAGTCCGGTCGTGCCACACAGGAGGAGGAGTGGAGCTGCAGAGGAGCGAGAGGCTGCATGAGAAGTGGAAATAAAGGCATACAGGTGTCCAAATAATTCATAACTAATGTTTGAACAACTAAATGAAAGGGTTAGAAGACATTAGAAATGGATAAACGTTAATCACTAGGGCTGGGACGATAAGCTTTTGTCCTGATTCGATTCTTTCACAACACATGGGTGACAATTTGATTTTTATTGCAATTTTTATTTGTGTGATCCTTTAAAGTGCCCATATTCTGCTCATGTTCAGGTTCATAATTTTATTTTGAGATTGTACCAGAATAGGTTTATGTGGTTTAATTTTCAGAAAACACTATATTTTTGTTAAACTGCACATTGCTGCAGCTCCTCTTTTCACCCTGTGTGTTGAGCTCTCTGTTTTAGCTACAGAGTGAGACATCTCACTTTTACTCCATCTTTGTTGGAAGTCGCACATGCGCAGTAAGTACAGCTAGCCAGTCAGAAGCAGAGCATGAGGGCGTGCCATGCTAGCAGCTAGGCGAGCATTAAAACGTGTGTTACAAAGTGACGTACGTTCGTAAAAGTGAAGGCTGGACTACAACAGAGCTGTTTGGAGCAGGTTGGGAACAGTGTTTTCTGTTTGAGATGGTAAGTCCCTTTGGGGACTTTGGCCTTTTTCCCTTTGTAAACCTATTACGTGCACAAAAAAGATATATAACACAATAGAGGAAAGGGAAAAAGCCAAAAAGCATAATATGAGCACTTTAGTTTTGCGTTTCAATAGTATTAAACATTTTCTTTTCACATGTCAGTACCACACGTCAGTCAGTCGGAAAACGATGTAATGTAGTCGCCATCAGCGGTACTGTACAAAATATTTAGGTAAATCATTAGTAAAAAGTAAATAAAATGATTATAGGAAAAATAATGTTTTTTACTTATGATTTTTTCCCCCACCCCAGTTAATCAGCATGACGTATAACTAAGTTTGACTTGAAAAAGGAGCAGCTCTGAGGACAGCATGCTGTTCCAATGGACAACTCTTTTGTGCAATAAAGCTATTTCTCTTCATGCTGCAGAGTAATTAAGTAGATTTCCTGCTGAAATACAACCCACAAGGGCAGATTGGGCTCTGAAGTCAAGGATGCTCTTGGCCTTTATTTTTTTTAACGTGAGTAGAAATATGTGTAAAAAAAAAAATTATATAATACATAGTAGTAAGCCTGTATATATATATATATATATATATATATATATATATATATATATATATATATATATATATAATAGGCCTGTGTATTAATAAAGCTCAATGGTGTTTTAAGCCTCCAATGTCGACTTCCAGGCAGTGCTGTGAAGGTTGACTTCAAGGCACCTAACCCTAACCTTAACCCTAAACATTGCCTAATCCTTGTGCCTCCCAGGCAGTGCTGCCTGGAAGGCGACGTTGGGGGCTAAAAACACCAAACACTATTAATACATTTGGATATTTTGTAGAAGCCGCGAGTTTGACTTTGATGACTTGATCACTTACATCTCTTCCAAGAAGGTTTAGTATAATCCTGTAACTGAGGATAATTATGATGTACACAGCATACTTAGAGCAAAATCAGAACTAAAAAATGGTTAATGGAATACCAAAAATAATCAACTAGGGTCATACATATGTGTGTGGGTTACTTTGTAAGTGTATTGCAAATTGCTTGTCCCGTGTGATGAGAAAGGATGCATGCATGCACAAAATCCTTTTTTTGACATTATTGTGGCCACGATATATTGATGTAACATGTATGTAGTTCCATTAGCCAGCCCGTACAGTGTACACCATGTTATATAGAGCACAGGCATGTGTACCTGTCTGTGTGTGGGAGGGGGCTGTCTGATGACATGGAGCACATGGAGCCAAATATCCTCTGACAGGAAGCAGGAGTGGCCGACACCTCTGATCTGAACAGCTCTCCCTCTGTGGAGCTGCCAGCGTGGCTCATACTGTCCAGGAAACTCCGGGAATCTGACAAAAAGAGAAGAGGAAAGAAATGTCAAACCTCTTTTACTAAACAGTTCTCACATCTAAAACACTAACCAGGCATACTGTAAAAAACCCAAGATGTGACTTTGTTCCATAACTGCCTTAAATTACTAACAGGTACCTTTGCTTGGATAATAAAACCAACGTATATCGACAGAAGAGATATACTCGGCTGTCACTTCTTACAGAAAATAGGCAATTTCTTTATCCCTTATTTATTCAGGGAATGATTGTGAGTGGTTTCAAGGTATTCCGGTAAAATAAACCAAAAAAAAAAATACAGACATGAAAAAGTTATCAAACTTCTTATCTCACTCACATTATTATCATTTCTTTAAGCTTATAGACCTTGTTCAACCTGCATTGGCAGTACATGGAGTGCATCCTTATAATCATGGCAGCAAAGCAGATTGACAGCGTACAATAGTGTGTGTGTGTGTGTGTGTGTGTGTGTGTGTGTGTGTGTGTGTGTGTGTGTGTGTGCGCATGATGGAGCAGAGAGGCCACTCCAAACATCCCGACATGACATCCTGACATTCTGACAACACAGTGTGTCATTCAGCAAACACCAGGGCAGGCCTCCTCAGGCCACAGACGGGCCTGTGAAGTACGATGAGTCACCGTGTAAAGAGTCAATCTTTATAAAGGGCTCCTTGTTCGGCCGCCCCCCTCCCTCTCTCTTACACTCCTTCCCTCCATTCAAGCACTTTGAGATGGAGGAATTTGTTCTCGGTTTTGTTTGTGATCCTATTGGATGCGCTGCATCATCTGGAGTGGATTATATAATCACACGTGGGGCTGGTAATGAATTCGAAGAATGTTTGAGTGTTTGCACGATGCGTCGGCAACACAAACGCAAGAGGTGTAAATGTTCATAATACTATCTGAAAGTTTGAAGAGCAGTGCTAGCAAAGCTACACGTCATGGATGTGTGAAAGGGAGTGATATTGGCCCATTAACAAGTAAGCAGCATTTAAATGTTACAGCTGGCCCAAGCTATAGTCGCTTAACTTTTAGCAATAAATCATCTTTTGTAAAATAAATACATGTTTTGAACGTCAAACCTTTAATCAGCAATATTACTTCAGCCACATCATAAATGGAATAAAAAGTACAAATGGTCTCTCTGAAATGAAGTCAAAAATGAAAGTTAAAAAAAGTACAAATCATGAGTGAATGTACTTCATTGACAGTCATATTCTTCATATGCTAATAAACCAATGTATGTATTGTGCTCTCCTATAATAGAAAAAGTGAACCAACAAAACATAACTTACAGTATGTTTAATGAATCCCGCTCACAGCAGCTGGCAGTCAGTCCACACTTATGGACATCTGATACGGCACACATAATGTTGGCACTATCGAAATGTGTGTGGGAAACATGCAGCTGTGGGAAAGTCACGTTACAAACTGTTCAAACCTAAACCCTGTAACCGTGGAGGAGAAAGTATTCAGGTCCTTGAGTTCACCCTAATCTACAAAAGAAATTGTACAGAACTACTTGTACATGTCCCTCGTCTGCAGGTATTCCTCGCAAAGTTGGAAGTGCTCCCTCGTTTAGAAGAAGTCTCCCAGCTAATCCTGCCTTGTACTACCAAAGTTGGAGAAACAGCTAGCTGATGTGGTATAAGCTAAAGTGGTTAGCGCACCCCAAATGTTTCGGCCGATGACGACGGTCACCCGGAGGCTGAAGGCAGGGGACATTCAGAAACCTGTATCTCACTCAAAACAGCATGGATGGGTTTCTATCCAAGTTTGTATGCGTGGTGAAAACCAGAGACACAAAATAACATCCCAGAAAAAGTGATTATTTTTTTATAATATGGGCACTTTAAGTAAAAGTATGTAAGTATCATCAGCAAAAATGTTGATATAATAAAACATTGTATCTTATTAACTACATGTGTTAATAACATGTGTTAATAAAACTACTCTTAATTTGCAAAGTAACTAGTAACTAAAGCTATCAGTATCATGTAGTGGAGTAAGAAGAACAATATTTCTCTCTGAAATGTGAGTGAGTGAGTGGGAGAAATAAAGCGAGACAAGCGGAAGCGTTTCTTTGTCACAACACAAGGAGTCCTGTAGCTGAATTTTTTTTTCATCTTTCTCCGTTGTTTTTTCTCTGCCTTGCCTTTCATACCCAGTACCACACTGTAAAAATACTCTGTTACAAGTAAAAATGTTATGTAAGTAAAAACATTATATATATTATATATAAGTATCATCAGGAAAATGTACTTAAACCATAACAGTAGAAATCCTCACATTATAGAAGCAGGAAGAGATCCAAACAGTTATATTGTTGGATAGTTTATTTAATAATAAAACATATTTTATAAATGATATCTGTTTTGTGTGCAAACATCTTCATCTTTAAAGTAACTAGTAACTGAAGCTGTCAGATGAATGTAGTGGAATAAAAAGTACAATATTTCTCTCTGAAATGTAGCGGTGTAGAAGTAGAAAGTGGCATGACAAGAAAAGACTTAAGTAAAGTGCAAGTACTTCAAATTTGTACTTAAGTACAGTACTTGAGTAAATGTACTTAGTGATATTCCTTCATTGTACACACCACACATAGGCAGTCAACACTCAACTTGAACTCTTAGGGGTAAAAGGTCAAGAGCACAGAGCAGGTGATGTTGTGGTCTAACCCTAACTCTCATCATGGAAACGGGCGCATGCACAGCTCAGACAACAAAGATAATCCAGATTTATAGTTAAAGTTGTTGTTGCTCTCTGCAGAAAACAAAAAAAACAAAGTGAGCGGAACGCACTGAGGATTCCTCAAACATTCCCACAGTCCCTGTCAGTTTATCTCTCTCGGGATGATTCCCAGAAAACAGCTGAGCCTCATCTCTCTCTCTCTCTCTCTCTCTCTCTCTCTCTCTCTCTCTCTCTCTCTCTCTCTCTCTCTCTCTCTCTCTCTCTCTGATCCCACGGATCGTTCTCTCTCTCTTTCTCTCTCTCTCTATCTCTCTCTCTCTCTGCAGTTTGTCACATCTGCTGCTCCACGGCTCATCCCGACTCATCCACTTAATTACAGAGCAGCCCAAACTGTGGCAACACCGGCTGACCCCACCCTGACCTCTGACCCTCAGCCCAGACTCTGCTCTGTGAGGCCCTGTTGGACATCATTACACCCGAACACACCTTTCACCCCCTCTATCCACGCTGCTCAGTATCCATAGCTACTCACTTTCAGCTAGATGTGGATCTGGAGAGAAAGAAAAGTCTTTTTTTCAGTGTGAAACAAATTAAGTGAAGGAAGTTAATATTTTAAATGCATAAAACATTAAAATCCATTAATATTCTGGAAACCCTTCTAAAACATCATTCGTTCAAATGAGCTATCGCGTCTGTTTTAAACCAGTTGAACGTTTCCGTTTTTGTTATAAACCGAGCAAAGAACAACACTCAAAGCCTTCATATCTGAAAAAGATGTTGTTGTGATCTTGCTGAAGTCTGATGTATCAGCATACGTCATCTCCTTCATCGCTCTGATTGGTCCCACTATCAGTTACAACTGAGAAGGGTCTGGTATCAACCAGGCTACCATTTTTGTGCATATAGGTTGTATTAAGTTAAGCAGAGAAAGACATAAACAAACATGTTTGCAGACTTGTACAAAAACACACCTGACAAATTTTAGCATCTGTTATTTTCTAAACATTTTCAGTGTACTTCCCTTTCCACAGTGTGTTTTCTGTCCATTGTTTGCTCCTCACCCGCGCAGCTCCCAGTGAGCACAAAGCCTCTTCAGTCTGGGTCGAACCGTGCAAAACTAAAACTAATTCCCGATGGCACCGACCCATGTGGGCACAACCTTTACCAGCCAATTCTTTGCCAATTTCCGTAACGGTTACATGGCTCAGACTCAAACTGTGTGCATACCTTTATGCTTTGTACACCGATGTTCCCATGAATCCATAAAACCACAGTGAGGTTATGTGGAGATAATATTTCTCTTCATATTTCCCATCTCAGACCATGGTGGTGGCAGAATGGTATGAACAGTGGTGGAATGTTACTAAGGACATTTACTCAAGTATTGTATATTTCAGATACTTTACTTGAGTCTTGTCTTTTCATGCCACTTTCTACTACGCGCAACACACTAAAGCTTTCAGTAACATTATCAATGCAGGACTTTTACTTGTAACAGTGTGTGGTATTAGGACTTTTACTTAGGTAAATGATCTGAATACTTCTTTCACCACTGGGTATGAAAGCCAAGGCAGAGAAAAAACAGCGGAGAAGAAAGATGAGAAACATTCATTTAAAGAGCTCCTTGTGTTGTGTTGTGTTGTGACAAAGAAACACTTCTTCTGGTCTCGCTTCATTTCTTGTTTCTTCCACTCACGCGTCCAAACATTTACTCGCTGAGCAGCACCGCATTAGACAGAAGGCTGGGCCTACACACGTGCATAAACAGCAATGCATGCGGGGTTATGCAGGACAACAGTGGGTTTGCAGACTCCCCGCTAACCACAGGAATGTGAGTGCAACACACACACACACACACACACACACGGCTGACAGGTCTGAAGGGCTATGGCCTGTTACAGCTGCTCACAGCGATCACAGACTGCGGCTTCTCAGGGGAATGAAGAGTAAAGGGAGCTAAATCTGAGAGGAAACAGAAACACAATGAGGAGGAAGACACCTGCTGTGATCCTGAGGCCCACTAAAAGTCCATATTATTGAGTAATAATGATTACATATATATATATAAAATTTAGGCTAAACTAAAGTACTTGTTTATGCTTTAAAAATCTACAGTTAAATTAAAATCCCAGGTATTAACTGTACTCTGAGAGGCAGATCATTCACCATGCAGGTCTCTGATGGTCTGATGACATGTATTCTCTATTGGAAAGGGTGAATTATCAAGGGGTGTTAACACAGCCTTAATTTCCTTACTGTTGAAAAAGGATCCTACTGAGTGTTCTAGCTTTCGGCCTCTGAGCATGCTTAACGCTGACATAAAAAGCTTTGCAAAGCTCCTAGCCCATCGTTTGGAGTCTCATATTAAAAATTTGTGAACGCCGACCAAACAGGATTCATGAAAATGAAAGACGCCTTCTCCACATCGTTGATGCGGCCGAGGACAGTAAGACCCCAATATCACTTCTCTCTCTCTTGACGCAATGAAAGCAATTGACTTGAGTAAACATTTTCATGGTCAGTCTTAGAGGTGATGGGCTTTGGTAACACTTTCATTGGTATGGTTAAAGTTTTGTATTCTAATCCCTCAGCCTTAGTCTTAACCGGACGCTCCTCCTCCTCTTTATTTCCAGTTTCTAGATCCTCCCGTCAAGGTTGCTCCTGCATCATTTGTCATTTCTCTAGAACCGCTGGCTCAAGCCATTGCCCAATTGATTATGGTGTCACCAATATGCATGTTTGTGAATGTTATGTTTTCTGAATATAATTTATTTATTTCTTTTAATAAAAAATTGGACACAAAAAAAGAATTATTGAAAGATTTCTGCCAGAACTCTCTCCTTAGTATCACTTGGTGCTGCATCACAATGCCATCAGTTGTCTCCCGCTGTCGTCCCTTCTTCAGTAAAAATCAATCGGCCTCAGACCCTGCTGCGTCTTCCCTCCTCCCACTACTCAGAAACAGAGCATTTTTCTGTAGAAGAGGACAAACTAGTAGGAGGTCGTGTGTAAATCAGATTCCTCCGCTTGTTTTGGGTGTGTGGACTGACAGCTTTATTGACTCAGTGAAGTGGAAGAGGAGAGGCTATAGTTACGAGCCAGCTCAGGAGGGAGTGAAGAATAAAAAGGCTAAACAAGTGGAGGGAGAGAAACAGGGTGAAGGGTAACGGCACACAAGGAGTGTTTAAAGAAAAGGTTATGGGAGAGAATACTGTCACCACTGAGGTGTTTATTGGTGTCTAAACTATTCTAATAACTAGTTGTTGATTTAAGTATATAGGCGATTGCTCCTTGAATGATTGCTTGAACGATTTTATAAACTGCAGTCAGAGACAACTTGACTCATGAAGAATATTTAGCTCTCTTCATCCATCCCACAGTCAGAGTTTAGGATCAGATGTGGAGAAATCCCATTTTCCTCAAGATAACAATGAACATCAGTGTGTTTTGCGTCTAAAGGAAGTCTGAACTACAAATAATGTCCCAGTTATTTGATCATGTTTTGAAGTTGAAGTGAAATTCCTCAGACATCACCTATCTGGGGAAGTGATCATGGATCATAAGTTGTTCTCCACGCCAGTAGTTAAAGCATGCGGCTGTGTTGCAGGAAAAACAGCAACAACCGTGGTATTGATCAAAGTGGTCGTAAGTCAACAAAAATAATAACTCTTAAATAGATATTACTATTATAAAATGTATGAATATTCCTCGAAAACTGTGACGTAACTGCTCAGAGCAACTCATAACACAGCTTCTGTGACATCTGAAGTTGGCATTAGCAGATAAAAAAATATGTTACTTGCTAATAATTGGAAAAAAAAATAATGCACATCCATAACGTAAGACAGGTGCGTCGGAGGGGGACGAGTTGGTTGAAAGTTGCAAAGAAACTCCCGCACACTGTCAAAATGCAAAAATAAATTCCCTAGCTGACAACATTTTGGAAGAAATATTTCTACAGCAGAAGAACTGAACTAAACAAAATGCATGCAGATGGACTAAACCATTTGGTGCATTAGCAAGGGGTGAATGAGACCTTAGATAGTATTTTTGCATACAAAAAGTCAATCAACCAAGTTCAGCCAATACACTAACTTTACATTTCATCTGACATGCATTATGAAATTTAATTAGGAAATGAAAATATCCTGGTAAAATTAAATATATTCCAATATTTTCAAGGGCCCTCTCTCCCCTTGTGACCTGGTAATCAGTATTGGTTTTATCCCCAGTCCGACGCCCCTGGCTCTGGTACATCTCACACATACTGCACTTGTTGATTAACACTCTAAAGAACAAAATCCTTATTTCCTTCTTTCCACTTTGGTCTCTGCACCCTGTACTGGCCTTGTGTCCACTGTGCTGTCAACATTTTCCGTCATTGTGGCTTAAAGTGTTCTGCCTCTTTGGCCTTTATTTCCTGCAGTGATGTGAAAGCCAAATGTTTCTCACACAGCAGACGTCTGTACAACCTTTCAGAGCAGCACTCCCCAATAACTTTGTCCCTGAGGAAATTATGCATTTTCTCCAAACTTACATGTGGCAGCTAATGTCTTCAGCCTGCTTCCAACACTATCCAAACGTACCTGTTGTGTCTGACGCTGCACGTATTTCATTATCAATTCATCTGCCAGCTATTTTCTCAATAAATCCAGAATTGTTTGGTCCAAAATATATGTTGTATAATAGTGAGAAATGCTAAACAAAGGTTGGTAATGCTTCCTTCACAGGTGTGTAGTTTCCTAAGAATTTTCTGGAATAGGTTTACTGGAAATGTAGCATGGTAGTATTTTAGAGAAATATGAGTTTTATTGAAATAACGGGCTTTAAAGCCAAGTAAATATAAATTAATCACCTCCGCAAAGGCTGGCAAATCATTTGAATTAATCACTTGAAGTAATTGCATTGGGTCTATTTTACATAATATGAGTACCAATTTACAAAATTATACCAGGACATGTAATGAAAATTGGAGGTAAAATACTCCAGCGTTATCCAATATGCTAATGTCAAAAGTGTTACTGGTTTTTGTCCGATAAAGACAAGCAGAAGAGCCTCACAAACGAGAAGCTCAACTAAAGAATATTGTTTTGATGAACAACTTAAATAGTTGCTGAGAATGTTTCTGTCCATCGACTAATTACAGCCATAGTGCGTAGTGTCTGTCGCCCCAATGAGGAATTTTAAGTAACGACAGCAAAACTGTTGGCGCGTCCACACGATACAAGCCTTCCGTGATCGCGCATCACCCCCACCCCTCCTCCACGCAGGCAGTAGTAGCCGAGGATGACACAGAGGATTACAAAAAAAAAAAAAATCAACTCTTCAAAAGAGGTAATTATCTTCACTCGAGTTTCTGCACAGGAAAGCCACAATCTTCTGAACATAACCATACTGAGAAATACAGAGAGAGTTGTGTGGAGCTGATAGTCGTAATTAGCTTTGTAGCAACTCGTTTGGCAATGGCTTGAATATAACAGACGCTCATTTATATCAAAAAGCATAAATCCACTAATTGATTCTGCTCTAGTTGTGAAAGCTCTCTCTAAAACCACAGATCTCCTGTTGCGCATATTTAACATAGCAGTGTAAAGGATGAGGAATTCCATTTAATATGAGTGGCATCAAGCACTATGTCAGTTTGTTCACTGTTGTGTTCAATAATTCAGCTTCAACACGTGGAAAATATGTGCTGGACTTCCAGCGTTCATTTTGTCTGAAACTTCTGCTAGTTTAGTACCATCTCTGGGAGATGTGGGAAGCAATAAGCACCCCGACAAAAAAACTTGAATCTTCAAAGGCTTTTTTGGTTCAGCTCAGGTCTGTAGTGCAGAAAAAAGGGGGAAAACAGCCTCCATCGGTTAACCACCAATACATCAGCCTCATCAGCCTTCCATGACTGCACGATGGACGCCAAAATAACAGGATGAGATCATGAACAACGCAGTGGAACAAACCATTTCATCACCCCACCGATTGTGAGATGTCAGAGGGGCTGCAGATGCTGCAGGCCCGGAACAAGAACAAGTATTTTTTTGTATGCACAAAACAACGAAAGAGATGAGGCTCGGAGGGGGGTGTTTGGAAAACAGAAAAAGGCATCTGACAGAAAAATTCCAGAAGCTGTCTGCAAATACCAGCGGCCTGGAGAAGAGATGGGAAGTGTTTCTGTGCTTGTGTGCCCTCCTTAAAATTCCCAGGAGGGACGGAGGCATAGATAACAACGCTGGATAAACAAGAGAGAGAATGAGCCGAAAGAGAGACAAAACGCCGAGTGAGAGAAGGAGAAACAATAAAGAATGCATGCAGGACAGTTCATATACTGCTTGGAGAGATTTGGATGTTTTTACACGTGAAGAAAATCATTCTCACACACGTGCACGCACACACACACACACACACACACACACTGTCTCTTTAAAGCTCACTGACTAGATACATTCACATAGTTTCAAATCATAGCTTGTTGTCGCAGGACACTTTACAGAAAGATGAGGTCTAGACACTAACACAGAGTCCCAAGCATGCATTTGGTGCGACAGCGGCGAGGAAAAGCTTGTGGGCATGCTCATACATACCAAGAGATGCAGTCATGATGTGACACCCTCTGAACTATCCCGTTATTCGCCGGTTTCCTGTTTTAGGATCACTCCTTCTCTTTCACCTTTCCTGTTCCAAAGTTTCTATCTCTCTCTGGTATGTGGTGCCTCCAAGCGTGAATGAAACTCTCCCTATTGCTAGACTCTCCTCCTCTTCTTTTTCTCCAGAAAGCGCTCTGAGCCTGACTGGCTGAAGGTTTTTTTCTTTCTTTTTTTCTTCAGGGGCTGGATCGTTTCGTCGCCATGCACAATTCCTTTCGTCCCCCAGATGGAAAAATAAGCTCCCCGTTTGTTCCTGGCTTGTTGTGACACCGCTCAACTTCTGGGGTTTGTATGGAGGGAGGGACTTAGAGGTAGAGTCCCTCCACCTCCCTCCCTCCACTCCCCCAACCCCCCCCTCCATGCATGTCTACATGCCCTCCCTCCCTCTCACTGACCACTGAGCATTGTTCCTGCTGGGCCACTGCCAGCACTTTCCCCCCAATCAGAATGAATTCCAGTGGGATCAGAGGTCATGTGTGGCCTTTTATGGACCAGGGAGAAGGAGTTGGTGGTGACGGTGATGGTGAGATGGTGGTTGGTGGTCATGCATCGGTGGAGGGGGTCGATCTTGGGGTTTCTATGGCCTCTCGGTCAAGGCATGTGTGTCCACTCCCACCATCTGCTTGCCACAAACACAGAGACAAAGGCATGCAGACACACAGTGACCGTGTCTCCTGCCATATGTCTAATCTTAGCACACCATAAATCACACCCCAAAGCTCTTCTTGATTGAACTGTGTTGAGTTTACTTTTGTGTCAATGGAAACATGTGCTGCGTGCATTATTTTAACCTTTCCCGTGTCACAGGAAATGAGCTTTGGCCATCCATGGCACTCATTTGGCAGTTTAATTAAGTCTCCCTTTATGAAGCTACAGGACAGTTGTCAAAGGTGACCGATGTAAACAGAAAGCTTTAAAGGTGTCAGAAAAAGATAATAAACCTACAGTAAGCTGTTGCTGTGGCTGTATTAAAGGGCTGGCTTGAAATTTTAGGTATGTTTATTGACTTTCATGTTGAGTTGTTCAATCTGTCTGTTTAATATGAAACAGGAACTCGGAGCTGGTTAGCATAGCTTAGCATAAAGACTTCAACTGTAATGAAATCTGGTTACTAGCACCTCTGAAGCTTTATCCTTAGCATGCAACATCTCCTTTGTTTAATCGGAAATTGAAACACATGGCAGCTTGTTTTAGCTGATTTTGTTACCTTTGCACAGAGCCATGCTATCTGTTTTCCTGTTGTCTGTCTTTATGCTATGTTTAGCTAACCAGCTGCTGGCTGCCAGTTTAATATCTAGCAGACAAATATGAGAGTGGTATTGAGCTTTTCATCAATGCGCCTATTCCAAAATATTATATAGGTCCCAATACGTATGTCAAATCGACTGTGGTGGTTGATATTGTCACATCGACCGGGTCACCAAGGGAGCACAGACAGATGACAGCTCAACTTCAAATTCCGGGTTACGGACTGCAATACAGGACTGACTATATGAGTAAGAGGGTCAACGTTCAAGGCGTAATGTAATGACAAAGTAGTAGGCACTGAGCGGCAGATAAGTCACATCTACTGGGCCGCCAAGAGAGCACAGGAAGAGGACAACTTTAAATTCCGCGCTACAGACTGCGAGACAATGTAATGAGTAATGTGACGAGTAAAATGTCCCATTTGTATGCATACTGCATGCAACAGTGCATACGTTTAAGGGCAGCTGCAACACTAAAAGTACAAAAAGTAAAAAGAAAAAGTATACGATTTGGAAGTCAGCATAACTGTTCTTTTAAAATAATTGTCAAAAGTGTATTAATTCATTCAATGTTAGAGCACTTGCAGCTTTCACTCCTTTTATTTATATTTGGGTCACTAATTGTGACTTTTAAGTGCTGACCACACAATTAGTGTAATTTGACTACAAAACGTCTCCGTTCAGGATCACTTAACAGCTCTTTAAGATGTATCATCTCTCTCTCATTCATCACTGACAACAAATCCAATCATCTGAAGGAGAAGGAGAGGTTTCACTCGTACTTTCTCCTGACCTTTGACCCCCACGAGGTTCAGACAGTCAAGTGTTTGTCTGAAGCGACCATCTGCCTCAGCTCATAACAGCATCTACATTCCTTTGGCTAAAACCTGCTTCCGCTGGCTCGGAGCTCCTCCGTATATATCACTGTTTATTTTGATGTGGCCACAAGTACACAAAGGAAATGTTATTATGTAACATTTCAAAACATCACAAGGAAATGAAAGTACAGAGACAGCAGCGGAGTTCATCTTTGGGTCGTGACTTTGGCTAAAGTATGGAAGAGGTGTCATCAGTCTGTTGCCATAAGGTGAACAAACGTTGCATAATATTAACTAGAATTTTGCTTATTTCTGTGCTTCTCACTTCGGTTGAAGAAATCCTCTGCTCTTCACGGCTTTCTTTGACTGTTTGGGTTCATGAAATCGTTTTAAAACCAAATACATGAAGTCAGAACAACAATGACTTCAAGCTAAAGACAGCGTGGTTTCTTAGAAGTCATGTTTGTCACTCAACAGCCACAAAACATTTAGGGCATGTGATATATCTGTTTAAGTGATCCCTCTAAGCACTGATTAGGTGATATTGCAGGTCAGAAGCTGCCAAGAGGTCTAACCTGGAGACATTTGGTTAAACAATTAGTAGACATATAGGGCTTGAGATGCTTATACAATATGTATAATATAAATTGTTGAGCATAACTCAAATCTTAAAGCTACACCAATTTCTATAGGAACAATGGATCATATGATGTTCGTAGTGATATACCCACAGATCACTGTTTTTTGGTTCACTCTCACTGCTCTCATCAACATCTTTTCTAGCTGCAGCTTCAGTGAAAAAGTCTGATCGCTCCACTGTACACTACCTGCTCAGCATCAAACATCAGACAGACACAGGTGAACTGGTGAACATCGTGGAACATTTACCAGCTAAAAAAACAGATATATTTCTCAGGAATTGGTACTAACAGCTCGACTCATCGCCTAAAAGTAAAATCTTTTAAACTGACTGTTGCAGATTCAGCAACTGCATAGCTTATTTCTCACATAAAATGTTTCCAGAAACACAATTTGTTGAACTAATTTTGTAAAATAAGCAAAACTTTCCAAAACGGGGCGCCATGTGGCTCTGTTTTAAAATCCGGGAGCAGACAGCCCACGAGTCCAGGTGCAGTTCTAGAAGTCGAGATTTCTTTGCTTTTCAGTGATCCCTTACCTCAAAAAACGCTCCTGTGGACACGTTATGTCACCGGGATACTGAAGTGTGTGTTGGTCCCAGAATGCTCAGTGTGATTAGCCTGGTGATAACAGTGGGAACACAGCTGTAGGGCTCAGCATGGCTGACTGACTGCACTGCTGTTGTTTTGGAGCGGTCTGCTGCTGCTGCTGCTGCCCACAGTAATCACTCCCCACATTACAGTAGCCTCGGGTCCAACTGTGATTACAGTAATGACTCTGAACATTAAATAAAAATCATTTTAATGGCGAATCTGACTGTTTCTGTCTTGACGTGGCAAGTTCTTTCCCAGACAATTGTCTGCCTTTAACGTGGGAAACAGGAAACGCACGTCTGCCCCCCCCCTGTCACCCCTGGGGGTGAGCTCCAGATATTTTGTGTCCTTTGTTAATTCTTCTGTCCATCCAGCAGAGTTTTTTTTTTGTCACAAGGAATAATGACTCTTTCATCAGCGCCTTCACTATCCGGCCGTCGCTCTGTTCTGACAAGCATGTTTACAATAAACAGGCAGAACTGCCCTTTACAAGAGTGAGCAAAATGTCATAAATACTAGTTTTGTTATCCATACATGGATGAGGATATGCTAAGGTGTCAGCTGCTCCTCCAAACCTTTGGCTGAAGTTAAGGCAGGCAGTCGTGTCAGGACACTGAGGTGGAACACCAGATATATGCTTATCGCTAAAGCTGGGCAATATATCGATATTCTATTGATATCGTCATATGAGACTAGATATTGTCATAGATTTTGGATATCATAATATTGTAATATGGCATAAGTGTGGTCTTTTCCTGGTTTTAAAGGCTGCATTACAGTAAAGTGATGTCATTTTCTGAACTTACCAGATTGTTGTAACAGTATATTATTTGCCTTTATTCACCTAATCATTTTATCCACATTATTGATGATTATCAAAAATCTCATTGTGTCAATATTTTGTGAAAGCACCATTAGTTAACGTTACAATATCGTTGCAGTATCAATATCGAGGTATTTGGTCAAAAATATCGTGATATTTGATTTTCTCCATATCGCCCAGCCCTACTTATCACTCAGATTTACCTTTCTTATACTTGATACACAAAAGAATAATGAGTCCGCAAGCACTCAAACGCATACTGTTGAAATGATTTTTGTCAGCGATTATTGAAAAGGTCAAATTATATTTCAATTGTGTCCCCACAGCATCACCCTCCCGGCTCTAACGATTGTCACATCATATGTTGTCTTTGTTTCTTCTGCGGGAAAGCCCGAAACGTTTGTAGCCACTAAGATCAGATATGAGACCCAACCACTGAAAGACGGCTGTGTTTTTTTGACACTACAGTAAATTCCTTCTGCAGCTGCGTGGTACACATCTCCTCAGGCAGGATGTCCCAGCAACAAAAGACCCTCCCCTCTCCTCCCGTCCCCTCCCAGAACAGGACACGAGTGGACATCCTGCCTGCAGTGGTCTCTTCCTCTGTTGCCGGCAACTATTATTAGCAGACGTCCAGTATTAGCTGTCGTTGCATGGGCCCAGAAAGGATTTCCCAATCCATTTTATTTACTTCTTCAATCGCTTTTTACCTAAAACTTTAAAAATACCAAACAAGCCATCTGTCTGCCTCTTGCCAGACAAGACTAACTGTCCCACAAACAGAGCCATGCCCACATATCCAGCCAATGGCAACAAAGGGCAGGGCAGGTGTGTGTGTGTGTGTGTGTGTGTGTGTGTGTGTGTGTGTGTGTGTGTGTGTGTGTGTGTATATTATGCCAGGAGGACATTCCAGCCAGCACTTGAACCCTGTCCGGCAGTAATCAGGAGCTCTAGAGTTTAGGTTTAAACTTGCCCTCGCCAGTCTCACACTCACACGCACACAAACACGCACACACTCTTGGGAAAGTGTACCTTGTGTCCAGCTGTTTTGGTCCCACTGTCCACCAGTCTTGAGGTGGGAAAGCTCTGAGAAATGTTTCACTGGGAAGAGAAAGCCGACACTGATAAGATTCTAAAATGCAGACACACCTGCGTCAAGTCCATTTTGACATTATCTCTTACCGTAGGGCGTCGGAGGAGTCACAGGGAAGGCCGGAGTAGAAGGGACAATGTCAGAGCTGTCTGTCTGTCCCCGATGGTAGAGATGCCCATGCTTTTAAAAAGAACAACATGATAAAAAAGTAAGAAAAAAAATGGTGGGGAAAGTCAATAACATGTTTTTTTGTATGTCCTACAGGAAAACAAGCACACACACACACACACACACACACACACACACACACACACACACACACACACACACACACACACAGCAGACATCAGTCTTGTGATCTGTGTGTGGCTACAGCCTGTGTTTTGGTGTAAACAGTCGGGCCCATTCATGCCACCCAGCTAAAAGTACCAGAGCAGAAACCTCAACTTTTGAAATAAATTGTAAAAAAAACAGAGAGGGAGGCAGGTGGAAAAGAAACATCTACAGATATGCAGATAGAGTTACAAAAACATATTCGCAACAGAGATGTCTTGACTGATTTTCAGAGATGTAAATTAATGAAGTAGAACTACTTCACTACTGTACTTAAGTACTAAAAGGCTGTATCTGTACTCTACTGGAGAACAAATTTTTTCTCCTACTTCCACTTTTACTCACATATTTTCGAGGAGTTTAATACTTTTACTCCGATACATTTATTAATGTGCCGCATCGTTACTCGTTAAAACCAATCACTGTGACTTTGGTGCGACTCGCAATTTTGCCCAATCACTGCAACTTTTCCGCAAATTTAACCAATAACCGGAGTTTCCCACAACTTCAACCAATCCCAGCAGTCCCTCGTGACAGACTTTGTATCAGCCGATGACCAAGCGGGAGTGGGAACGGGTTGACGTCACACGTACATCGCCAAATTCATTTCCTTGTTTCTGATATGAAGACGAGACGCATTTGACTCCAACGTCTCACATTTACCAACAAAACGTACAGCGAAAGACCGTGCCAAACATGTCAGACCTTCCTGACGGCCTGTATACATTTTTATATCTATGTACTATTTTTTTCACTAAAAACACAGCTGCTGTTTCAATCCTGTCGGCTCTCTGTAGCAGGCGGGGCTGCTGAGTTCCCCCCCGACTAATGGACCTCTGGGTACTGCCGCTGTTCAACTGCATGTACAGCAGTACACAGAAAAGTACATTACATGTTATTTACCTGACGCTTTTATCCAAAGCGACTTACAATTGCTATATATGTCAATGTTGAGGTCTCCCTTCTGGAACAACTCAGGGTCTTGCTCAGGGGCTCATTGGTTGATGTATCGCAGTGGGAATCAAACCCAAAGGCATGTGTCATATCCACTGCTCCATCACCACCCACAAACGTCACATCTGCAAACTGGCGAGGTAAACGGGGAAACTGTGTTTACCTGAGATGGTGAGTAGGGGGGACTGTAGACTGGAGAGCCTCTGAAGCTCTGAGTGCTACCCCCCTTCCATCCTGGACTATGCAGACCAGCATAGTCGGTCACATCGCTGATCTGCATCTGCTGCCTCCAACCTGAGATAGCCAGAGGGGTGAGGGTGGGGGAGAGAAGGAGCGTGGGAGGAGAGCCAGACAGTCAGACAGATTATGATCTGAACTTTTATCTAACTCGTCATGTTCCTCTATGAAATCAAAGACCAACAAACAGTAATTATGTCTATACTTGTAAAAAAGAAGAAGAAAAACATTGAAAAGTATTGACGCTTTGTTATGGATGCTTTGTTATGACCAGATAGTAATAAAAGGTGATGACAGTGGTTCACGTCTAGCGTGTTTGTCTATCAGTTTTTTAATGAGCGGCGTGCAGCTTCTATCATCACGGCAGACGCGGTGTGACGAAGCAAGACTTCACTGTGACCAGATGGGGGAACATCATGGCGGCGTGTCGGAAAATAACATCTGTTGAGACAATCAGTCGTTCTCTTTACATACGTAACTAGATCAAACACAGAGGAAGAAATACTTTTTCTTTCAGCTTGACAACCGGATTCCAAAAATCAAGGAATTGATAAGCAAAGTATATTCTATCAGATATATGTTGGTAGATAAAAAAACAAGAAAATACCACTTTTGTCTTCTAGAGAGTACTGACAAGTTAATTTTTTAACTGTAACAAGGACCCTAGCTTCTTTACAGTTCATTAATACCAACATTTAAGGTTATGTTACAGATCATATTAATTTTAAATATTCAAAAATCAACATATGTTTCCAGTATTGGTCAGATTCTACTTCTACAAATTAGTAAATTAAATCTTCAGTTTAAGTTCTGAAATTATAGTTTCAAGGGGGTACAAAATATTTGCTATCAGCAACTTCAATCCAAAAACTGTATCTTCCTTCTGAAACGTCATATGTTCTTATGCTAGAAACTGGGAACTCTTTTGTCATATCTTCCACACAGCATTCATGACAACAAGTTTTTGTTATTTCTTTTATTCAAAGTTACTAAATTATACCTATGGTCACGTTACTATTACTAGCCACTATAATGTTAATTGCAACTGCAGTTATTTGCTTTTTTTCCCCATGGACAACCAACTAAGCTTTCCAACAGACCAAACTCTGTGCAAAAAATGTGACATTGTACTGTGTGCCCAAAGTAAAAGGTAATGTTCATTCCCACATGAGCAATACCAGTCTGTCAAAACATAAAGACAGAAATCAACTTTGGACATTATGGAGAGTTTGCAAAGAAGGATACCAGCAGTAGCGTTGGCATGGGGAAGTGTTGGGGGATTCTGTCACTTTTCACTGCCTGTGCCACAATACGTTAGCTACCAAATAAGTACAGCTCTGGACATTTGTCGTTGCTGTTGGTGAATGTTGAAACTCAAAGGGAGACAAGCCACCCTCTTCAAATGATTCTTTCTGGGAGTTTGAGTGGGGTTGAAATGGTCTATCAGCGTTTTCCCAAAGACCAAGATGACATCCTCAAATGTCTTGTTTTTGTCCACAACTCAAAGATATTCAGTTTACTGTCACAGAGGAGTAAAGAAACCAGAACACAATTCACATTAGGGACGCTGTAATCAGAGAATTTTTACTTTATTCCTATAAAAAAATTACTCAAACGATTAATCGATTATCAAAATAGTGTGCAAATAATTTAACAGTTGACAACTAATTGATTTATCTTGGCAGCTCTAAAAAATAATAACCATAGATACAGTTTTTGTTTGGTTTTACTGAGCTAGAACAAAAAGTACATTTTGAAAATGTATGATGATTTGAAAATGATCTTATTTTATTTAATTGTAGCCTTGAAGACTATGGAAACATCAAAAACACACCATAACAATAGAAACCACAGTCTGACGTGTGTGTCATGATAAAGATTGACCATAAATGGGACCACACTCATATGGGCACATCAACTACAAACAGCAATGTGGAACATTGTGAGCATCCATCATCCCAAACTCACATTAAAGACCAAAGATGGTACTAACTAATCCAGTTCTTATTCTACACCAGAGGGCCTGCTCAGGGTGCATCTTCTAAGTATTACTTGAGTCCCGCTGTGTTTGTGAGGAGGCTATTCTCTTCTGAAGACTGCAACTCCAAGGATGATGAGAGGGCGAAGGAGGGCATGGTGCAAACACACTGGAGAGCAAAGTGTTGTGTCAAACTTCAAAAGCATTCCTGATCGCTTACAAGTTCCTGCCTTAAAACATTGACTTGAAAAACACACGTTACAAACAGCCACTTCTACATGCACATGCACACTGTTGCAGTAACTGTGCAGTGAAATATTAGTGTTACTGCTTCAAATATGCCCCCGGGAAACATCTCCCTGACAAACTCGGACCTACATACAGACAAATGCACATTCTCCATTTCCTGTGCTCTCCATGATCCTGAAAGAGCCAAAGGACATTCTCATTAACCTGACGGTGTACAAAAACACAGGGTCAGAGGTTAAAAGCAGTAATGTAACGCCGCAAGGCACATGGCCGCGGGTCCAAGGTAACCACAGCACCTGACGGACCCTGACTGACACATGTGATTCAGGGAGCTGTCACGGGCGCTCCCCTGTGAGCCATCGGGCCACTGCGAGGTTAACTTTGATGGACCAGCTGCTCCTTATGCAAAGAGCTGGGAAGTGATGACATCGCTCGTCCACCTCCGACCCGCAGGTCTCAAACGGAAAATGAATCAAGTGTTGGAGGTTGAAGTGGAAATGTTCCTCTTCTTTCTGGGCGTCCCAGTGGATCTGAGAAGGAGTAAATATGTCATATGTGCCAGTATGGGAAGAGAAAAACGGTGAAGAAGAGCCAACGCAGACACACACGGGTCAGAAAAAAACAGGCATAGTTACTGTGACATGTTCAAGTTCAAGTTTTTAAAATGTGGCCTACCATATGCCTACCATACGCTAGAAGACTGAAATGACTCAGAAGACTCAAGTCTGACACCATGTCACTAAAGACAATATGTCATAATGTCACTGAGTTTTTAGTCACAGGGTATGCGATTTTGCTATCAAGACTTAAAACTCACGATAATATCAAACACGGATAAACTCGGAACGTCAAGACGGGAAAAAGACTGACTGAAGACAGCTCGGACAGAGTTCTAGGACTACCTTACCACAAACGATTGAGACAACGGGAGAGCGCCTCAACTCTAGCAAGACTCTTGAGAAATTGGTCTGAGACAGTGGAATCGCTTGAAAATTAATTTGAGTTAAGGTCGGTATAATCCTCAAGTCTTGATTACAATGTCCCAAATCAAGTCCCAAGTCCTAAACTTTGTTTGGAGTCCTAAACAAGTCAATCTTTGTCTTCACAGCGAAACACACCTTTTGTTTCATGTCTGATGGAGTTAAAGTATGTTTTGTCCGTAAAATGAAGTATTTAATCTTTGGCTTTGGGGAGGACTCTTCCAAGTCAAATGGCGAAAGTCTAAGTCTTTACTTTTGTAACCTTTTCTTCCACTTATGTATATTTCCATTCAAAATAAGACAGACTGAAGGGAAAACAAACTGTGGTGCTAACATTGTAGGAATATCCACTATTAATCAAATGCTTTCACCATTTCAGCAAACAACTGTGCACACTAACAAACATACTTCTGTAACAAATGTATTCCTCTCTAGCAGGTGGAGTTCCACAATCAGGCAGCACTTCAGTCCTTCAGTCTGGGTTATAAATGCTTCTCTGTAAGTGCAGGCTGAACTGAGCACCGACCTACAAGCTTCATCTGCCCGCCAGCTTGTTGGCACACTTGTATTTTCTTTAGTATGGCATTTCAGCCTGAGTCTTAATCTCACAGTGGACTGTTCGGTGTCTCTGTACAAGTAGAGCTGTGTAAAGGTACTGTTGTAATTTACCCAAATAAAGGGTCAGTTTGCCCAAAAATACATACATTTATAGTCATAGCGGTGTTTAGCAATGCAGAAAATGTTGACTTTAAGGATTGAGGTTTTGAAATATCAGCCTCTTAAACATCTACAGTCATTCTAGCAGCTCTGTGAGTCTGTATTTAGGCATAGCACAGTCTCGCAAAGCCAGGTCTATCTCAACAGTGCTGTGTCTGGATATGATCTGGCTGCACCCGTTATCATTCTGCTATAGGGGAAAAACTGCTCTGGCTTGTTTGTATTTCTTTAAACCAAGCACAATCGTCTTGGGCGGTGCTAAATCAAGAATGCAGTGATGGTGCTCTTGCAAAATAGTGACAGGAGGGTACATGTTTGGGGGAAACATTTGCAAGTGCTGGGGGTCATAAACCAAAACATTGGATCACGTACGTCGCAAATTTCACAGCAATCCATCCCATAGCTGATTGAGAAATTTCCCCCAAAAATGTATGTTGAAAAAACATTATGTTGGTGCTGCAGGAAAGGTCAGAGGATCACTAGAGTCATTAGGATTCATCCTCTAGGAACCATGAATGTCTCAGACTGAGTTTTATAGAAACCTTACAACAAACGACTGAGCCAACGGGAGTGCCCCAACTCTAGCAAGACTAATGATTTAATTCTGATATTGGAAATTGGATTCCGATTGGAAACTGATGGAGTTAAAGTATTTTTTGTCCGGAAAATGAAGTATTTATTCTTTGGCTTTGGGGAGGACTCTTCCAAGTCAAATGGCGAAAGTCTAAGTCAATCATTGTTGTGAGTAAAAAACTTTTCATGAACCAAAAGTTGTGGACCAACATCGCCAACCCTACAATGATGCCAATAGTCTAGAAGAGGATTTGTTTCGTTGGAAACAATGCTTCCTTTTTTAATTTATTTGACTTTGTCTTACCTGACTGACGGATATTTCCGTTGCTGCTGAGGCCGTTGGTGTGTAGGGAGGCAGAGCGGGACAGGGGGGCACAGCGTGTAGGAACAGGAACAAAGGTGGGGTCCAAATCCAGAATCAGCTGGTTCAGCTGCTCTATGGACTCGTCGATGTCTGTAGTCAACGACGACAACTCCTCTTCTCGGCAAGATGAAGCGTGTGTAGTATTGACAGAGTCCACGTTGTGTGTAACATCTGTGTTTTGTGTGGTGTTTTCGTCCTCCAGCCTCTCTGCACTGCTTCCCTGCTGCTGAGTCCTCGGCATGGTGTGTCTGGAGCTACCAGAGGCGGCGGCCGCTGTTTCCTCACCCTGTTCAACCTCTCCAACCCATCGACTCCAAGGTAAGCATCAGTGACGACAACGTCAACCATCTGCTGTTGCCGAACCCAGGAGTGTGTGGAGTACTCTGCGTGGGCTGATGTCTGAGCTTCCGGCAGGTTCTCAGAGGAGAGGGAGCAGATGCTACTTGAGCTTGGCAGATCTGAAGCAGGCGCTGCTTCATCTACTTCATCCTCATCATCTAATATATCCGTTTCCCTCTCGCTGGACGATGCCTCTCCATTGATAGTGTGCCCCAGTCCAGACTCGTCTCCAGTCATTTCCCCTTCCCCTCTGCCGGACGCAGCAAGCTCAGTCATGACCTCCAGAAGAGGCTGAGCAACCTCAAAGTCCACCCCAGAGAGCAGCCCCCCTGCTTGGGTACGCTTGTCCCGTGCAGCCCCTCTCCTCTGCGCAGCTCCGGTGCGCCCCTGTGAGGCAACAGACAGGCCCGAATCACTGCTGGCAGACGCCGCTCGGTCGCTGCAACTGGGGCTGCTGGTGGTCAAGTGGAACAAAGATCCTTCCTCACTACTCTTCTTTCTCAGTCCAGGGCCCAGGAGATGAGTTGAAGCTGTGAAGATAAAATCACAAACGTTCATGAGAGGGTTAGTCTTGCATTGCCAGACCTTCCACCACAGCGTTGCGGAGAAGGGTCTGGCTAATCCACACAGCATTCCGGGATGGGAGAAAAACGTGCTCTGGTTTATTGGCATTTCTTTAAACCAATTACAATCATCATGGGTTTTATTTTTGTTATATATTAACTTCCACTTCTCTAATCTGTAATATAGCAATGGCACAGAAGACATGGTTTAGAGAGATTTTAGTGAGTAAATCAAAGTTAAACTGTAAACTACTAACTAGATTTGGAAATTACAGCCATATACTGAAAATATTCTTACTACGTATGACTCCATACCTGCACCCCTACTGTATATGATTCACTGTGACACACACACAAACTCACATACCACCTGTTAGGCCACAGCCATCACACCAGACACACTCCATGTAGATAACACAGGGCCCCTTTGTGTGGGCTGGCGGCGGATGCATACGTGTGTAATTGTGTATGTGTGTGTCACGCAAAGGACGTGTCTGTCATAGACATGTACCTGAGGTCAGACAGAGCTGATTGTGCACACACACACGCCCACATGGGCGCCCACACACACACACACACACACACACACACACACACACACACACACACACACACACACACACACACACACACACACACACACTACTGGAACCATTCTAGAGCTGAAACAAATACTTGATAAATAGTAGTTAATCAACACCAAATCAATCTGCTGCTAAAATGATAATTTATTCATCATTTAAGTCATTTTTTCAAGGCAAAATTGTGCAAATGTGCTGCTCTTTTGTTAAATATGATAATAAACTGAAAATATTTGTTCATTTTTTTTTTATTTTCTAACATTTTGTAGATCAAATGATGAATCTACAAATGAAAACTATTGTTATTTGCACCCCTAAAAATACCAGACAGTGCGTATTAGAACTTTTCTGATAAAGGTTGTTACCTAAAGATGAGATAAGACTCATACAGTGAATGCAACAGTGCATACCAGAGCTGTATGAGCACAGCCTCTTAAGTCCAGAAAGGCAATAAAAACTAAATACCAGACATGCATAGTAAAACCTAACAGCTGGTCTATAAGATCTCTCACACAGATGTACAGTAGGCTACACACACATACACACACACACACTTAGAAACACTCTGTATAACTTTAACAATACTGTAAGAACTTCAGTAAAAAAAGACACTAAAATGCCAAACTAGCATCATGAAGCTGCTTACTTACTCACCGGCAGTCACTCGGAGGGTAAACTTTCACTGTTGCCACTGCGGATTAGAAACAGGATGGAAATGCTTGCTGAAGCCTCCCTCCGGAGTCAGAGAAAGAGGAAAAGAGAAACAGATGACAAGCTGAAAGAAAAGGGGGCAAGGACGAGGACAGAATGAAAAGGATGCAGATAGAGGGTAAAAAGAGAGGCTGAAAAGATTCAGAGTTTAGTTGAAGTTGCTTCCCTGCTGTCGTCCTCTCAGGCTGCCACAGGAAGACAAGCAAAGAACATTCTTTCTCTTAAGGTGCTAACAGCCCCCGCTGTATCCCCCCCTCCTACTCTCTCTTTCCCCTCACTCATGTCACTCCTTCCTCGCCTGCTCCGTCCCTGCACTACGAATCCCCGCCTTCCCCGTCACTACAAAATCAGCCTCGCTTTGCCCCATCCCTCCTCCTCATTCCTCCCCCCCGCATCCTGTCCGGGCTGACACAGGTAGGTGCTGCTGTGCAAAGAGTGTGCGCTCATGCATTTTGTTTATGTCTAGAGGGGGAAAAGCAATGGAAGGAAACAGACGGGTGGATCATTCACTAGACTGCATGCTAGCACATATATCTGCACACAATCACACGCAGGTGGAAGAGTTTATGCAACACACACATATGCATTTTTGAAGAACAGAAACACAAAGCACAAGGACCTTGAGCTGGCCAAATATGGAGATGGGGAATGTAAACATGGGGGCGGGCTCTGGAGAGACTAGTGTGCCAAAGGGGGAAGGGGACATCTTGGACAAATTGCAACCTGCAACTTTTCCAGCTGGAAAAAGAGAGACCAGATAAAGGGGAAGAGAAGAATAGCAGAGAGTAACAGAAGAAGGTGAGATGGAGTGACAGTAGTGGAGAGGAGGGGCGTGAGTGGGCTGAGAGGGTAAAGTAGAACCACCTGTGGTTGAAAACAACATTCTTGTGACTGGCTTCGTTGCTAGCTGGCTGGCACCCTCATTATACTCATGTGGATGTGTGTGTGCTAGGGCGGTTAAACATAATGGCCATGTGTGTGTTTGCGTTCATGTGAGCGTCTGTGTGAATGTGCGTTTACATGCCACTTTTCTGCATTTCTCCCTCAGTGATCGGTCCATCTAAATTACATGGCCGGCAGAGCAGATTTAGCAACAGCATAAAACAGCTGGAACTGAAACGTCAACCGCCGCTTTAAGTGATTGTTTCAGCTGTCTCGATTTGTGTTTTTGTGTTGGTGTTTTTCTGTGTGTGTGTGTGTGTGTGTGTGTGTGTGTGTGTGTGTGTGTGTGTGTGTGTGTGTGTGTGAACCGTTTTTCTAACTAAATAGAACCTCTTTGAAAAACAGCCGCCTCCAAATACACGGGTCTGGTCTGGCTGTTGTCTAGATGATCGTCGTCTTTGTGACCACAACAGTTGTAAGCTGTCACACCGATGACCAGACAATTACCCACAGCACTGACCACAGCGAAGGCCAGACTCTAAACAGACCTACTCAGAGACTGAATCTGAACCCACAGAGGCATACGACTTCTGAAGAGCAGCCAGAGATATACTGTACATTAAAGCTTTAGTGCGTAATCTTTTAATATTAATGAGCGTACTGTATGTTACATTCAAGCAATTGCCAAATAAGTTGCTACAAAGCTAATTAAGACGGTCAGCCCCACACAACTCTCTCTGTATTTGTTATTATGGCTATGTTTAGAAAATGGTGTCGTCCGGCTACTGTCACGCACAGAAAATCAAGTGAAGATAATTACCTCTACTGTAGAGTCCAACGTGTTTTTTTTAATCCTCCGTGTCCACCTTGGTTACAAGCAACTGTGTGGAGGAGGAGTGGGGGTGGTGCGCGATCACGAAAGGCTTGTATCATGTTGATGTACTGACAGTGTTGTCCCTCATGGGGGAAACAGAATCTACTGTTCTAATATCTTTAACTAATTATTTTGGGTAGAAAATGTCCATGACAAGCTAAAAAAAAACATAACTTTAACATATTATCATTTAAAGCTGCCTATCCCCACATCCACCTGGTGGTGTCTGTGTCCACCTGATTAATTTGAGTCCAATATTCAATCATTTTTAGCTCCGTTTTTGGTCTCCACCAACTCCTGGGGGAAATAACTGGCTCTTTAGCTCCTAAATGTTCCACTTGCTTCACCAGCTAGTTGCTAACTGTGTCTGTTGGATGTTTGGTGTTGGGCAGGTTAGTGTACAGTGGATTTATCAGAGCTTGTTTGCTCAAAACATCTGCCAGAAACTATAAGCTAAAAAAGCCCCATACAGTTGGGACAAATTCTCTGTCTCAGTGCTGAGATCGACTCTTTCGATAATTTAGGAACAATGTAAAAGGGGTAACTCGTAGCGATGAACTTACAGATCTGCTGACTCTGCAGCTCCCCTCATTACAGAGCTTTATTGTGAGTTTCAGCTCATTGTTCAACTGTTTAACTTTACTGTTAGGGTTCATTCTTACAGCTCTCAGGCCACAGCTGACAGCATGAACATATTTGAGCATTTAGCAGCTGAAGAGACAGATATTTCTCTCTGGAGGCCAAAATATACAAAAGCCATGAGAGGAAAGTCAGAATTTATTTTTCTTCTGATGATCTATTTTCTATTCTGATCTAAAGTGTTTTCACTCCTGTGTTTATGACTTAAGAAAAGTTTTCCCAGGATAATCTTTTTTAGTTACTTTTTCAAGCATTCAAGCATTCAAGTGTACTCATACCTTGGTTTTAAAGTTTATGAAGTTAAAACTCAATTAAAAGAGAACATGAATGCTTTTAGTCCTTTTTAAAACATGGGGTAGTGGTGCACTTAAGCCTCTTGTGTCTAAAACAAGTAGTACAACAACAAACACAAAAATGATTTTACCTGCCAAAACCTTCTTTTTTTGACATTTTAACAGATAAATAAAATAAAATAAAAATGAAAATGATGATGAATGAAAATTCAAAATGATGAAAATAAATAAATAAAAATAAGGTACTTTAGAAAGGTTATCCTTGAAAAACTTTTTTTTTTTCATAAACAGGAGAGAAAACAATTTAGATCCAACTTATAAAATGGATCACAAGAATGTTTTTTCTTACGCTCAGAAACAAAGATTGTACAGAACAGTCTTGGTTTTTGTATAGATAAAACTTAAAAAAGGGTCTTTTAAAAAGTCAGAACTAAGCTGCCCTGGATTGGTATTTTAGTTTTCCAAAGAATGCCATGGTAACAGAATAAAGGTCACGATTATGTAAGAGCAGGGCAGAAAGGTTTATCATTTTTGCTGGTAAATCCAGTCTTAAGAGAAAGTAAAAGTAAGACAAACGGATAAAGTTATGATTAAAAACATTAAAATGCACCTCACCTGTTTCAGGAGGAGTCGTGTCTTGATATGAATCTCTTCTAACCAAAGGGTCCAAGGTGTCATAGTCCACCGTCACACAGCGTCCGTTGTGCCACAGCTCTCTGCCTGCACATGGAAATGACTGGTCAGGAGTCAGTTAAACGACACACACACACACACACACACACACACACACACACACACACACACACACACACACACACACACTCAATAACATTAGCTGATGCATGGATGTGTACCTGAGGTCAGATAGAGCTGATTGCACACACACACACACACCCACACACACACTAAAACCAGCTGACGCCAGAGCTCATTTCAAATTGGATTTTAGAAATAATGTGAGCTTTAATTTAGTTTTTGTGTCAATATGTGTGTGTGTGTGTGTGTGTGTGTGTGTGTGTGTGTGTGAATGAGGGTGTGTGTCCTGGTTTTACCCTGCCTGTGTGTTTCCCCCTTTACAGTATCTCCAAATCTGAATTCCTTTCCGATGTGTGTGTGTGTGTGTGTGTGTGTGTGTGTGTGTGTGTGTGTGTGTGTGTGTGTGTGTGTGTGTGTGTGTGTGTGTGTGTGATAACTGCTCATATTGCTTCCTGTTGGGAGGCGAGGAGTGTGATCGGGCCTGCTGAGGGCCAGTTTGGAGGGCCATCCTCCTTCTGGTGTCCAACACTGCCCCCACCTGGATGACTGTTGAACTGGCTCAATGTGTTTTGCATTTATAAGTATCAAGAGTGTGTGTGTGTGTGTGTGTGTGTGTGTGTGTGTGTGTGTGTGTGTGTGTGTGTGTGTGTACGTAATGTTTCAAACTGAGTCATTTCTGTCTCTTCTGCTTGAATTAAGAGACACAGTGATGCTTTGTTCATCAACACCTGCAGCCCAAATAATGTGTCTATGTGGATGAGTTAGTGTGTGTAGTTCATTGTGTGCGTCAGTTTGAGCAGTGGTTGCCAGCAAGGGGGTTGGAAGAAGATCATTTGGAGGAGTCACAAGATAAATGACAAAAGAGGAAATTAAAAATGTATTTTTTGTCTCCAATTTCTTCTAATCTTTACGTGTTTTCTTGTACATTACTGGATAACGTTACTTCTAAGATTTAAAAAATAAATAAACAGAAAACAGTGCAACCTGCAACAAAATATAATATTTACAATGCAAACTGGTGATGAGGGACTATATTAAGGGGTCACAAGTCAAAAAGGTTGGGAACCACAAAGTTAGAGAAGATTTATTTTGTTCATTTTGGCAATCATAGGTGTAAAAGGTTCACTTCTTTCAATTTACTAAAACACATTTTTCTTTACTGATCCCTAAAACATTTTGATGCTATCTCAGCTGTTGTTTTGCTTAAATCAATGAGAAATTATGGAGTATTGTGGGTGCAAGGTACCCTGGAAATCCAGAGTTCTCGAGCACAACTAGAATTTGCTCAGCGAGTTACTCTGGCATCGAGTAATGCTGCTCATTAACTATGCCCTTGTAGCCGAGCTGCACCAATCACATCGGTGCATCTGATGTAGGCGGGGCCAGAGGCGAGCTGAACAGATGACGACAGTCTAATCTACCAGTTAGCTCCGCTGGTTGCTAAGCGTACGGGGCTCTGGAGACGTCACCCCGTGTGGTGTTGTGATTGGTCGTAGTGTTATCCAGTTGCGTGCAGTGAGATTTTTAAATGCACGCTTGGTGCCGCTCATCGAGATGGGCGACTTTCATTACTTAATGCCAGACCCTTAATCTGTCGGATTTGGGTCTTGATCTCCAGGCTAGGCGCAAGGCTTAAACATAGGAAATGTTTTTAAACCAAAAGACAGTAGTGTAGTGTAGTGTACAGCCTCGCAGAGCTGCAGAGCTGTAGTCTCTTGTGTCCTTAAAATAATAAAAGATGAAGGCTATATATTGGATCCTGGATCAGAGCTTGGCAAAACCTCTAAAAGACATCTGAAACCCATTTTCACCTGCATATTTACTCTCTGTTCTTTTATCCAGTTCCTGTAGTAATGTTTGCTGGTGCCGTTTGTTATTGGCTCCGCAGACTGCAGTAAAAAAGTGTACCTGTTATCTTTTCAGGGCTGTCAGAAACCAAAAGTTCTACTTTTCCATCTTCTGGGAACCGGGGATCTGGAATATTAACACAAAAACACCTTAGACAGCTGGACAGTTGGCACACTGGACATATTCCCATGTCCACACCTGCAGCACAGCTGATACGTGGGTCCACGGTTAGTTCAGTTGAGTCATATTTACATAGGAGGAAAAGTGAAAGATTTAACAGCCACAGATTAAGATGGATGTTGCAGCAGAGTGTGATAGATTATAAATACCTTCATTGGCACAGTCGAGGTCCGCCTTACAGAAGGTGAGGCTGTTTCCGTGTACCAGTCCCGTATGAAACTGGAGACGGAAGACGACCTGCCGGCTGGCTGAGCAGCTGTTTTTATCATAACAAAGCACCTGAAAGCAGAAAGAAGATGACACAGTGTCCTTTATGTGCTGATCGTATCTCATTCACATAGGTAAAATCTATTAGAGCAAAATAAGAAGTCAGTTCATAACCACTTCCTGTCAATTTGGTTTATGAATGAAAACAATGTGATTTAGATTTAGATTTTCATTCATTTCATGATTTGTTAGTATTTATGCATTATTAAAATGTAATTATTAATGATTATTTTCCTGAAAGATTTCTCTAATAATTTCCAAGAATTGTCCTTAAAAGTAGGGATCGACCGATAATGTTTTTTAAGGCCGATACCGATTATCAGTAGTTTATGAAACCGATATACCTGATATTTGGATATTGATATAGATTTACAGTGAAAATGAAAATCTTCAAAATCAAAATTAACATTTTGCAATGTTACAAACTCCAACACAAAACTTTGTTTAAATGCTTCAAGCTATTATTTAAAGAATGAGAAACTTTGAACATAATACCCAGTAAAAGAGAGTCAGATGGGGGGGGGACATTAAAGAGTAACTCTTGACAAAATGCAACCTAGGGTCTTTTTGTGAATGTACCCGAGTCAAACTTTCATTTAAAAACATAATTAGGACGGAAACGCCACTTTTAAGATTTACTGAATTAGCATTTTCGGTTAAATGGCCTTTTGAATGGGAGAGCTAGGGGCGCTACTATGATAGCATCAAAACACTAAGAAGGCTCGACACAACATGAGACTTTGCTCCAAGTATCACCAGGGGCTCTACGCATGAACTCAGCATTGAGAACACAGTGTGTACGCAGAGTTTACTAAAGAGAAACGTTCTGAATGACTCACTAGCTGTTGGTTTTGCCAGTCAAAAAGAGACAATCTCCAAATGCAACGTGACAGGGAGGAGAGGAAAGATGGAAAGCTCCTAAAGCTTAGTTCCATTTAAATGCACAGATAAATTGTTGTTTTGTCGTTAGTGAAACACAATATTGACCTTGTAGTTGATATGGGAGCCTCGTATAAGAAAGACATTTCCTCCTATAGAGTCCGTTCATTCGCATTCGGAGCTTACATATTTTTGGCGGCAGTTAGCTTAAACAACAAGAGCTACAGTGAGTTAAAACCTTTCTTTTTAGTAAACTCTGTGGACACAAACAGTGTTCTCAATGCTGCAGTTCATGTGTAGAGCCCCTGGTGATACTTGGAGCAAAGGCTCATGTTGTGTCAAGCCTTCTTGAAGTTTTAAAATTAGTGAAGTTGATGTTATCACAGTAGCGCCCCTAGCTCTCCCATTCAAAAGGCCATTTGACTAAAAACAATAATACAGCGAATCTTGAAAGTTACCGTCCTAATTATGTTTTTGAAGGAAAGTTTGACTCGGGTACATTCACAAAAACACCCTAGGTTGCATTTTGGCCAGAATTACGCTTTAAGCCAGATTCAGTGGTGAGTGAAACCGAAGCAGAGGGACAGACACAGAGCTGTAGCCAGGTCTAAGTAGAAAGCTTTTTAATTCATTATTTATTGGTTATCAGGCAAATAAAATGCCGAAAAATCAGCCAGGGCCAATAATCAGTCTATCCCTACTAGAAAGAAAAAGGACAGCATTTGGTACACTTTTAATTAACGAATTCCAATTCATTTCTTTCGTAAACTTCAGTCTTTTAACTAGTGTCAGCTGAACATAAAAAAAGCTTCTATAGGCAAGCTAATTTTAAAATAATACACACATAATTAATAATTACTCAGCTTTGATTGGAGCTTTCCTTTCAAAGAAAATTCTTATTCATAACATTTTTTTTTTTTTCAGTTACCTTCTTAAAGTTATTAAGGAAATAAAGATATATGTCACCCAAAAGATTACAAATACACAAACAAACAGAACAATTTGTTAAAATAATCTATACTTTTGCAAGTTTTCTGCAAGGTTAGCTTCTAGTAGTTCCCAATAATGAATCATTTAGGCTACATTTTGTGCTGTATACTGCAGAAATATAATAATTACCTTTAAATATAAACCTATGATAAAAAAACCTCATAATGTAGTAGATCACCACTCACCATGATGTCCCCTTTGAGCAGCTGAGCTGGCTGGAGCACAATGTAGAGGCGGTCTGTCTGAGCCGCATTAACGTGGCTGAGATGGACAGAAACACACATTACACCGTATCCTGTCATGTTTACAGATTATTATGGGATTAAATGTGATTTCTTACTAGACTGCTGATGTGCAAACAGGTTGTAGACTCTGGTAGACTCTCAGGAAGAGACAACATGCTGCGAAAAGGAAGAGTTTCATCACAAAACACGGCAATCGTTTGACTTTTTGGACATCAGAACACATTTTAAATTATAAGCATCTTGTGGCTGGGTTGGTTCAGTGGGTAGAGCAGGCGCACATATACAGTACTTCAAGGTTTATGCCTCAAAGCAGGGGTCCAGGGTTTGAATCCAACCTGTGATGAGTTCCTGCATGTCTCTCACCTAGCTGTCCTATCAAATCAAGGTGGAAAAGCCCAAAAAATAATTTCCACAAAAGAAAATTCTAAGCTTCTTCTTCCTTAATAAGATGAATAAAAGAAGAATGCAACAGGCTGGCCCTTGCTACTGCTGTTTATCTACTTAGCTTTCTCTAATTCAGATCAGACATCTGCTCTTTACCTCCATCTGGTCTTAGTTTGGGAAGACCGTGAAGAACAACACACAGGAGGAAAGACGGAGAGGGACACATCCTCAGTCCTCCCTTTAACATGCTCCCCAGCATCCACACATACCTGAGAGCACAGAGAAATGTACAGCATTTATTCTTTTACCCTGCCGTGCCTGAATTAACCAAGAAAAGGTGCCAGTACCCTAATTCAGCAACTGCATGACCCCGAATAGTAATTGGATCTAAGAAACTTGATGAGACCTCTCAGTTCAATCGTCTCACTGTCTGAAAATTTGGTTATGAAACCCAAAGGATCATTTTATTCTGGGCAATGTGGGCTTGCTAAATGTCAGATTTTGCATCTAATTGCTTGATTTCTCCCAATAAATCATGATATACTGAAGGACCAAACACAATCACATTTCAGAAAACACATCTCAGGAAATGAAACATTTTGTTTTCTATAATCTTTTTTTTTCTGAAATGCTGTCGTGTTTTATCTTTTAGGTCCACCGTATATATAGCCTATTTTGGTATAAATATCAGCTGTCTGTGATACCAGCCTATTAATAATACTGTTAATAACAATTAGAAGTGCCAATACTGCCCATTTCAGGCCGTGAGTCTAGCCAATAGGTAAATGTATCTGAAATAACTTTAAAATGGATTGAAGTGTGCTTTTCATCAACTCAGTCTCCTTGTTTCACAACCTCATTTTAGATGTATTACAGAAACTATTTCACAAAGCATAAATCATGTGATTAGTGTCAGTCACAGCAGATCCCTGGGAGACTACATCGAAGATCAAAGGCTAAGACTTGAACCAGAGTTGACCTTTGACCTGCATTGATCCTGCTCAATCAACCCTGTTCTTACCGTTTCTGGGACGGGGTCATCAGAGCGGACAGCTTGACATTGTAGAACCTCCTCATGGCAAAGTGGTCCAGAGAAAGGTCTGCACTGAGAGAGAGGCATATACTCAGATGGTGATACACTCCTCAGTTCACCGAAATGACAAAACACTGTTTTCTGCTTTACCTTACGTAGTGCCTGGTAATGCAAAAGAAACGTATCTGCAAGACGTGAACTTGTGAATCTGGTTTTCTTTTGTTATTTTGTAACTTTTAAAAAATGTGATTTTCAAGCCTAGGCATACCTGCACTCACTCACGAGCACATAGAGTGACAATGGTCACAATCAGATATTTCTTAACAGTGAGTCAGCTGTTCAGCCATGAACAGCGCGCACACATGCACACACACACACACACACACACACACACACACACACATTCTTTCATCTACACCAACAGTGCAGAAATCTTCCAGATTTTCCACTTTTTTCTGCATTTTCAGTTGACACTGATTTGCCTCAAACTGACCTTTCCCTCCATCCCAAGATTAAATGTGTAAATGATGACATTAATAACTTAAAAAAGTTACATCTGCAAGATTGTAACCACATGAATCGCAAAGGCTGTAATGGTTGCTCTAAAAATGCTTTTCATTCACATTAACAATGTGTTGTGTCTTCTGGGCCCCGGACTCTGTCATGCAGGTCAATTAAGAGTGAATAACTTTACTGGTGTCCAAAAGCCACAGGATCCCTGCCCCAAAATCAAATAACAGTCTAGTTCAAAGTCTCTTCAATCAGCCGCCCTGCCCTTTGGCTGGTGAAGACGTGCAGCAGATAAGCCTCTGTTCACTCTGTTGTTCTGTCAGTGCTCTTTGGTCTGCAAATACATCCAACAGTAAACTGTTTAGGATTAACCCTTTGGGAATTAGAAATATCTGTGCCAAATTGAATTCCAATATAGACATGTCTGGGACAAATGTTAGATGGACTAGTCAGCATAGATATCTTATAAAGAAATCACACAGCATGTGTTGCAGTATGTTAAACAAGTTGACACTGACATGGTAATGTCACACCCAAAATCTATAAGAAAACAATAGAATCTCAATAGATGGGCACACTGGAGTTTATTTTACTCCTACAGGCGCTGATTGGTTTGATGACTTGCATTTTATCCAGGGAGGTACAAGTGCCCATACATCTTTCACTTGATCTGCTTTATTTTCTTATATTTTTTAGCCATACTCGCATCATAGCTACGGTATGGCAATACCTGTCAGTTGTTGGTCCACCACTTTGGTGCAGCCTCAAACTTCTTGACAATTACTGATTGGATTGACATTAAATTTGGTGCAGACATGCATGGTTCCTGCAGGATGAACTGTAATAACTTCAGTGATCCTCTGACTTTTCATCTAGCACCATCGGCAGAATAACATTTGAAGTTGTCTAATACTTTGGTTCAGTGCTAATTAACGAATGTTAGCATGACACACTAAACTATGATGGTTAACATCAGTATGTTAGCATTGTCATTGGGACCACGTTAGCATGGGGGCATTAGCATTTAGCTGAAGTACAGACTCACTGAGCTGCTAGCCTGACTGTTTACTGGGATAGTATTCATTCTCCCCAAATTTTCTTTGGTTTGTTAATGGTTAAAGTTAAATGCTTAGCATCCTTTAGCCCTGTAGCATTTGATTCACTACTGATTAAATTCACATGGCATCAGTGTTTGTTACCTGGCTGACATGTTGCTGAAGTGGATGTAAGAAGCCACCAGAACTCCGAGCCGGCCTTTACCTCCCTGTGGAGAAAAGAAATCAATCATCAATCAGGATTAATAAACTTGACATACTCTCAGACAGGGTTTATCGCTTTATCTATGGTGACCATATTTTCATTTCCAAAAAAGAGGACACTCGGCCGGCCTCGAGACACAAATTCAGACAGGCTTCTCAGAGGTTAATGAACATGCTTTATTATGCCTCAATGGTACAAAATAACTTATGTAATAAAATCAAATCTGTAACAACCTGAAACTAAATAATAACTATAACTAGATAACTAGATAACTAGATATAATAACTAGATGATGCTAATTTTGAACCCTGGTCTTACAGAGTATCATGGACCATTTTTTGCAGAGGAATCAGTGACATGTACCCTGCAGTGTAACACCAGGACGTGCTTCGGATGCGTTTGCAGCCAGTTCTTCATCGTCGTGCACACACTGAAGAGCTGCTCCAGGTCAGGAGCCAGGAGGTCCAGCCAACCTGTATCCAAAACCTCACAAACAACCCACACACATACTCTCACGCACAGTGCAGCTATTTTGTATCATCAGCAGGGTTTTGTACTTTTGCATTTTAGTAGACTTAACCTCAATATTTGCCAGAAACCAATACAAAATCAATTTCAGTACCTTGTTGTTCATTCGGGTGAGGGTTTTGGGTTTCTGTGAGAGGTTGATGAGCTGGAGGAGGAAGGAACAATTGTTTAAATGGAAAAGGAAAGAGCGGGACGAGGACAGGTACATTTTGATGTTCAACCATATCATCACATCTAAATGTTTAAGATGCAAATAGCACTGAAAAGACAGTGGATGTCGAGGTGGAACTTGTTTACTTATTTAAATTTTAAGAGGTTGTGACTTAATAAAAAAAATTAAAAATCCTAATCTCACACTAAAAGTTTTAATGAAAGTATTTCAAAAGAGATACTTTTACAACATAGATCTGGTTATATAACATATATCTGATGATGTTTAAATTCAGTCAAAGCACAAAAAAAATAATAATACTGTACATACTTAACTCAATAATTTTTTTTTCATATCTCAAAACCATACAAACTAACTTAAACTAGAGATTAAAATCAACTAACTTACTTTTTCAAAGTTAAAGGCCCAAACATTTGAATTTTAGGGCAATTTCAAAACGTATCATGTATAATTTTCAAAATAAATGTCTCCCCTATCCAGGATCTAATGATAAAGTCATACAGTAGGCAAGATATGTTAATTGGGGTCGGTATAATTCAATATGACTTGACAAAGTAACTAAAAAGTTGTTTGGAATGAGAGAAAGCCAATATGACTTTAGAGGAATGTGCTACTTAAGAATCTGAGGACAAATGTATTCATTGTACTTTATTGAGGTACTTGAACTTGAGTACTTTCATTTTATGCTACTACTCCACTACACAGGAAAATATTGTACTTTATATTCCACCACATTGATTTTAAAGCGTTAGTAAGTAGTTACTTTGTCGATTTAGAAGAATATAAAGTAAAAACTGAGTCCCACCTTTACCAGCAACAATACCAAAGGGATACATAGATTAATGAATCAATAACTGTAATCCAATAATATAATATAAAATTATTCTGAATTGGGCCATTCTGAATAATGAGTATTTTATTTTTTTTTGGTACTCTTAGTAGGTCTCATTTCAATGACCCAACCGCAACTTCAACACTGTTGCACCAAATTCTTGATCTTGGAGGGAATTTTTGGGTCTTTTTAAATTATAGAGCGTGGTCTAGACCTACTCTATCTGTAAATTGTCCTGAGAAAATTAAATTGCATGCTAATGCTTTCACTCAAGTAACATTTTAAATGCAGGACTTTAACTGTAACAGTGCTACACTCTTGTTTTTGATGTTTTTAATTAAGTTTTGAGCACTTTTTTCCATCTCACCATGTAGTGGTGTCCATGCTTGGACTGCAGCATGTGAATAATCTCCTCCAGGTTCTGCACGTAGATCTCTTCTGGACATTCAGGAGGGCAGAATATGGTGATGATGCGTTCCGTGATGTAGGTGAGATCGATTCGCTGCGGTTCTTCCATGACTGATCTCAGTCACATGGGTGCCCTACAGGAAGTGAAATGCACGGTGTGTGAGAATGAAAAAGTCTTGGAAATTTAAGGGAAGTGAGAATGTTTCACTCCAGGTCAGCAGATGTTTGCCCCAGCATTTATCTGTGTGTGCCCTATCAGCTGGAACAAGTGAGGCAGGCAAATATCTTTGACCCACACACGTATGCGAGTTCAAATCCAGTCAGCCTTATTAAACCTCAAATCCTTTTACAGGATGTGATGCTAAAACAAAGTGGGGCCAAGGCCAAACAAAATGAGGAACGGAACCAAAAGCTGAGTCATTGGAAACTTTCACCACCAGAGCGTTACCTCATTACTCATCAGCACAACACACACTAAACTAAAGCACAGATTCTGACCAGGCCAGAAAATCATCCCCCCAGAATGATAAGATCCTGTCTGACTTGAGTTATTCACATGACTGTAACGTTTTGTCTGGGTTTATTTTGAACTGCATTGGTGTTCTTATAAGGAAAAGCTCTATCTCCAAAGCAATTCTCTAATTCGCTTCTATAAAGTTACAACTAGGATCAAAGTTCTGCCTCTTTACCATGCTGCCTCATGATTAGGTCATCATTTTGGGATTATGGTTAAAGTTAGTCTTGCATTGTCAGACCTTCCTCCACAGCTCTGCGGAGGAAGGGCAGGCTAGTCCAAACGGCATTCTGGGATAAGAGAAAAACATTCTCTGGTTTATTGGCATTTCTTTAAACCAATCACAATTGTGTTGGGCAGCACTGGCCGTTGCCACGGCAAAATAGTCTCGGGAAGGATCTTGTTTTGTTGGAACATGTGTACGTTCAAAAGTAGTTTTTAGTCGTCAACAGAAACCTCAGATTGGACGGATAGTCTAGCTAGCTGTCTGGATTTACCCTGCAGAGATCTGAGGAGTTAACCATAGAAATTTTAGAACGTGATCACAAAGAAAGCGGAAGGTGATCGACATCTGAAAATGGACATCTGCCGAAAGAGTGATATTCGAAAAGAGTGATATTCAAAAAGAGTGATATTCAAAAAGAGTGATATCCGAAAAGAGTGATATTCAAAAAGAGTGATATCCGAAAAGAGTGATATCCGAAAAGAGTGATATTCAAAAAGAGTGATATTCGAAAAGAGTGATATCCGAAAAGAGTGATATCCGAAAAGAGTGATATCCGAAAAGAGTGATATTCAAAAAGAGTGATATCCGGCAGAATTCCCAGCAGAACAGAGAAGGTTGAGCTGGAAAGATTGTGAAATCGTGCTCAAATAGACATTTTATTTAGACCTCAAAATTTATAATTTTATCAAAAGGCCGTCTTAATGACACTGATTCATTCAAATGTTTTTATATTGTTTGTATAAGCTAAATTTTACTATGAGCTAGCAGCTGGAATGAATGTTATTACTAACAAAGTTACAGATTTAGGGGTGACAGTAATTAAACCAAATCTTAAAGGAATAGTTTGACATTTTTTCTCTTTCTGGCTAAAAGTTAGCTGAGTAGATTGATATACAGCCAGCAACAGATTACCTTAGCATTTCACAGGGCGCTACTTGCCAGACCATTTCTTGGCACGATCCCTAACATAAGCTCCCATAAAACCACAATTCTTCATGTTTACACTGTGGTTTTTGTGTGGATTAAACAAAACACATATCAAGTTCATTTGTGAGCTTTAGAGGGGCTTTTAGGCAGATTTTTGTTACCTTTGGATAGAGCCAGGCTAGCTGTTTCTACCTGCTTTTAGTATTTGTGCTAAGCTAACTATTTGCTGCATGCAGCTGCACATTTACTGTACATACTTGGGTGAGTGGTGAGAATGAGATCTTAACTCATAACTCCCAATACTTTTGTTTTTGTACATTGAAACAAAGTAAGAGCAAGTAACTGTCAAACCTGAGTTGTCAGTATTAGAAGATAATATCTGAAGCCTGTTCTTAGAAATCCCATGTAAAAATACAATGTGATTTTGAAATGACATATTTATAGTATCTTGATTGTTATTTTGACCTTATAGACTCCAGGTCCTGAACACCTAAAACACATTCTTCTGTAAACCATGGACGGGATACTTTTGTGGTATCTGGGCTCCGTTAGCACATATGGAGCAGGGAAATTACATGCGTGTTAGTGCTTGTCTGTTGGGAGTGAGATCAACAGACGAGTGTACAAAGAGCTGTGGTTAACCTCGCCTTCACCCTCACCATGTGACCACAGCAGAGTAAACAGTGATACAACCATTTTCACCACTGCAACGTACAAGAATAACCTGCCGGGAACCACTGCAGCCAGAATGAAAACACTCAGGTTCAATCCTGTCATCTCATTTCCTTACTTATTATCCTTTAATGTGGGCAGATGAATTGGGTTGGTGGCTTATTGTAGGTGCTAATACAGTCTACCGTGAACCAAATACTGTAATGTAATTTGTGTAATGAAAAGGTTCTCCATTCTCACAACCCTGGAGATTTAAAACCAAAACGGGGTCAAGAGTGTTTTCAAATGTCTCTGGTTTAGGGGCTCTGAAACGACGGAGCAGCATGAATTGGAGGTGTAAACTTAGCAAAAGAGATTTGTTTTTAAACCAAAACGTAGCCATGTAAATGTAACCTAAATATCAACAGTTCAACAAGTATGAAAAAAATTAACAACATCCACTTTGAGGCGTCTGAAAAGCTCACCTGGAACAGCGTGCTCCCCATGTGCAGAGGCTAAGACCCAGCAGCCGATGGGATGTGGCCCTTTGCTGCATGTCTTTCCCCCTCTCTCTACCCTGTCATGTGTAAGCTGTTGTATCAAATAAAGGCCTAAATTGCCAAAAACAACAACATCCATTCATTTATATAATGAATAGTATGTTTAAACATAAATTGGGAATTGATAAACATAAATTGGGTATGTGAGTTAATCTGACAGGGCTGTGGGGGGTACCCCAGACCAAAAAGGTGCGGAACCACTGCCTTACATGTAAGTCAACAAAATGTACATATAAATAACAGTTTACTCATTAGCCAAAATCAGAAAAAAAATTTTCTTGTCTTTTAATTTTCTCCTTTTTCTTCCAGTTTTAGGAGTGAAAGACAGTGAAATAAAGAGACCAATCAGGACTCACTAGAGTTATGACACAGACTTGATCCCTCACAAGCTTCCCAGCCGAGTTCAATGGGCCCAAGCAAGAAGCACCAGTAACTACCACATACAGTATGTGTGTTCAAATAGAAAGCATCTGGGCCCCGGGCCATGTGTGAAACATGTACTTTCCAATACGAACGTGCACTCCTCCTGTAGTTGTGTTGTTTGAGAGTGTATGATGTGTCGTTGCTGAAACAGTTGACAGGGCTGGGCAGACAATCTTAACGAGTGACTACTCTCCAATTATGTATTTCTACTCTGTTTTTTCCAATTTTTTAGACTTGCTGTAATCTAAATTTGTCAGCGCTCTGCCTGAGGAACCAAAACAAACGGAAGTGAGTGACCACACACACACACACACACACACACACACACACGTTGCTATAGGGAGAGCTGCTCAGCTAAGTCCTTGAGATTAAACTCGCCACATCTAATTATACTCTCTATTTCCCATTTTAAAGGAAAGCATTCTGAAATAGATTCAAGCCATCTTTGTTTCTGTCTTTTCTTTCCTTTTGGCAGCGAAAAACATCCTCTGCTTTCTGAAACGCAGCAGGAATAGAGCCATCGGTTTTAATTCAACTGACAGATTCTTTGAAATTGAAAGAGTTTGTGCAAAATACCAGAACTGAAATTAACAGCAACCCCTCACCGTGACCAGCTATTGTCATCCTCCAGCGTCTTCTCCATTTAGATCTTCTTCCACTCTGTTTTTGTCTCTTTTCCTGAAGGCTTTTTATTAGAGCAGTAAACTAATCTCCCTTTAGTCCATCTGATCCCAACAGAGAGAGTTATACAATCTTATTTCCTAATATTGAAATAAGGTCATTTCCTTTTAATCCACTTGTTCCAAGGATATCTCAATCAATTAGGGCTCCATCTCATTATTATCATATTCATGTCACTGTAGGAACTTTATTTGCATTGGTAATAAGTGCATTCATGACACCCCCACAGGCAGGGTTTTTCACTTGTCCTTAGAAAAGTAGGCTTTTAAGACTTAATGACCTCTTATAATGGACTGAATCCCAGTGGAAAGACGTCTGCTGGGGCTCAGTGTCTTAATGTGTCAGTAGGCTAATCCCCCAGTGCATTCTAACTATGAATCCCCCTGAGATTTACCATCCATCACATGGTCCTTTGTTTTCTGAAAGTGGTGGTCTATAATGACATTTGGAGCAGCATCAGTGGCCGTATAACATTTAAGGAAAGACAAACAACATGTCCCACGTGAATGAACGTTGAACCGGCCATGCTGAAAGAGGGAGAAGTCCTCTTGGGTATAGATTACTGTAGTTCACTGTAAATCAACTCAATGAATTAAACATTTTAGAAACGGGAAAGGGGTCTTACCTTTGCTGATGTTGCAATAAACAAGAAAATCACAGCAATATGAAGCCTGATGAGTGAAAGTCTGACTGGTATAGAAATCGAGGTGGAGACTTGACAGGGGGAGGGAGGAAGAGAAAGAGAGCGAGAGAGAGAGAGAGAAAGCATGATAAACTATACAGTCACAGTGCAGCTTGCACTTTGCCCTCTGTTGGACTGCAATGTGACAGCTGTCCACTCTGGCGAGCATGTAAATGTGACAAAGACATACTGATACCTCTCTCTCTCTCTCTCTCTCTCTCTGAGAAACACTCACTAGCACACACAGGAACTGATTAAACTGTTTGATCTCCACCTATCTGCGCTCCAGGTCGGCCTAGAAACACAAAGATTTGACCGACTTTTTAATGTCAATGACACAAAAATCCCCATTTCATTTTATAGACCCTCACCTGATAAAGAAGAGCAACTCCCTCATCCTCATATGAATGATTTATTTCATTATTGTGATAACTACCAGAGGTGGAATGTAATAAGCACATTTACTCATATAGACTACTGTACTCAAGTACAAATTTGAGGTAATTGTACTTTGAGTATTTCCATTATCTGCTACTTTATAGGCTTCTACCTCGCTGCATGGGAAATTGGGTACTTTTTTTATGCGGATTAAGATTTAATGTAGCCTACAAAAGATCAAATATGAGGCTTTGTTATGGATGAAACTAGCAGATAAAGTTTAAATTTGCTTCATCTTGACACACTACAACATTAAAGTGCTGTGTGTACCTCATACATCCACAATGGTTATTAATGAATATATAATGCAACACTGGGTTATTCTGCTGCATAATGAATACTTTTACTTTTGATACTTTACTTTTGGTAAAGGATCTGAATACTTCTTTCACCACTGACTTGTAAAGAAAGTAAAATAATAAGTGATTCCTAAATCTCACTTCAGGAATGATGATAAGGCCTTTGTCCCACTAGATGGCACCAGAAGACGTGTTACAACTCTTCCGTGTTTTTTTCCAAGAAATAAACTATGCAATGAATAGTCGGTTTAGTTTAATTTCATAAATGTAAAGGATACATTATTATCAAAGCATATAAAACGTTCTTAGTTCACAGGCATACTGTTAAAATGTAGCCGTTTTGTTTGAGCTAAATAACCAAGTAAACTGCACTTCATGTTGCCTTCAGAGGCTCATTTTTGCTCGTATTATATGGCTTCTGTAGTTACAAAATATTTCTCGCGCTTACATGTGCTTTGTGAGGAAAAGATCAAAAAGGTGTTTTGCATTAATACATGAGTAATAATTTAATAAAATAATATATAATAGTACAGTCATGGGACATGTTTCTACATAAGTTACTTTTACCTTTACCATGTTTAATATTCTTACATAAAGTAACTTCTAACATAGTATTTTTACAGTTTGGCATTAGTACTTTTAATTAAGTAAAGGATCCCAGTACTTCCTCAACCACTACTCACACTTTACCTTCGGTTTCTTGCTTATAATAAACATGCGGGAATTCGCCCTTCCCCCGTTGTTTTAACCACGTTGTCAAGTCATCTGTCATGTACAGAACTTTACAAATTCCGAGCTTTCGGGAGCACATGAAGGTGTCATAATTCATATCCAATGAGACCCCGCCCTGTCCACTGTGTACTGCTGACAGTCACTCTCATCTGTCTGTACAGTTGCAGTCGCGCCTTCTCGCACTAGCTTCCATGGCGACCAACTAGAATATGCGTTTTCTCATCTCGACCAGCCGGTTAGCTCCCGGTTAGCTCCCGGCGTGTTACGAAATGGGATGATGTAGCGGAGCAACTCTTGGACGAACCACGCAGTACTTTAGCATGCTAAGCTAAACGTGGAGCCGTACACACATTTGCCAGGCATAAACTAGCCAGTAACTAGAGCGAGCTAACGACTGTAAGCTAACGGAGGCTAACATTCACCTGCAGGCTGTTCCTGCCAACTAACTGGCGCCGCCGTTGCTAGCTAACAGGATGGAAAGTGTGAAGGAAAACGAGTCTGGGGCGCTTTCAACTTCGTTAACACCACAGGGGATACTTGACTCTAGCGGCGACAGTAATGCCGTGAAACCAAGTGGATTAACGCCGCTGTCTGCTGGAAAGAGACCCTCAATCGGGGAGGATGATTGTGGGGGCGCAGAGGCGAAACTCTTCGGGAAGGGACTTGCAGCCACCTCCCTTCTCCAGATTGCGATAAGGAACGGGATCTATCAAAGCCAAGTTGCCAACGCTGTCGGTGGTGCGGCCAAAAATATGAACATTCCCGCCGTAAAAACAGCCAACATTTACAGCCTGACATCAGCCAACAGCACCACTTCTGTCAACTCTTTGCTGAGCAGGAGACGGCAGAGACACAGGAGGAATCTGTCGCTGGGGGCTCCGCCGACCAGCAGCTCGCCCGGCGGCGTGTCCTCTGCTGAGGCGGCCAGTCCCGCCCCCTTAGCCTCGCCGCTGAGCACCCTCAGCCTGGATAGAAGGACTTTTCTTCGGCAGAAGCAGTCAAAGCAGCTCCAGGCCTCGGATAAGACATGGGTGAGATCGGACCTCCGGCGGGGCTGCATTCACGTCCACGACTGGCTCACGCCCTCCTACCCGCGACCGGTGCTCTGTACAGTGGACACCACTGCTGCAGACGTAGCCAGTAAGCTGGATGGGAGCAAAGCTGGGGCTGTGTTGAGAATTAACTGCAAAACTGCTGCTTTAGTTGACTTAAATGATCATTGTAAAGATAGTAATGGGCACACTGATGAAATCAAAAGTCTCAGTGACAGCGTGGATGTCAAAAACCCCAAAGCAGATGAGAATGAACACACAAAACAGTATTACCCTGATACTAAACTGCCCTCTAACTTGTTGGATGATAAAACATCTGAGGTTTATCTGAATGACATTGTGATGGATTTGAGCATAAGTGTGGCAGACTGTTATGGAGTCTACTCTGGTTCGGATATGGAGAGCAGCACCTGTGAGGACTTAAGCCCAGGCGGGCCCAGAAGCACAGAGCTCCGGGACTCGCTCAGCGACGGGCTGGGTCCTGGTACAGACTCCTCAGTGTTGAGCCCAACCTGTGACAGCGCCACAGAGGGGCCTGACCCGTTTGAGAGCTCCTCAGATGAAGTAGACCTCACCTCTTCTCCAACACATTCAACCGAAACCTCTGCTGCAGACATGCCCACCACAGACCCCTGCAGTGCTTCCAGCCAAGTGACAACCACCCTAGATGACATCGAAGCTGGAGCTGGTGATAATGTAATTGCCCCCAAATTAATCAAACCTCCTTTTAAATGCCCCAGCAGCTCTCAGACTCGGCCCCTGTCCAGCCAAGCATCTGTCCCTTCTGACCCGGAGATCCCAGGGGGGAGCAGAGGATGGTCCGAGCCCATCAATGCCAGCCCGACCCCGGCTCTCTTCCTCCAGCTGCACGGTGGAGCTGTGCGGCGGCTGGGAGATGAGGAGAGGCCTCTTCAGATATTAAATGAGTACCTCACTCATCTGGGGTTTGAAGATCCATGGAGGGTGCAGGCGGAGGGTATGCATCCAGAAATTGGCTGTCTGATACGCTTCTACTTTGGTGAGTACTACTTTGTCTAGGTTAGTTGTTTAAAAAAAATACAAATTCCAAAGCATGTACTGTATGTGGAGCTGCAAAGATAAATCGATTAGTTGTCAACTATTAAATTAATCGCCAATTATTTTGATATAAAATCTATTTGAGTCATATTTTCGAAAAAAACAAACAAACACTGAATGTCTTTGAGTTGTGGACAAAACAACACAGTAGGGCTGGCTGATATGGAGAAAATCAAATATCACGATATTTTTGACCAAATACCTCGATATTGATACCAAGATATTCTAGTGTTGACTAATGGTGCTTTCATAAAATATAAACACAATGAGATTTTTGATAAATAATCATCAGTAATGTGGATATAACGACTAAGTGGGTACAGACAAATAATAGAACAGTTATACAACAGTCTGGAAAAGACAACGCTTATGCCATATTATGATATCCAAAATCTAAGACAATATCTAGTCTCATATCACGATATCGATATAATATCAATATTATTGCCCAGGTCTACAAGACATTTGAAAACATCATCTTGAACTTTGGAAGTCACTGATTGACATTTTATAGACCAAACAACTAATCAGTGAATCGTGAAAATAATCGCTATATTTTATTTTTTGTGTTTTTCCACCAGACAGTTAGGTGAGAAGGGGGGGGGGGGCATGCAGGAAATCGTCACAGGCCAGATTTGAACCTTGGACCTCTGTGTCGAGGCATTAACCTCAAAGTACATGTGCGCCTGCTTTACCACTGAACCAACCTGGCCACAGTAAATAACTGTATGTTCACGAGACAACCAGGACGTCCACATTAATACTATTTTTTTAATGCTCTTTTCCAATTACACTTCGCTGCTAGCTGCTTGTCACACCATGGCACTTTAGTTGTGCTCGACTTGTCTCTTCTCATTCATTGTTCATCCATTGTCAGTGTACCGTGGGCGTTGTCATTGTGTTTGGTCAGTCGGACTGTTAAACAAGTGTATTCAATTGTCCTGGCGGGACAATACCCAGTGTTTTGCTTGTAAACCCACCCAAGCCCTCTTGTGTAGGTCTGCAGGCAGACACATCTGGAGGTAACAGGTGTGCTCTTGGGCACACAAATCAAGAGGCATTGTGGAATCTGCTTCTCTTCTTCTTCTTCTTCTTCTTCTTCTGTTGTTATTGATAACAATCCTATTTTGCTGACAAGCCGGCTAAGAGGATGGGAAAACAGCCATGATCTCTTCTGGGATTAGCACAACTGGATATTGTTTTTGACCTTGTTTTTGACACCCTCAGCAAAGACGGTAGCAATAAGAGTATTGGTGTGATGTTGGAGGAAGAAACAAAACCAAATTTCTTTCTTCTAAAATTAACATATTCAAAATTCATTTCATTCCTGTTCTTTTCTCCTGTTCTCTCTGTTTGTTTTATACTAGGGACTGCAACTAAACACTTATTTTCTTTGCCGTTCATATCTGTCATTTATCTTCTCGATTAATCGCTTAGTTGTCTGGTCTCGTCAGAAAGTGGTGAAAAATGTTGATCAGTGTTTCCCAAAGTCCAGGATGACGTCCTCCAATGTCTTGTTTTGTCCACAACTCAAAGACGTTAAGTTTACTGTCACAGAGGAGAGAAAAAACTAGAACATACTCACATTGAAGAATGTGGAATTAGTTTTGCTTAATTTTTTATAAAAAATTAGTCAAACTGGTTAATTGATGATCAAAATAGTAACAACTAATGGATAAATCAATTAATCTTTACAGCTGTATTTAATACAACAAGAAACACACCAATAGGCACACTATTACTACACATACCGTCGGCGTTAACCTAAAGGTATCCTCAAAGCCTTCAAAACAGGCTTTCCTCTATCCCATAAATGTTACATGACAAGCTGGGCAAATTCCCCTGTCATCCTCTACCCCCACCCCCACCCCACCCAAATCGGCTCTCACAGTAAAATGACAGAGGAACAAAGCATGACGTAGAGCTAGGCCGCTGAAAGCAGGGGCCCTTCCAGCTACTGCAGACACACAGCCGGGAAACAAGCAGTGAGATGCTAGTATGACGGGGACAAATACAGAGGAGTGATGTAATTATATGAAGTAGGTCTGCACGGTATGAGGGAAATATGCGATAATATTGTTGAATATCGCGAGAACGATATCACGATATTACTTGCATTGAACAGATATTAAAGGGTGCTCAGTTCTGCATTTCTGCTGCTTTTATCCAAAGCGATTTACAGTTGCTATATATGTCAGAAGTTGCACGCCTCTGGAGCAACTAGGGGTTAAGTGTCTTGCTCAGGGACACATTGGTTGATATATCGCAGTGGGAATCGAACCCGGGTCTCCCACGCCAAAGGCATGTGTCATATCCACTGCACCGTCACCACCCATAAAACAAATATAAGAAAATAATTTCCAACATTCTTTTATTCAACAAATTGAAGATTGAATTGAATATAAAAGGCAGCCCTAAAAATAAGTGACAGTTACATTATAACGTGCCGTTTTCTACTGATTTTCTTATGTATATTCTTTTTCTCCACGCTGTCCTGTACTCTGTGTGTACAGTATTGTTAATGTTGATGTTCAGAGCTACAGGCCTTTGACTCAGCATAATCTCTCTGCCAAGAATTCTCTTTTTTTTTTTCTCTCTATCTCTCACAAACACACACACACACACACACACACACACACACACTGTGCTGACAGTAAGAGAAAAGTGACCTTAGTGGAACTCAGATTTCACCTCCTCAGTGTTTCGGATCTCCCTGAGACTGTCGCAGCGGCAGACTCCTCTTCAGCTCAGAACTGCAGTACCCAGAGGTCACTGCTTTACTCTTCAAGGGTAAACACTCACCCAACAAATGCGTCTGATACTGATGCTGAAAACTACCACAGCACCCACATGCCGTGAAGGCAAATGTCTCATTTTGTCCTTGTGGTGTGGCCGTCACAGTAGCACCACACCAGCTGGTTAAAGCTGAAATCCAGGGTCTTCCCTGCTGTTATAAGGTTTAGGTGTAGCATCCGAGCTGTTTTGGGCAGTACTTTAGCCAAATGGATGTGACTAAATAACTTTTCTAAAATCTAATAATTGCAGTTTGTACCCAGTGGACTTCTTTAGCAAGTTTTGTCTTTAAGCTTTTTGAGTGTTTTTGAGTGATCTGTTCTAGCTTTTCCACTGTTTTGTAAACACAGATATACTGATGATAACGGTCCAAAATGACGTGAAAAAAAGGACTCAAAACTACAACAAAGAGACACAAAGTGACTGCAAAGAGACGCCAAATGACAGAGACTCAAAGAACCCCAAAGAAAAACAAAAATGACAAAAAAGAGATACAAAATTACACAAAGTGACACAATGTATGGGGAAGTTGCATTTTTTTTAAAGAAATGTTTATTTTTTTGGAGGGAGGAAGCCTAACCCTCTCACGTGCTAAATACGTGCACCTAAGTCTTCTACAAAGCCAGTTAAAACACTGCTTTAGGTTAGGTTGAGCGGTTTTGGGCACCATCTAAGCCGAATGTAACTAAAAGACTTTTCTCAGATTTAATGATTGTAGTTGGACTCCTTTAGCCATGTTGTCTTTAAGCCTCTTGAGTGTTATTTATTTATGATATGCTTTAGCTTTTCCAACGTTTTTAGACTGAGATATGGTACTAATGGTCCAAAATAATGTGATGAAGAGATGCAAAACTACCACAAAGGGACAAAACTAACTAAAAGAGATGCCAAATGACCACAGAGAGTCCACGATCCCAAAGAAAACACAAATGACCAAAAAGAGACACAACATGACTCCAAAGAGACATAAAATGTATGGGAAAATGTCATGTTTTTTTTGTGGAAAAACATTTTCTTGAGGAAGGATGCCAGTCTTGTAACTGTTGCGAATAAGAAAGATGGAAGGAAATTGTCAGGTGCTTGGCGCACTTAAGGACACCAGCCTTGGCACGGACAAGATGCACTAAAACGATGAGTTGTAACATGGACAGGAAATGGCTATTGGCTGCTTGATGAGAGACAGGATGTTCCCCAGTCAAAGAACTAGACGGAAGGAAAGGGCTTGTATGAGTGTGTGTATATTAACACACTATGTCTTGGCCTTGCCGCCTAGGGGAAGGGTGGACCCACACAATACAAATTCCACATTATTGTTTAGCTTAAAATGGGGTGTGTTTGAGTTTACGTCATTTATTTAAGAAAAAGCTTTATGCATTTGTGAAAAAGACACCATATGATATCACCAACTGATTGTTGAATTACACCTCAATAGTGTTAGTGTATGAAGATACTTATTGAGGCGCTGACCAAAGTTTATCTTGAATTTCAGTGGCTTCCTTCATATCTTTATATTTGACATCATCAGCGTCAGGCCTCCCTGTTAGAACTGAGGTCTACCGGTACCACTGTTTTATTTATTTATTTTTTTAAATAGTGGCTTTAGTGCTTGCTTTCAAGTTTTTGCCGACTTTTCTTGCCGATGGTGTATGTAACATCATTGTCTTAGTCTTCATCAAACCTCCATAAACGTTTGAGCGCCAGTTGTCTCAAGAATAAGGTTGGGCATCATTTTACCTGAGTTTTAGTTACTTTTGGAAGCATGCATTTCTACAAATTCTTCCATTCAACAAAAGAATCATAAGTTCTCAAATGTTAAATGTTGTCCAAACGCAGGCAGCTGCACTGCAACTTTGCCTGAATTGAATACTATCTAAAGTTGTCAAGATTCTGGTTTAAATCTAGAGCTATCTGATCAAAGAATAACTCTTAATCTGACATATTGAGGTTTGATACAGCCCCACTCAGGAGTTGATTAAGACCAGTGAAACCTGTGTATGTGTGTGTGTGTGTGTGATCACCAAAGCACAGAGTAAAAAGTACAGACCGAAAAACCCAGTTTTCTAAGCGAGTGTGTGTGTGTATATATTATTTTTCAATCAGTTCATAGTTGCTTTCACTGTGTTTAAATGCTCAGCGCAATGAATGAGAACACCTTTTTCGGGCCAATCCGCTGTAACTGTGGCTGATTTTTGTGTCAGCAAGGGGTTAATGTAACGGATCACGTCTGAGTGACCGCTCGCTCTCAGCCCACAGGCTATTAACAACAATTCACTTACATAACCGCATAGCTCTCTGTGGCTTTCACTTTGTGAACGAGAAAACCAGTGTGAGAGAATTGATTCACAAAATCCAAGGCAGCTAAAAAGAAATGGCATGTTTTATTGTTCCAAAAGGCCATTATGAAACAGAAAAACAGTGTGTATTGAAGCATAACTCTCGCCATAGTGCAACCTAGGGTATTTTTGTGAATGTACCCAAGTCAAACTTTTGTTTCGAAGCATATTTAGGACGGAAGTGTCACTTTTAAGATTTACCGTATTCTCGTTTTTCGCTCAAATGGCAGTGCTAGGGGCACTTTGTTGCTAGCCTATTTTTAAAACTCTAAGAAGACTCGACACAACATGAGGCTCTACACATTAACGCAAGCATTGAGAACATTGTTTGTGTACACAGAGTTTACTAAAAAGGCTTTAAACGACTCACGTTAGCTGTTGTTTTTCAGCTCGCCTTTCCCTCTCGTCGAGGGAGGAGAGTAAAGATGGAAAGCTCCTATAGCTTAGTTCCATATAAATGCATGGTTAACTTGTTGTTTTGTCGTTAGTGAAACACAATATTGGTCTCGTATAAGAATGACATTTCCTCCTATAGAGTCCATTCATTTGCATTTGGAGATCACCTATTTTTGAATGGGAAAAATGGCGGATAGCGTAAACAACAACTGCTAACGTGAGTTGTTCAAAACCTTTCTTTTTAGTAAACTCTGTGTACACAAACAATGTTCTCAATGCTTCATGTTATGTCGAGCCTTCTTAGTGTTTTAAAAATAGTTATTAGCTCTTTTGAGACTAACAGCGAAAAACGAGAATACGGTAAATCTTCAAAGTGGGGCTTCCCTCCTATTTATGCTTTTAAACAAAAGTTTGACTCGGGTACATTCACAAAAAGACTCCAGGTTGCATTTTGGCAAGAGTTACACTTTAACTATCATAAGCAATCTCTTCTCTCTCTCCAGGCAAGCCTCGAAGTGTGGGTGGTTCGGAGCGCGTGCAGCTTTCTGGGGTGTTCAACGTGCGGAAAGGGAAGCTGGCGCTGCCGGTGAACCGCTGGTCGAAGCGCCAGGTCACGCTGAGTGGAACCTGCCTCATTGTCTCATCTGTGAAACACGCCCACACCGGCAAGATGCACATCCTCCCTCTCATCGGCGGAAAGGTACTTTCTGAAGTGTTTTCATGTCTTAAACTTGCTTGAGTAATATTTTGGCTTGGTACCCGTTTATCAGTATTAAAGGTACTATGATATGCTGCTTTTTGGATGCTTTTATATAGGCCTTAGTGGTCCTCTTATACTGTATCTGAAGTCTCTTTTTATATAGACCTTAGTGGTCCTCTAATACTGTATCTGAAGTCTCTTTTATATAGACCTTAGTGGTCCTCTAATACTGTATCTGAAGTCTCTTTTATATAGACCTTAGTGGTCCTCTAATACTGTATCTGAAGTCTCTTTTATATAGACCTTAGTGGTCCCCTAATACTGTATCTGAAGTCTCTTTTTATATAGACCTTAGTGGTCCTCTAATACTGTATCTGAAGTCTCTTTTTATATAGACCTTAGTGGTCCTCTAATACTGTATCTGAAGTCTCTTTTATATAGACCTTAGTGGTCCTCTAATACCGTATCTGAAGTCTCTTTTATATAGACCTTAGTGGTCCCCTAATACTGTATCTGAAGTCTCTTTTATATAGACCTTAGTGGTCCTCTAATACTGTATCTGAAGTCTCTTTTATATAGACCTTAGTGGTCCCCTAATACTGTATCTGAAGTCTCTTTTTATATAGGCCTTAGTGGTCCTCTTATACTGTATCTGAAGTCTCTTTTTATATAGACCTTAGTGGTCCTCTAATACTGTATCTGAAGTCTCTTTTATATAGGCCTTAGTGGTCCCCTAATGCTGTATCTGAAGTCTCTTTTATATAGACCTTAGTGGTCCCCTAATACTGTATCTGAAGTCTCTTTTTATATAGACCTTAGTGGTCCCCTAATACTGTATCTGAAGTCTCTTTTTATATAGACCTTAGTGGTCCCCTAATACTGTATCTGAAGTCTCTTTTATATAGACCTTAGTGGTCCCCTAATACTGTATCTGAAGTCTCTTTTTATATAGACCTTAGTGGTCCCCTAATACTGTATCTGAAGTCTCTTTTATATAGACCTTAGTGGTCCCCTAATACTGTATCTGAAGTCTCTTTTATATAGACCTTAGTGGTCCCCTAATACTGTATCTGAAGTCTTTTTCCCGAAAAAAAAGCCTTAGTGCAGAATTACAGCCACTAGAGCCAGTCCCACAATGAGCTTTCCTTAGGATGTGCCCGTTCTGTGTCTGTAGCTTTAAATGCTATCAAGGAGATAGCATTTAAAGGCCAACTACCATGATGTCTCTCTTTCTCATGGGCGGTCCAAATTCTCTGGGTGGGGCAAGCAGAGAAAGGGGACCTAACCTTGCCCCTTATGACATCATAAGGAGCAAGATCTGGCCCATCTTAGCTTTCATTTTCTCACCAAAAAACAAGATCCAAGGAAACTATGATATGATAAAATGTGTTCTGTGCTGCAGGTGGATGAAATTCGGAGACACAGCCACTGTCTGGCTTTCAGCTCTGCCGGTCCTCAGAGTCAGACCTACTACATCAGCTTTGATTCCTACACAGAGCACCTCCGCTGGCACAGGACGGCCTCAAAGGTACTTCCCTTCTATATATGTCCACAGTCACACTCTTTGCTTCCATAATTATTACATTCTTATTGTTGCATATTCTTCACTAAACCAAAAAACACAACAGAAGTAAAGCAAAGATGTGTTTCTGTGTATGGAGTTAAACTGGAATGAATTAGAAACTGACATGAAAATGTCTAACACATTTAATAGATTTCAAAAGGTATATACATATATGCTTATTAACAAATATATAGCAGCAGGTGGGAAAAATAATCGATTCTTAGATGCCTCGCGGTTCTCTCTAGAACGACTCAATGCTCGATTCTGATAATCTTTATTTTTTTTTTTATGTATTGATTTCTATTTAAAAGTTACTGTCTTCAGACATGTACAAATCAGAAAGCAGAGTGACTGAAAGAGGTTGGGGTAATGGACAACTGCAAGAGTGCAGAAAATAAACACAAAAATGACCATATGCACATATGTATATATGCACATGATCTAATAAGACACACATAAAATAATTAGGCAAAACACAAAAAGGCTGTTCATCTACTTAGAAGAAGCCAGTTCTCCACCTTTAAACATGACTCAGCCTCTGACATGGAGGATCACTGTGAGCGAAGGTGACTCAGCATGTTTAAGGCTTAATTAAGCATAGAATGACTACACAATAAAATCCCCAGTAGACAAAACATTAAAATCATTAAAACTTGTGTGTGACAAATACGACATATGTCAAAATCTAACAAACTCAGATTTCTATGTATAGCAGTTGTATAATCAGTCTGAATCTAATTGAATTGTGAGGTGAGAAAGAGATTTCCACCTCTAGTGTGAACACATCAAATGTTTGATTTTTCGGGTAGAACAGGTCTTTGTAATGTATTACTTAGCAGTGTTTCCCCTAGAAAAGTTGTTAGGCCCAGTGGCACGTGTCTTTTTTTTCTACAAGGGCTCGGCTGGGGCCAGTCACAGACTGATGGCAGCATTAATGTAGAGCCAAATAGTTTCAGTGATAGCAAATAATGGACAGAATCGTGAAATAGAGAATTTAAAAAAGCTCCATTGGGCCCTACATTAAAGGTTTTTGTGTAGTTTCTGTCGGCCCCGTGAGGAATGGGGGCAGAACTGTTGGCACGTCCACATGATACAAGCCCTCCCGCCTCCTCCATGCAGTTCCTTGTAGCAGGGTTCATACGTTTTGAAACAACCTGGAAAAGTTATGGAATTTGAAGAATGCAAATTCAAGGCCTGGAAAGGTTTTGGAAAAATAAAAAGACCCAGGAAGTTTTGGAAAAGTCATGGATTTTTTAAAAATTATTAAAGCATAATAATATGTGATTATTAAAAAGTATCTTTTAGTAAAAAAATGTATTTAACGTTGTCTTAACCTTAGCGTTCTATTCTGGGTGTGATATTACAAATCATTAATTTTATTGTTAAACCTCTGAGGATAAACGTTAACACAGATGTCTATTCTTATTGTATAATGTCTAACTGAGATTTTCAGGAATACATAATCATGGAAATTTTCCGAAAAGTCATGAAAAAGTATTGGTTAAAATGCGTATGAACCCTGTTCTTCAGAAGAGGTAATTATCTTCACTCTGGCTTTTAAGTCACCGGACGCCACAATCTCCTGAACACAGCCATACTGAGAAATACAGGGAGCGTTGGGTGGAGTTCATATTCTTAATTAGCTTTGTATCAACTCATCTGGTAATAACTTGAACTTGTAACGGACGTTCATTATTATAAAGAAATGACGCCCTAAAGCTTTAAGTCAGTGCTTAAAGCTAACTGGAGATTAGAAAATATGACTACGCGTAAGTTTCCAACCGAGCCGCCCCACTGTAACTGTAGTTTAAAAAACGTCTTAGAAATACATTTACATTCCTTACATTACATACATTACCCCCCCCACACACACACACAATGGGTTAGGTCTGGTGGGGGGCAACTTAGGCCCAGTGGGCTACATTACGCTGGGGGAAACCCTGACTACACTAAATTTAAGGTTTAATTTATCACGAGGGTGATAGCAGGATTTAACATATCTCTTGTTGTGGTTAAAAGTTGCTCATCATGTTGTCCTTTGTCAGATTGCATCCCAGAGGGTGAACTCAGTCGACCTGTCGTGCTGCAGCCTGGAGGAGCTGCCCGCTCAGCTCTTTTACAGCCAGGACCTCACACACCTCAATCTCAAAAACAACTTTATGTCGCCGCACAAAGGTGTTCCAGCACTGACCAGGTGAGTTTCTGTCCCCACCGCTCCTGCACACACCACACTGCTACCATCCTTTGTGTTCAGGAACAAGGCAACAGGAGGAGCCGACACATGAAAAGCACTATTTTTTCCCTTTTGTTCTTCTCTCGTTAGGATGTGGAATTTCCCTCAGTGTTTTGTTTTTTTCTGTCTTGGAGAGCTACCATATGGTCTAAAGAGGAAGCTGCTTAGATCAAATTACACATGACGTGTGTGTGTCTGCGGCCATGTGGTCTGGATGATTAAAAGAGAGCTTCACTTGATGATGAGAGAGTTGACGTCCAGCCACCTGTTGTTAAATTGGTCGCTGATGTCACGGTCTTGTGTAGCAACGTCAGCTTTAGTGTAAGAGAATGTCTGCGCGGTTATTATTTACTTCTCCAAAACTGGCAAACAGGATAGTTGATGACCCATCCCATGTTCCCCATGCTGGATATGAGCTACTGCTCTCTAGGAGGAGGTCCCTTCATGTTGATTAAATAGATTTCAAAATGAATTTGTCAATAAAGCTTTTAACTAGCTTGGATGTATGTATGTATGTATGTATGTATGTATGTATGTATGTATGTATGTATGTATGTATGTATGTATGTATGTTGTGTGTGTATATTTGTAATGGTAATTGCAGCAGCATGGTGGGTAGGCCCAAGCCAAATCTTCCACATTGTAGAAAAATAAAGTTTATCCTATCACATTCGTCATCTGCTATTGGACCCCAAGAGACCCATCAATATACTGAAATATAGGTAGCCACAATGATGAGCATGTGAGCAAAATAACAATTAAACAGGAGCCAGGTCTACAAATAAGTATAATTTAAAACATTGTGTTCTGTCCTATTTAAAGCAATAGACTATTTTTAACAAATCCCATGAAAAGACAAAAACCTACAATGTGTTAGCCTGTCTCTCAAAAATGTCTTTTTTTGTGTCTGTGGCTCTGATGACGCGAATCTTGAATGTATTCTTTGATTTAAATGGCATATTTGCTGGGGATTATTTTCAGTGGCGGATGGATACACATTTGGTGATGAGTATTTCTGGCAGAAGGTCAGAGGATGTGGGATTTGTGGCACTTGTTTGCCAGACTTTTCACTGTATTTAAGAAGACAAAACAGACTTGTCGTTTTAAAGATGAAGTAGTGTTGCATGTTTTGGCACATTGATTCTCTCTGTGGCAACAAAAGATTTAAAAGTCTTGAAAAAAACAACAACATTGCAGAGTTTCCCAAGTCATGTTTATGGCTTCATCCTTGTTTAACAGCTTTCTAGCAGAATGAAAAATCTTGAAAAGCTACATTTCACTAGAAAAGGCACATTAGCACTAGACCAGACTATAACTTTATCACAGGTCCAATGTTTTGTGACGTGTAATATTATTTGTTTTCAGATAAAGTGAAGTTGCTAGTGACATGACTAACATCGTTATCCAAACACTATATACACAGATGTTGGCGAGATAATTACAAGATGAGACATCTATTGTGTGAACATCTAGCCCCTAGTTGTCCAAAAGAAGTCCAAGTCAATTTCAGGCAATTTCTGTCTCTCTTGATTTTGACTCTTTTGTAGCCACTGGAGAAGGCTACATTGAAGCCTGACATTTACTTGATGACAATCAAGTATATGAATGCATATATATATATATATATATATATATATATATATATATACACTGCCATTGTTCCTCCATAAACACATGCTTCCCAGGCGGTGTTTTGAGCAATGTGTTCTTCCCGTGGCGTGCCTGCGACTTTCCCTCGGAAGGATGTGGATCGGGCTCGGCCTTTTCACCCCGACCCCTCTGTGAACTGGGTTGGGCTAGGCTAGGAAAGACAGACGCTCGCTCACTCACTCACTCACTCACTCACTCACTCACTCACTCACTCACTCACTCACTCACTCACTCACTCTCTCTCTCTCTCTCTCTCTCTCTCTCTCTCTCTCTCTCTCTCACACACACACACCTGAACCACACTCCTTTAGTCATGGATACATTTAGCTTTAAGCATCTGTTCTGAGTGTTATTGTGTGTATCCTTGAGACCTTTTGCAGGTTCCTCTCGTAATTTTCCTTGTTTATGAGACGGGTGCTATATAACTAAAAACAGTTTTTCTCAATGTGTGCTTTTGTTAGACCCTCAAGAAGTCTTATGTATTATAGCCCTGAGAGATTTATATCTTTGCCCCCCCTCCCTTCCCCTCCTCTCTCTAACTTTCTCTAGGTTTTGTAAACTGAGGAGCCTCACTCTGTCAAATAACGCTCTGTCAGACTTTCCTCTGGCGTTGTGTGACATCACCTCACTTACGGAGCTAAACCTGTCTGGAAACCGTCTCTCGTCTCTGCCTGCAGAAGTAGGAACCATGCACAAGTAAGTGGGCTGAAAGAAGAATGATGTCGACCTCAGGGCTGAAGCTATTCATGATAACGTGTGTTGTTGTTGATGATGATGATTATGATGATGATGATGATGATAATTTGCCAACTATTTCCCCTAGAGCAGAATGTGTCCTCGGTAACCTCAGACAGGAGTTGTTGTCATTGTGATTCGATCAGTGCAGATTAATCCCTCTCTGTATTAAGACAACTGGCTGTGCGCCAGATTTCTATCCTGATGGTGCAGGTGATCAGAGTACATGCTGAGTCATGCTGATGGGGGGGATTTAGGGTCAAGTGTGCAGTTATTGTGTATCTTTATGTACTCTGGAGTGGTGCTGGGTTCCTGGCGTATGACTATTTTATAAAAGTTAAATAATTAAAAAGTCCACATGGGATTTGTTTTTGATGTACTGGGATTAGCCAATCATCATAGTTCCACCTACCAATGTTATGAAGCCAGCCAGGGAATTCTAGCCAATCGGAGGGGAAGTAGGGTAGCCCCTTATGTAACTTTTTAAAACACTCATTACATGGTAGTAGTTTATTGTGAGTTTCATGGATATTTAAAAAAACACAAGCAGATTATTATGGATGTAACGATGTATCATGAATCACTTAAAAGTCTAAATAAATGACTTCGCTGTGCAATTTTTAATTAGTCTAGGGCGTCACCTTCTTTTGATTTCACATGAAGCTTGAGTTCTGACTTCACTATGTGTTCTTAGTTTATTTATTTTATGATTTTAGTTCATTATTTTTTTCTATTCATTCATTTTTTCTATTCAGAATTTTTATTTTTTGCTATTTAAGATAAAGTACAGTTTCAGTTGCAATAAATAAAGTAAGATTTTTCAGTCATTTGCCTGCAGCTTCCCCTTACTGCATATACTATGATGAATATGATGATGATGTTGGCTAGTGACAGTCTCTGCATGCAACATGAGCATGTCCATGCAGAGAGAAAACCGTATCATGAATCAAATCTTGAGTTACATCGTAACATCCCTACAGATGAATAGCACTTTTATAAGCACATTTTGAGGTCCATCACCCCCTCTGCTCTCGTTGTTGTGTCCAGCCTGCAGACTCTTCTCCTGGATGGTAACTTTCTGAGGACTCTGCCTGCGGAGCTGGGCTCTCTGGAGGGCCTCACCTACCTTGGTTTGTCCTTCAACTGTTTCAGCTGCGCCCCCCCCGTCCTGGAGAAGCTCAGAGGCATGGAGCAACTCTGTCTGGCAGGGAACCAGCTCCCTGTCCTGGATATAGCCAGACTGCAGTGGCTACCTGCTCGCCACATAGATCTCAGGTAAACATATCCACACAGACTCCTGACATTTTTGGATGCAACACAGGAACAAAGCTCATCTGATATCTAACACTTCCCAAGATTCTGCAGGAAAAAAATCTGCGCCGTATTTCTGCATCTCTGCCTGTTTTTGTCCTTTTGTCCTGTGGATTTGGAAATCGCATAATTAAAGTTCAATTCAGCTATTCTGTTACTGACTGGTTTTAGATCTTGAGTTCAGCTCATGAAAAATGGGAGCAAAAAAAAAAGTGTAGCATTTATAATTTTGGTCTGTGTATGTGCAGCAATATTTAGAAATGTATATCATAATAGTCTGTATATTAACTTATTGGAAGAAAACAGGTAGTTCTTTGTAAAATCAGACATTGAGCACCCCCATGTAGCCAAAATGACATGGTCCTTGATTCATTACAGTAGAAATAAAATGCTACACGATACATTTTATTTTTAATTTTTAGTCAGAGGCTGGCTGAAGCTTCAACAGGCGCCGGCGAGCACGGTGTGCAGTTGAGAAAGCTAGAGAGTTCCTGAAGAGAGCGAGTGGCGTTGGAACAAAGCCGAGAATCTGAGAATTAAAATGTTGTTTTTGGCCTTTCATCACTAGAAGTGCAACTGTAGCAAGTATCTCACTATCACTAACGTTAGCCACATTCATATTTAGACGCAACGGATGATATATATCCAGCTACAAAAAAGCCTGAAAATCCAAAGTTAGAGCATAGGTACAAAGAGTCATTGCTATGGAGATGATACACAGTCTTGTCTCGTCGCATTGGCGTGAACTGGCAGCTCTCAGACCGTTGCAGACCGGCGCCTTGCAAGTAGCTGCAAGTTTCAGTTCTTCTCGTCCTGAGTCTTTGGTCTGAACAGGGCCTTCGAAGCATTGAATATTCTAATATTTCGGGTCACCCCTAAATTGATTAATGAAATGATAGGGTAAAATAGCTGGTGATTACGTCTCTTTCCTTTTGTTCACAGTCTCAATTTCTCACTTGTAAACACATTTTTATTTGCAGACTTTTTAGAACAAGCAAGGTCTTAAAGGAACACTGCTTTGTATTGATGATTGTCTGTCTCTCTTATTATTTTTGTGTGTGTCTGTAGTTAGTTGTTTCATGTATGAAAAGTTTAGTTCGAGTTGGACAATTTATGGATTACACTATTGTGTTGTGGCTGCTGTAATCTGTTTTCTTTATTTTGTGAAAACTGTGTTGCGTGTGTGGACATTTGAACCGGAAGCGGTGGATAGAATTACGTTTGTATTGGTGTCATGTTATTCCGTGTGGGATGGGCCACTTAGTGGCATGCCACGTAAATAAAATATATCACATCATATCATGTACAGGCTGAACCGGCTTCAAACTGTGACAGTGGGAGACGCGGAGCAGCTGGTCCACATCATCCAGCTGGACCTGAGGGACACTGGGTTACAGGAGCTGGATGTCAGGCCTCTCTGCAGGCTGGAGCTCCTCCGCTGTGACCGAAACGCTCTCTCCACCCTTAGAGTCAGTGGCCACGCCCTCAAGAGCCTGCACGCTGCACACAATGGTACTAACATTCATTATGTTCTGTATAGATGTTAAACAGATATGAGAATGTCTAGTGCTATATATACATGTGCATACAGCTTATGAAGGATTATGCACGTTGTGTTGTAGAGCTGAAGCTGCTGGAGGTGCAGCCCGTGCCAGAGAATCTGACTGTTCTCGATTTGTCCTGGTATGAAGACTCTATGAATACTTTAAACTGTCCTATTTCCTGTGTTAAAAAAAAAAAAAAAAAAGAAGGTTATGTGCTCGTTCTATATCTGAGCGCTGACTGTCTTTGTTTTATTAAAGGAACAAGCTGGGATGTGTCCCTGCCTGGGTGTGTGAGAGCAGCAAACTGGAGGTGTTGAATATCAACCATAATGCTGTTACGGAGCTGCCCATACAGTGAGCAACACACAAACACCTGCCACATCGACACGTTTTTCTCAAAAAAAGCTGAAAAGAAAGGGTTCTTAAAGTGTCGAAGGAAAGGCTGGTAGCTGCATGGATGTAATAGTTTAATGGCTCAAATAATGGAGCACATAATTAAAGATTTCTTCTTCTTTTTTTTGGGATACAATTTTTTAAACAAACAATTACAAACAATACACTGAGACAGAGAGCGTCCAAGGGCCAGAAAGAAAAAATTAAATGAAAACAAAATAAAATGGAACATAATTAAAGATTTCTTAAAGGCATCAAATGCAAAGCTCACGGTCGGACACGTCAAGCTCTAAAAAGGTATGTCTTCATGAGGCTAAAGTTCTTTCTTAGTCTGCTTTCAGATAGACATGAGCAATGTGTCAAACAACGCAGCCTCCTTTCTGATTTCAAAGCGATCACTGTGGTACTAGGGCTGTCCTTAATTCTTAGTCGACAAACACTTTGGATTTTAGTGACTAATCGATTAGCTTATTTAATTGGCCGATCAAAGTGAGAAATTATGCAAAAGCACCACTTTTTAAATTTTGGGCTTACCAGAGATGTGCTCATATGTTTTTTGAAAATACATTATTCAGCTTGAAATAAAATGACTAATCGACTTAGGAACTAAGACCAAAACGCCCGATTAGTTGACTAACTGACCAAGAGGGGGCAGCCTTTGTTGGTACAGGGGGAGTACTGATGCTGAAGCAAAAAAAGTGTTATCTGGCAGAAAGAAATAGTTTTAAACTTTAATTTAGCAACCCTGCGCAATACGCACGAGTGCAAATGCACAGATTAAATTCAGTTTAATTCAACTTTATTGACCTTATGTCATAATGTCATTCTGAGACTCCAAAAAATATATTAAAGAAAGAAATAATAATTTAAAAAAAAGACAGGACTGCTATTTGTAGTATACTGCAGAGGCTGTTCATACAGATACACTGGACAGTAATTTTGCTGGTCTTTAAACTCTTTAAATAAACCTATTATTCAAAAAAGTCTCATTGCTACCTGTAGCAACACGCCTACACCAGTGCTATTTTCATTCTGTGTGCAGCCTTTGGCAGTAACTGCAAACTTGTACTGTTGCCTTCACAGAAGATTTTAGCATTGTTTTATTTTTTGGGGGTGGGGGCAAACATCCATGATGATAGTGGTCCAACTACAAGCTCCAAGAAGCACAAATGTAATGAACTCAAGTTCAAGCATTTATCTATTTCTTAGTCCTCTCCTTCTAGCCAGCTGTGACACCGAGAGTTGATTTAACTTATTGTACCTCAGTGGGTAATTGGGTCATTATAACAAAGGGGTGCACAAAATGCTGCTCTGTGGTCTCATTCGGGGTAACAGAGCTCACACTGACAGGTTTACAGTACACAGAGAGAGAGAGACTGAGCTTGCTGTGTTGTTTGTGTTGCGCAGACTGCTGTCCAGTGGAAGCCTGAGGAAACTGCTGGCAGGCTGGAACCAAGTGTGTCATCTGGCTGAGAGGCTGGAGAGATCACAGCTGGAGGTCCTGGACCTCCAACACAACCATGTGACCGAGCTCCCACACAACCTGTTCATCAAAGCACAGAGGTGAACATTTATTTTTTCTTTCACTATTCATTCTTTCCGTGTGTATTGTCGTCCTACACACCTGTTTAAAATCTTTCCTTACATCTATCTATTCCTGTTCCTTCCCTTCCCATCTGTCGGTTTTTATTTTTGTCAAGTAATTTGTTCAAGTCTTAAGTTTTTATTCTCTGCTGGGATTTCATCGCAGCTTGAGATACCTAAACGTGTCAGCCAATAAGCTGGAGAACCTCCCCGCAGCCAGCCTAACAGACGACAGCTTCAGCAGCCTGGAGGAGCTCTATGTGACCAATAACAGCTTGACGGACAAGTGTGTCCCTCTGCTGACGGGACACGGCCACCTCAGGGTGCTGCACCTCGCCTACAACCAGCTACAGACCTTCACTGCCAGGTGAAATAACAGGATTGCATATGAACTGAAGTAGGCCTGCACAATTCGGGGGAAAATATGAATCACAATTTTTATTTTTTATTTTTTGTGGTTAGAATTGATATCACGATTCTCTGTCACAATATTCTTTTCTTACAAAGTGTAATGTTTATTGCACACATGAAACTTGACAAACAAAAACAAATCAAACATTGTTTTTTTTTTTGGCACACTGTAAACATATAGGCTTCAATGGAGAGAGGGGAGAGCATTAAAACCTATTTTATACAATCTATGTTTAAAACTCACGGCAGAAAGTAGCAGCGTTTGTGATGCAGTCGGCTCGTAATGTTTAAATAAGAATTAAAGTCGTTAATAGAAAAAAACTACGTTTAAAAATTGGGATTGCTCTGTCGCCGCCGGAAATTCATCCAGATGTCAATCTTTTCGGCCAGATGTCCATTACCTTCTGCATTCTTTGTGTTGGACTTTTAAACTCCAGTGGATTTCTGAGGACTATGGCTAACTGTTCCTCAGATCTCTGTAGGGTAAATCCAGGCAGCTAGCTAGACTAGTCTGACTAGTTTTCTCTTGCACGACTAAAACAACCTTTTGAGCGCACACATGTTCCATCAAAACAAGTTCCTTCCAGAGGCTATTTTGTAGCGGCACTGTGACTCTGTCCGGCGCTAAGCACCACCCAAGACGATTGTGATTGGTTTAAAGAAATGCCAATAATGAGCATGTTTTTCTCCCATCCCGGAATGCTGGGTGGACTAGCCAGACCCTCCTCCGCAGCACTGTGGAGGTCTGGCAATGCAAGACTAAGCTTACATTAACTGTCATTCCTTTTGCTTTTATGAGCTGCCCTTATTCTAAAAGCATGGTACTTTTTACATTATTGCCCAGTGTAAAATCACAGCCTTGCTTCAGAATGAGGTCTAGGTCGCAAGAGAGATGAGCCTGATGATTGTGATTTCCAAAAATAAAATGTGCATTGCCAGCGCTCTGATACAACTGTACCTCCACCTCCTGCAGTAAACTGGCCCGATTGGAGCAGCTGGAGGAGCTGGACCTGAGCGGCAACAGACTGAGGGCCGTGCCCACCACCATCCTCAGCTGCCAGCGTATGCACACGCTGTCCGCCCACTCCAACTGCATCAACGCGTTTCCCGAGGTTCTCCAGCTTCCCGAGATCAAGGTTAGTCTGATATATGGAGGTATTTTAGGCAGCGATTCCTTTCATTCATTTAGCTGTAGTATTTTTCTTTTGCTTTTGTCCTGCTTTGTGCAATTAGCTTGGGAAAATACGGATGAAAGTCATTTTACTCTGATGACAAAAGTCGGGCTTCTTCTTACCTTTTTAAATCATTTGTATTCTGCTAGTAACTCCCCAATCTCTTCCTTTGTCTGAACCCAAATGTGTGTTCTCGTGTGTGTGCGTGATAGTAAAACAGAGTTAAAGAGAGAAAAGGGAGCCATCATTTACGTCAGTGAAATGGAGAACAATGCTGGAGACAGAGCAAGGTCAACTTGTTACGGATGCTGTAACGGAACAAGACGGCTGTCTGCCTGGCTGGCTGCCTGCCTGTATATGTAAATTTGAAGATGCATCATGATTATGTATTGATGCAAGAAACTCCTTAGTCAGAAGTTTTTGTTGTGAGCGAGCGTTGGAGGACATACAACTTTCTTTTGGGGGACCAGAACTCCTGAGAACAAGCTTTCACTGGGTCTGATGTAAATCTGTAGCAGTGCCCTGGATAGAAAGCCATGTGATCGGACCCTTTGTCTCTTACTCTGCGCTGTGCTTCCTCAGTGTGTCGACTTGAGCTGCAACGAGCTGACTGAGGTCACGCTGCCAGAGACGCTTCCCCAGAAGCTTCAGGAGCTGGACCTCACAGGCAACCCTCGTCTCAACCTGGACCACAAGAGCCTGGAGCTCCTCAAGTATGAGCCTCATAGACCCTGCAGTACTTGAATAATAATAATAATAATAATAATAATGATAATAATAAAAATAAAAATATTTGACTCAATACTGTAAAACCAACTGGCTGATCCTTTTGTCTTTCTTTCTTTTCTCACTGCTCCCTGCAGTAATATCAAATGTTTTAGGGTGGATCCATCCCCTTCAGCTCCATATGTGAGTGAGAGCCACGGGGCCCCAGCAGTCTGGAGCCACGGCTACACCGAGGCCTCTGGAGTCAAAAACAAGTCAGTCCTCCTACAGAGCGCTTTTGAAATGTACACACACAAATCTAGTACAATAACCATACTTATAAAATAGAAAACTGCAATTAAACAAAATTATAGAAATGCAAATTTATACAGATATACATTAATGGTGTTGCAGCTAAACAATAAAAGCATGATATGTTTTAGTCTAGTCTTTCAGTCAGCAGATGTGTGTTGGTGGTGCAGATCTGACTGATAGTTTTAAATCTTGGACATTATGCAGGATCTTTATCAATGTCCCTGCAGAATATGGAGTTAAAGAAAAAAACATCTCACATTTTTAGAATGTAGTGAAAGTCACTGCATTGCAACCAGGACTATACTCATGTTTTTAGTGTGTTGGTTAGAAGGCTTGCTGCTGCATTCTGGACCAGTTGCAGATGTGCAGTTGCTGAACCATCATAAATTAAAGGCTGTTTCATGGTGTGTGTCCCCCGACTTATTTCCTGGTTCTCCTTCTCCATAATCAACATGAAATCAAGGAGAGGGTTAACTTTTCCTGCTACAGATTTCCCACTGTGGTCAGAAAGAACAGGGAGACACTTTGTTTCTCTCACTATGACTCTAGAGTCGCTACTCGCTCCAAAGATAATCGTCACCACTCTCTCACTTCTCCCTTGCGCTATCACCCACTCCCCATACACACACACACACACACACACTTTTTTTCTGTGGAAGGGATGAGGATTATTCTGCTATCTACACACACACACACACACACACACGGCTCAACGCACACACCAGCACACAAGCATAAGCATCACGCCACTTACGTAGGCTACAGCAAAAGCTCTGCGTGAGCCTCCGCACAACCATAAAACGGCCTCACATAGGCAGGATGAGATGAAAGCAGGGATGTTTTGCTCATAGGATCGGAGTATTTTGGTCGTATTTCAGAGTATTTTGGTCGGTGCCATAAAAGAATCGCCGTTCGATGCCCAGCCCTAACCTTAGTAACTTGTTGATCTTGTTGCTGTTCTCAGGCTGTGCGTGGCTGCTCTGGCCCTGGACAGCTTCTGCGGGACTCGTGAAGCTCTCTATGGAGTTTTTGACGGAGACAAGAATGTCGAGGTGCCTTACCTGCTGCAGTGCACCATGGGAGACGTGCTGGCAGAAGAGCTTCAGAGGGGCCAGAGGCAGGAAGATTACATGACCAACACTTTCCTCACCATGCAAAGGTAAACACGGCACACAGAAGTAAAGCCATCACCCCTGAATTAGGGCTGCACAGTATATCGTTTTCATCATCACTGCGATATCAACTGTCGCAATATACACATCGCGATAGACACAAAACGTTGCGGCTGTACGCAGTCCAACAAAGTGCTGCCGCGAGGGACTAAACACAGAGATACCCTTTGCTGCGTGTCATCCCCCCATCTCATGTCTGGCCACTGTCACTGAAAAATAAAGGGAAAAGCCCCAAAAAAATAATCTTAAAAAAAAAAAGATTGTGTATTTCAATGATTTATTCCTCCACACGTGAAATACAGCTCCCAGGCTCACCCCCAACCCCCTCCTCTCTCAGTCAAAAAAACAGGTGAACAGATGAAGCAAACAAGTATGTTATCACTTCTGCTCAAGCTGCAACCTGCAATATAAATGTACAATACTATAATAATAAATAATATATAATAAATAATAAATGAGACAATAAACAACATACAATATGTGGCTCCTGCATCACGTTTTGTGTTAGTTGAAAGAAAATAACAGAAGAAAACTGCACATTAAAATGTATTTCTGTAGCGGTGCCTTCTAGATTCAATATAATGTTTCAACGTGTTCAATAAAAGAAAGTTGGAAAGCTTTCCTTTCATTTGATTTAAGTTCAACAAGCAATGTGTTGTATTTTAGAAGAATACTGAAAGCCGATCTGAGTACACTTTAATATCTGTTTATCGCAAGTAATATTGTGATATTCAACGTTATCGCATATCCCATATTTTCCTCATAGCGTGCGGCCTTACCCTGAATACTTCCACAGCTCGCTATAGGGATGTTGATCGTATGTTGCTCTCCTGCAGGAAACTGGGCACAGCAGGCCAGAGGATGGGCGGCTCAGCAGCTTTGTGTCACATCAGACACGACCCGGTTGCTCCCGGAGAGCACGGCGGCTGCTTCACCATGAAGGCTGCCAACGTCGGCAGGTGCCAGGCTGTTCTGTGCCGCGACGGTAAAGCTATGCAAATCTCCACCACTCACACCGTCAAAGAGGGGCCAGAGTACCAGAGGGTCCGGCAGCACAACGCCATCATCACCGAGGTGAGCTCAGGGTTCACGTCAAAAGTCTGCTTTATTGTCAATTTCTTCACATGTCAAGACATACAAAGATCGAAATTACGTTTCCCTCTATCCCACGGTGGAGACAAGACATATTTTACCAATTTGGTCCACAGACAAACATAACATTTAAGTAAACAATATAAAAAGTAAAAATAAGAAGGCACATACATTGAAGAAAATAAGAGCGGCAAAATTTGAGTTGAAAAGTGCAATTGTATATACAGTAGACAGTCAATATAATAGTGCAAAAGTCAGGCGGTAGCATAGTGGTGCCAGTTATGTAAGAGCAGCATAAATGTGTTCAGAAGTGTGTGATTTGTGTGCACTAGAGCTGAAACGATAAGCTGATTAATAGACAAGTAAATACAATGTTGATGATCAATGAATTCTTCAAGTCATTCAATAAGCAACAGAATTCCAAATATTCTGTGTCCAGCCTCTCAAATGTGACTATTTGTTTTCTTTTCCTCTTGTTTTATACATTTTAAAATTGAATCTTCTTTGGATTTTGGACTTTTGGTTGGACTAAACAATTAATTTGGAGACGTTACAGTGTTTCCTCTATGTTGATTTGTAGTGGCGGCCCGCCATGGCAGAACTACTGCCGACACGGCATCAGAAAAAGGGCAGATGCACGATGTAGTCGCGGTTAGGGTTATGTTGTTGTTTGGAAAGACCTGCCCCCACTGGTAAAAAAAAAAAAAAAAAAAGAATCCCAAGGAAACACTGCATTACCTTGTTCTCTGAGGAGTTACAATATTTTTATGGGATATTTTATTGACCAAACAATGGATTGATGATTTAAAACAAAGTTAAAATAAATAGATTCAAGTCTAAGCTGTCCTGTCAAAAAGAAAGGCCTAAATATGCCACACAAAGAAAGAAAAAGACAATAGTTAGAAACGTTATAGATTAGCTGATAACAAACATCATTGTTAGTTGCAGCATTTGAGGATTTGTCTGGAAAAAAAGACCTAAAATGTCCTTTATCTCCCCCTGCAGGATAACAAGGTCAGTGGCGTAACTGACTCCACCAGAATGATGGGTTACTCCTTCCTTTGCCCATCTGTGACTCCCAAACCATACGTCTCCACGGTGACCCTCACCCCGCAGGACGAGTTCTTCCTCCTGGGCAGCCGGGGCTTGTGGGACATGTTGTCTCCCAGCGAGGCGGTGGAGGCAGTCAGGAATGTGCCGGACGCTCTGGCTGCGGCCAAGAAGCTGGTCACCCTGGCTCAGAGCTACGGCTGCTCCGACAGCCTCAGCGCCGTTGTCGTCCAGCTCAGCATCACAGAAGACTGCTGCTGTTTCTGCGAGCCGCCGCCCCCGCCTGCAAGCCCCGGCCCGGGTGCGCACCCCAGCACACACCCCTACTCGGGGAGTGGTGACATGCCGCTGCCGCCGGCCTCCTCGGGAACGGCGAGCGAGCTGAGCAGCGAGTTCAGCACCTCGGAGATGAGCAGCGAGGTGGGATCCACGGCGTCCTCGGAGGATCCGCCGCCTCAGACCGAGCCGCTGCCGTCCCAAATGAACCTGCCGGGGCGAGCCGGGACGCGGAGACCAGCCTACGGAGGCGGAAGCTTCCACAGGCAGTTCTCCGGAGCGCTGTCCGACAACGGGGTGGACAGCGAGGACGAAGAGCCAATCGCCGGAGTCTTCTCAAACGGCAGCCGCGTAGAGGTGGAGGCCGACGTCCACTGCCTGCACCGCCACAACGGCCCAGCGCCCCAAACGCACGCTGGCACTCAGCCAAGCACAAACATCCCCCCCCTCGCTGTGGCCACGCGTCCGGAGACTTCGTCTCTTCCCTTCTCCTCCCCATCTCCCTCCCCCGTCCCTCCCAACTCTCCCTGCCTCAGCGGGGAGGCCCAGTCCGGGACGCTGGGCCGCAGGGCTCGCGCCAACGGCTCCGTGGCCTGCCAAGGAAGGAACCAGGACCTCATAGAGGAAGCAGGCGACGCCCCCGTAAAGAAGCAGGGGGGCTACTTCAACGCTCCCGCTCAGCCAGACCCCGACGACCAACTCATCATCCCCCCAGAGCTGGAGGAGGAAGTCCGGCAGATCATCCAGCAGCAGCAGCAGCAGCAGCAAGAACAGATCCAAACACACAACCAGCAAGCACACAGCTACCAGAAACCTGCAGACTATTTTGTCACACCACTCTAACTTCTGCCCCCCTCCACCCACCCACGCCCCCCTTCCACAACAGCTGCTGTTGACCTTTAATCAGGATTTCAGATGGCGAACTGTGGAATCAGGACTCCCGGTCTTGATTCTCTGCACTGCATTAAGTTGTTCCGCTCCCTCCAACAACTTCAGGACCAGAACGAGAGTTTTTGGTATTGGGGGTGGGGGGGGGTTGTTACTTACTTTATTTTCGACCTTGAAACGCAATGCATTTTTTATAACACTTTATGTTGATTAAATCTCTAATCACATGTAATAGATTTTTACCATATCTCTAATTTGAGGAAGCACTTAGAATGCTTTTTGTTAGACTTGAGATGGTAATGGTACTTTGGAGATATGGACCATTGTGTTTTTGTCGTAGCAGACATTGCCCCTGCTTGTCGCGGCTGATGGCCTTACATTTGTCGGAATTAGTAAAACTGTTTAACTAACTCCTAGGAGTTTAACACTTTAAAGTGACCTAGTCACTGAAGCGTACTAATATTCTCTGAGAGAAAAGATGAATGTTTGGAAAGGCTGATACTCCAGGTTTATGTTCCCGGGGGTGTGCGGAGATCAGAGTGGTGCTGCAGTGCTCAGTAAATGCTGAACGGGGAGGGGGGGGGATGCTACAGTTATTACCACCAGCTCAATGAATGTTCTCAGAACAGTGTTACATACTTCTTGATAATGGCAAATCGCACAAGAGAGCTACTTTTGCTATATAATAAATTAAAAGTTTTCAGATAACCAAAACATGTCGACTTTGACTTCTTTTGGATGGGTGGAGGATACTTGCACCTAAAGGATACTTTGAGCAGCCATCGGTTACACATACTACAAAAAAAAACATTTTCTGACCATATTTTGGTGGCTAGCCAGGCAGATAGTTTTAAAGATCCCATGACATGGTGCTCTTTAGATGCTTTTATATAGACCTTAGTGGTCCCCTAATACTGTATCAGAAGTCTCTTTTATATAGACCTTAGTGGTCCCCTAATACTGTATCTGAAGTCTCTTTTATATAGACCTTAGTGGTCCCCTAATACTGTATCTGAAGTCTCTTTTATAGACCTTAGTGGTCCCCTAATACTGTATCTGAAGTCTCTTTTATATAGACCTTAGTGGTCCCCTAATACTGTATCTGAAGTCTCTTTTATATAGACATTAGTGGTCCCCTAATACTGTATCAGAAGTCTCTTTTATATAGACCTTAGTGGTCCCCTAATACTGTATCTGAAGTCTCTTTTATATAGACCTTAGTGGTCCCCTAATACTGTATCTGAAGTCTCTTATGTAGACCTTAGTGGTCCCTAATACTATATCTGAAGTCTCTTTTATATAGACCTTAGTGGTCCCCTAATACTGTATCTGAAGTCTTTTATATAGACCTTAGTGGTCCCCTAATACTGTATCTGAAGTCTCTTATGTAGACCTTAGTGGTCCCTAATACTGTATCTGAAGTCTCTTTTATATAGACCTTAGTGGTCCCCTAATACTGTATCTGAAGTCTCTTTTATATAGACCTTAGTGGTCCCCTAATACTGTATCTGAAGTCTCTTTTATATAGACCTTAGTGGTCCCCTAATACTGTATCTGAAGTCTCTTTTATATAGACCTTAGTGGTCCCCTAATACTGTATCTGAAGTCTCTTTTATATAGACCTTAGTGGTCCCCTAATACTGTATCTGAAGTCTCTTTCCCAAAATTCAGCCTTGGTGCAGAATTCCAGCCACTAGAGCCAGTCCCACAATGAGCTTTCCTTAGTATGTACCATTACTGTATCTTTTGAGAAAGAGGGGGGGGGGCAAGGTGGAGGCTGGGGGTGTGGCCGTGACCAACTGCCACTTTGCTTGTTTGAAAGCCATGATGTCTCTCTCTCTCATGGGTGGGCCAAATTCTCTGGGGGGAAAAGCAGAGAAAGGGGAGGTAACCTTATATATAAGGGGCAAGATTCTAGATCGGCCCATCTGAGCTTTCATTTTCTCAAAGGCAGAGCAGGATACCCAGGACTCGGTTTACACCTATCACCATTTCTAGCCACTGGGGGACCATAGGCAGGCTGGGGGAACGCATATTAATATTAAAAAAAAATTGTCATGAGACAAAAAAAGAAAACACTTTATCATTACATGTGAGATGCTGGAGAATACTATGTGTTTTTGCTTGAAAACTCAAAGTAATAATGGACTGTCTACTAAGCATTTCACCTCTAGAGATAAAATAACAGGACGTCACAGAGCACTCAAACTGCATCGCTGAATGACACTAAAAATGTGTTTGTAAATTGATTGAACTGATTTAAAAATCTGAAAAAAACTAAATGTACAAGCTTAAAAAGTGCACAGCAACAACAACAAACCTGTATTTCTCTCTCAGCTATACAACCGTTGCCTTGTTATCTGAAATGGTAAAGTTAGAACTTGAATAATTACCTCACTCGGGAGGATTTCTTTGGGTAGTACTTAAGTCTTGACTGAAACAGTCCCAACAGTTACATCACTGCTGTGTCCTTTTGTGTGGCCCATTGTGTGACAGCAGTGATGTCATGGCTGCCAGGAAGCCTCTGGAGCAGACAGCGCGACCAACAGCAGCAGGAGCTGTACAGAGCGCTGGCGCCCCCTGTAGGCTCCAATCATAAACCCAACAGTTGAATTTGATCACTTTGGAGTTTTAATATAAGAAGATACATTCTTGTACAGTTTCAGTATCCAAAACATTGTCTTATGAAGCCCCACTTTGATATAAAAACAATAATTATACCAGTATACATGTAAAAAACATTTATCTAAATCCTTGCCTGAGTTCACACAGTCTAATAATCCAACATACAAACGGTTCATATGAAAATGTACTTCCTCACAGATTAGACCTGTATCACAGAGTTAAACTTGAGTCTTTGAGTTGATCCTGGGTGCAGTGTTATAGTCGAGACCACCTAAACCGAGACCAAGTCACCACTAAGACCAGAGTGTTTAGAGACTGAGTCAAGACCAGTTCCAGATCAGTGCTACTCCCACACTGCATGCCATGATCAAATGTGGAAAATGCTAATTATAGGCACTCTTCAAATTGCTCTGAAAGATCTGCATTCCCATTTAAAAAAAAAATAAAAAAATACACCCACTGAAAACAAATATTCTTCTTCATCTACCTCTTTTATTGCAATAAGCGTATAATGAGAAATGCCATGATAAAATAATCAAAAAGGCAATTGTGGTCTTGATTGGTTTTGAAATAAAAATCCAGAGTCCTCTTTTTTTCTGAGCCAAAACTGAGGAGAAGTGCAGTTGATTTTGACACAAAACCTTCAAAGAGTGTTCTCGAGACCAAGACCGATCTCGAGTACAACCACACTGCCTGGATGACTGAAGCTGAAGAAGCTGGTTACTAACTGGTTCAGTTAACTGTGTTTAGATATCATGAAAAAAAAATTAGAACGATCTGATGCTCATCATAACTTGGTAACATCTATTCTGGAGCTCTACCCTGGTTGAAAGTGAGCCTGCTTCATTATAGCAGAACCCCTCATTCAGGCCCACGACGGCAGGTTAACCCACTAATCTTAACCCTAAAAAGAATCTGCACGTTTTGGTGTTTTTTCCCCACGTTTTTGAAGCTTTTGTGGACATTTTGGTCACTTATTTCAATGTTTTTTCAAAAAAGTTTTTTAATGCTATAAAATTGGATAAAACATCCATATTTAAAGAAAGTATTGGGCTGATTATTTATTGTAAATGTGAAGAGCGTTGTGTGGAACAATCCGTGTTATTTCTTTGAAAATTTGGTTGAAAGAAAGAAACCCACTTTTCTGATAAAGCATTTCCTTTTAAATGGCTCAAATTTGACCCGAGGACAACACGAGGGTTAAGGGCTGTCCTCGACTGAAGAAATTCTCAGTCGTCTAAGACTCGTATGATCGCATTGATTAATCGATTAATTGATTCAAATCGACAGATCTTTAAAACTGAGTTTCTCCACACAGAATCATGCAAAAGCAGAACTTTAAATGTTGTGTGTACTAGAGATTTGCTCAGAGATTTCTGGGGAATAAGTCATTCCTCATGAAAAAATTTAAAAATGTTGACTAAGACGGGGGAACCCTGCGAACCGTATCTGGGATCCAGACCCACCCCAGATCAGGTCTCTTTTCTGGCCTCTCACACAAAGATGGTTTCAGCCCTCAGCGGGGATCTCTGGGAGTCTGCTCGGGCCTTCTGTTTTTCTGCCTCTCTGCGCTTTACCTCCGCCAGGTAGCGCCTCACTCCCCGAATCGTCTGGAAGGTGAGCGCTGTGCCGGCGGCGTACAGGATGGCCGTGATGAGCCCAAACAGAGCCACGGCAGCGTCCGCCCCGCTCACGTTACAGTTCATCCAGGTGTAGCCGTTCCGGGCGTACAGCCTCTCGCGCTGCTTACACACATCGGTGGAGTTGACGGTGATGATAAAGTGCAAATAAAGCCCCACGGCCACCACGAACGCCACGGCACCCACCGCCTGGAACACCAGCGCACCGTACAGAAGCTTCCGGGACATCAGGTGGGGCGGCTTGTTCCCGGCGACCGCAAACAGCAGCGAGAGGACCCCAAAGATCAGGGTGAAGGGGATGCCACCATACATGCCCGGCGCCCTCATCTGGCTGTACTGAATGTCCAGGTCGCGCACCTTCTGCAACTCGGTGCCCTCTATGTTAAAGTTGGAGTTGATGTCGAAGCCGCCCATCCCGCCCATGGCGGACATGCCTGACGTCACCATCTGAGACGCAATCAGGCAGATCAGGACCAGGCTGTTGGTCAGTACGGAGACGATCAGCACGATGCCTAAAGGGAGACACAGGAAACAGGTGAAACCAATCACAAAATCAGATCAAGGCACAGTTTGTTGTCTTTCTCGCATCTCCAGTAGCCTACTTAACTCCCACAGGACTAGTGTTACCAGGGGACACCACCCCATCACCCCCATGTCTGTGTTTGGTGTGGCACATTCGCACTGGATAGGCAAAGTCTGTATTTTACTCAGATTCACTGACATTATCCCTGCATGTGATGCAAAAGCTCTGTCAAAACATTATATTTGCATAATTGCGCTTAATTATAATGATACTAATAATAATACTAATAATAATAATAATAACAACAACAATACTACGTTTTATTCGGCGGATGCCTTTCTAGATACACAACTTGTGTATCTAGATTCCTGCGGCCATGTACACAAGGACATCTTACATGTTTAGGAGGGGATAAAATACATGTAACTTCATAGAAATACATTTAACAAATTAGACATCTAAAAAGTGCTAAAAAAAATGTGTCTGGAGGGTTTCTATGGCGACGCAGTAGGCTACGACGAAGACATAAAGATTAAAAGCTTTCTTAGAAAGGTCTTTAACATTTTTTTTTTTTTAAATGAATGAATGACTCTCTGCCTGTCGAATGTGGGATGGGAGGGGCAGTCCAGAGGCTTGGTGCGGAGCAGCTGACGGCCCTGGCCCCCAGGGTGGAGAGGGGGAATGTGGGGGGTGACAATGAGGCCAGTTGAGGAAGAGCGGAGGGAGCGAAAAGGGACATAGCCTGGTAGGGGGTCAGAAATGTATCTGGGTGCGAGATTATGGAGTGCGTTGTAGGGGATGAGGGTCTTGAATTCCATATGGTAGTGCACAGGGATCCAGGGCGGACTGATAAGGATGGGTGTGATGTGTTCAGATGATCTGGTACCAGTGAGGAGTTCTGAACAAGTTGGAGTCTGTTTGTAGACGCAGCAAACACAACCCCGAATCACCAAGATGCCGAGGACTTATATTATAACGCAACCTTTGTGTTCGGCGAAATGTAGTGGCTAGTTTTAACTAGAAAATAACCTGAAAACTAGTTTCAACTTAAATTACAGACATGGCAGAGTCACATGGGATTAAGGCGACACGCAGGCGACCTCCGCAATGATTACAAATGACTTGGGGTGCCCAGGCAGGGAGGTGCACAGACATTTGGAGGGGCCACTGCTCTAATCTGGAAAAAAAAAGCTTGGTACAAGTCACTGGGCATGTCTCATAATCTCCATAACTTTAAAAACGTACGTGAAGGCAGGAAGGCTTGGCTTTCCCTTTTTCATTTGCGGTGGTCCGTGTGTGAGAATGTAAACAAAGTCATGTGACCGGGGGCATCGCTGAGGGCAAGAATGGATGATATAGAATGATTTAATTTGATTTAACTTCCACAATGATTGGCATATTATCGTAATAATGTAGCCACCACAGCAAAAAAATAAATAAAGAGAGAAAAATGGATTTAGGCTCTTTCACCAGAGGGGCAGCTAAGCCAATCAGGGCAAAATGGGCAGTTGCCCTGGTAACAATAGCCCGTACCTGTGCACGTCCCTGTCCCCAGGTAACCGTGTGAATCAGCTTCGGTATACAAAGGACGCTGTGTTCCTTCACTGCTAGGGTGTACACAGTAAGGAAAGTTTGAAGACCCTTAAAAGGTCCCATGACATGGAGCTCTTTGGATGCTTTTATATAGACCTTAGTGGTCCCCTAATACTGTATCTGAAGTCTCTTTTATATAGACCTTAGTGGTCCCCTAATACTGTATCTGAAGTCTCTTATGTAGACCTTAGTGGTCCCCTAATACTGTATCTGAAGTCTCTTATGTAGACCTTAGTGGTCCCCTAATACTGTATCTGAAGTCTCTTTTATATAGACCTTAGTGGTCCCCTAATACTGTATCTGAAGTCTCTTTTATATAGACCTTAGTGGTCCCTAATACTGTATCTGAAGTCTCTTTTATATAGACCTTAGTGGTCCCCTAATACTGTATCTGAAGTCTCTTTCCTAAAACTCAGCCTTGGAGCTGAATTCCAGCCACTAGAGCCAGTCCCACAATGAGCTTTCCTTAGTATGTGCCATTTCTGAGTCTGTAGCTATTGAGGAAGAAAGGGGGGGGGACAAGGTGGAGGCTGGGGGTGTGGCCTTGGGAGTGTGTGATTTATCTATGAGACTCGGGTATCAGGTTTTGAGTTTACTCCCCACCAAAGTGTAAATTCTTAGAAAAGAGGCCTGTAAACATTCTAAAACCAGTCCGTCCAGTATTCATAAGGAAGGACTGAGCTGCAATGGGAGTGAAACCAAAGTCCGCCCTGTGACGCAGCAGCAGCCTCATTTTACATTCGACCCAGATACTTCCACTTTGATCGTGACTTACCTCTCCTGGAGCAAATCTGCGAGCATTTGGACTCGTGGTGCTCCACTCGAGAGACTTGCCGCACATGTTTGGGTTTGGGAGGGGAGTGGCCTTCTCTGGGGTAGTATGGGGCTCGAGAGGAAGACCTGGAGCACAGACACACATAACACTGACAGCGTTATCTACCACTTTCGCTTGGTATTGTTGACGAACTGAACATGTTTTGTTCTTTTTTTTTAGTTTATATTACAGCAGTAATTCAGTAGTTTTATTATAAACTATTATTATATTAAATGGTCAAAACCCAAGGCCATTTTTTTCACTTTTATGATAATGTTATATTAGGTAAAATGATCTATCTTGTTTCAATTGCTTTATCTCTTGCTGCAAAAGCCTTATCTTCTTGTTTCAATATCTTTATCTTAGTTCAATAGCTTTATCTTTTTCAATAGAAGTTTCTTTACAGAGACAAATAAAGCAGATAGATAGATAGATATACATATTTGGACAAGGAAGTGACAAAAAAAAACATAAAGCACCTTAAATAAATTAGATACCAATGAACTACAGTTACTAATCCATAGTTTGAGAATATTGACTGAACTACCAAAAACAACGTGTCCTGTTATAATAATAATAATATAGTGTGGGATTGATGTTGTGTAGGTTTAAATGAACTACATTAACTAGATCCTTGTGAATGATCCTTGGTAATGTCAATAGTTATGTATATCATATTTCCAGGTGTTTTTTGTCTTTATGGATCCATTGTTTTGTATTTTAAACCATTACAAAATAAATTAGTGTATTTCTCTTTTTGCATCTGGGATTTTACTTTGTTCTGTGGAGTACTTTGGCTGTATGCTTGCGTGGAAAGTGCTATAAATAAAGTTGAGTTAGGTAAAAATATTAAAAACAGATTTAAAACTAGGAGTAGGCTAGATACTAAATCAAATCAGTTTAAAACTACACTTCCACCTATGTTATTTATTTTTTATCTATTAACTCAGGACACACAGGTTGAATAATATTAGAGGAACACCAGTGGTTATTTACTGAGTGCATATTAACCACACCTGTCGCCCGGTGATGAACGTCTGTCACCGTGTGATGAGTCTCGGTAATGGTGGTCTCCGTTTCTCTCCCGGTGTCCCCGGTTTGAACCGGACGGTTGGCTCATACCGAAACCGATACGTGTGGACACAGAAATTACCTTTGAACAATACAGAAACAGTAAAAGATACTATACAATAAAACACTTATCCTCCTTAAAAAAAAAGAGGTATATTATGAATATCTTTTTTTACGTTTGTTTCAAAGAAGAAAGCATAGCAACCAACGTCATAGCCTACGTCAGAACGCCATTAACGTAAAAAGTAGCTAAACATCGTACGCTGTTATCATCAAAGAGTAGCTAGCTAGCTAGCCTATTAGTAATTAAAAACAAACCAAAAAACACCTTTTCTTTGTTTTAACAAGGAAGCTTTTTTTTAAGCAATGTTAAGCTACAGCTGAGCAGGTTTGTAGTTTCAAAAGTGGTCAAAAAGGGAGAAAAACAAACATGACTGCGTTGTCTTGGCTTGTTTAATTATCACTAGCTAACACACGTTTGTCTAATAAAGTGACAATTCGACCGTTAAGTAACAAAGATAAACTTACTGTGAATATCTGTCGGTGAAAGCACTATAAAGTCCGACTATAACGCCATTGTCGAATCACACTCCTGTCAAGGTAGAAACAGCTCCGCCCTACCTGGAGGAGGACGGGGGAAGAAGGCGGAAGATAAGCTACAGGTTCAGGTAGGATAGGTTCGTCTTTTCCTCCAGACTGCAGCTTCACAAATTAGGTTTTCTTTGGATGAAGTTAAAGTTAGTACATGCTCTTCTAAATCAGCCGCATTGTGTGTCAGTACTCATCTGTGATGCCAATTAAGCCTCTGTTTCTGTTTATAAGTCCGCGGGTTGGAATCCGATCCGAGGTCCCCCCATCTCTCCCCCATTTAGGCCTATTGTAGTAATAATAATAATACATTTTATTTGTAATGCACTTTACATTTAAGACAAACCTCAAAGTGCTACAGGTAAGATCATAAAAGCAAGATAAAAACATCAGTTTAAAATACATATAAATAGTGCAACAACATTGTTGTGCAAGGTTAAAACTCATAGGTTCTGCTAAAAAGAAATGTTTTTAGTCCTTTTTTAAAGGTCTTAATAGTTTGTGGTGTCCTCAGATGGTCAGGGAGGGCTTTCCAAATCCGAGGAGCGGCAGAGCAGAAGGCTCGATCACCCATGGTGCTAAGCTTAGTTCTGGGGAGTAGGAGGCGGTTATTGGGTGTTGGGAGTAGGAGGATATTGTCTCTCTCCAGCTGTTCTAAGGGAAAAAAAAGTCCTAAACAGGGTCCAAAATGAACGTGTTTGTCCACCAAATTGCTCGTGAATGTTCAAGTTTTACCAGCCACTCAATAGATTACCATTGCTTTTTGCCTGGTAAGTAAAGCAAATCTAGCAGCCACCTGCGTATTTTACCAACATTTGGCTGGTGATTGATTGTGGTAATTTTGGACCCTGCCTATAAAATGTCAAGCTGGGGTGTTGGCCTTTTAAAATGAGCAGCAGCCTCTGCATGGCTGTTGTTTATGTGCTTCCTCTATCAGCCAAGAGATTTACATGCAGCACCCTGATTAACTAATCTTTGTTATTATTATACAATCTGTAGGCTGATATGGCTCAGGAATTTGGGTTTTCTAAGTCACTGGTTTGCTGAAAACCAACAATGAGCTGCAGCAATTAAGCAATTAGTCGATTAAGCAACTCATCATTTTAGTCATTATTCAAAACACTCACTTTCAGCTTGTCCAATGTGAGGTTTTAATGCATTTTCTCTGTCAAATAAGATAAGTGTTTATTGATCCCCAGAGGGGAAATTCAGTTGTTGCAGTAGCCAGAACACACAGAAACACGCAACAACAATCGTTGAATCCATAAAATCATCAGCAGATTAATCGATAATGAAAATATTTGTAGTGCAGCCCTAAAACAGACACATAAAGTGCAATCTATCTATCTATCTATCTATATTTAACATGAATAATATCCATTGATAAATTACCAAACAGGTCTACAGGGCTCATGCAGGCTCAAGGGGTTCATGGTATCCTTGGCCCAGTAGCTCCATTGGAAGTGTCTGCTGTTACTTATATTATTGGGACAGCAGGGCTTATTCCAAAAATAGGAATGTCCTACACATGTACAACGAGTATGAAGCAACTCCTTTTCCAGTGTCAACATATACTCAAGAGAAATGAAACAACTTGGAATAAAATACGTAGCGCAAAGGTAAAAAGGGGGTAAGGTGCACAGTTCTGAGACGATATATATATATATATATATATATATATATATATATATATATATATATATATATATATATATATATATATATATATATATATATATATATATATATATATATATATATATATATATATATATACACACAGAAAGATAAATATGGTTTGTATACAGTGTGAAATGATGATATTGCACAGAATTATCAATGTTATCAAAAGTATTAAATATTGCACAGTAGGTGGGTAGAAGAAAGTCTGGGGGTACGGGTAAGACTGTGAAGTCTGTGCATGTGTGAGTTCAAAGAGGTTATGGCTTTTTGGGAAGAAACTGTTCTTGAATCTGTCAGTCCTTGTTCTGATGCCCCTGTAGCGCCTCCCTGAGGGCAACAGGTCAGCCAGAGTGGCAGCTCTCCTTGTTCTGAATTTAATTTTTTATATTTTTATTGTCTATTTCCCTTTTTGTCATTTCAATTTTTTTTTATGCATAAAAGAAGAAACATAATTTAATGAACAAAATGGAAACGAACGGGGTAAATGTAAATCTACTCATTGCTTGGCAATTTTTTTCATTTCAACAGTTTTAATTTAAAAGCAACACAAAAATTAACAGCTTTTAAAAATTGTATCTGATTACTTTTGTATGTAAATCCTGCTCTTTTTTTAGCCTAGACCTTTTGAATCAACGTTTTGAATTTGTAATCTGAGCATTATACAACAGAGGAAGGCTATAATCAATGTCCACTAGGCGGCGCCAGTCAAAAACTGACCATGTTAGTGTTTAACAGTAAAATACTTCCGGTGTGTAGCTCCGATTGTAAACAAACATGAGGGCAAAGCTGGCGTAGTGCTACTTCGTCCTACAATAGAGTCTCACGGCTAGTGGTTTTCTCGGTTTATCCTGTAACATTCGCCCTCTTTTCGGCCATGTTGGTCCTCCGGACTGCGGCTCTCAGCTGCAGAGGTCTGCCCGCTCTGCGCTGCCTGCCCGCCGCCTACACCGCCTCCAGAAGCACCGCTAACGTTACATACATCCAAGGCCAGAGCCCGGTACCGCGTATCCGTGAATACTTCTACTATATTGACCACCAAGGACAGGTGAGAGCGTAGACTGACACAAAACAAAACCTTCAAAAATATAATTATGAAATAGATTCTCCTGCTGGCATGACGTGTGTGTGTGTGTGTGTGTGTGTGTGTGTGTGTGTGTGTGTGTGTGTGTGTGTGTGTGTGTGTGTGTGTGTCCACTTACAGCTTTTCCTCGATGACACTAAAGTGAAGAACTTCGTCACCTGCTTCAAAGGTAAACATGAACACACACGTCTCTTAAATTGCTCATTTAACAGCTTGTACTTCAGCTCAAATACAGTGGTGGAATGTGACTAAGTACATTTACTCAAGTACTGGAATACAAATGTTGATAATTTTGCTTGAGTCTTTTTGTCATGCCACTTTCTACTTTTTCAAGTCAGAGGGAAATATTGTACTTTTTACTACATTAAAAGGTCAAATATGTAATATGTTTACTGTAATAAATCCCAAAATGCATCATCAGATATTAAGGAAACATGCAAAGTTGAAATACTATCTTTTCTGACAACATTGCTAATTCCAGTATTTTCACATTTTGTAATTTTTGTTCTGTGACAAAATGTCCAGATATTTTCCAGATATACCTGGAAAAACGTAACTCCAGCGTGCTACAGCTGTAACGTTAGTACAGCCATGGAAGCAGCAAACAAATGAACAGGATCACTGAGATTGATTCTACCTGACCTAAAAAAAAACGGCATGTTTCTAACAGTTGCGTGACCAGAGATGTAACAAACCCGGGTAAATATTGGAGCTGTATTTGATGTATTTACGGTGGAGTTGAAACGGGTCACATTCTTACTTCACAAATAAGAAGAAGGTTCTATTTTGATTCAGCGGTGGGTTGTAGTTTTAACGGACTTTTTCAACGCAGAATAAAGCTACACTAGAGCGCTGCTTACTGTGCTCCATGGCTGCAACACAACAAGCGCCTGGCCGCTACGGAAACCAAAACCTTTGCATGTTAAATTTGGATTTGATGATCAGATTTGAAACCAAATCCTCCAAACTATTTTTTAAAACATTCCAAGTAGGAATCGGTTCTCGATGCCAAACCCTGCTGAGGACCCACAGGGTCTACACATGAGAACCGCGAGGTAGGGCACTGAGCAAAGAGGAAAAGCGCAGCGCAGGAGCGGTCTGGAATTAGTTGTGCCTTGAAAGGTCAGCGGCAATGAGGTCGAACTTGAATTAAAGGGTAGTGCTGCGCCTACTTGGACAGCACCGCTCTCCCCATAAGAAAACAATGAATGGCCACCGCAGAGCAGTTCGTGTAAGTGGCTTAACGGCATAGAGAGGGTGTACGTTTCCATATGTTTCTTTTCAACGCTTAGCAACTTGGCAGCTTTGCTTTGTTGCTTAGCATCTCATCGTAATACCTGTTTCTTTATTCAGACGTGAAGTTCCTGACCTTCTTCTTCAGTCGGCTGTGCTCAAATCAGAGCGGTCGCTATGAGGAGGACTTCCCCTTCTTGTCCCTGTGTGGCAGGGAGAGGAACTTTGTGCGCTGTGATGACCGTCCCATAGTCTTCACCCACCTGCTGCAGAGTCCCGCGACGTCGCTGGGAATCATGGGAGACCAGGAGCTGTTGTCGTACTGCGGCGGGGCGGAGAAGCTGTCTGCCCCGTTCCGCCCGGAGGCGCTGTACATGCATCCAGTCAGCGGGCGAGTTTACCACCCTTGCTCGGAGCGTGGAGGGGGGGTTGGTCTGGTCAGGTCGGCTCTGGCCATCGAGCTCAGCCCCTTCTTTGTTTACGCTCCGGAGCACGGCCAATCGGGACAGCCGACACACTTTCTCTGGGGTGGAGAGAAGCACACGCTGACCAATGAGCTCGCAGGATGCTTTCCCACTGCGGAGGAGGGCAGTGGGAATGAACTGGGATAACAACCAGAACTGGTCAAAAGTGTGTCTAAGATTTTTCTAATGCTGTCCGCGTAAGCCATCAGTGTTCCGTACTGGCGCTGGGAAAAGACAACCACATTCTCACTGTTGTAATCACTATGTGATTGTTACTGTTGTAGCCTGAGCCGATGTTTCCTCCTATCCTAATTTACATGATGTGTGATATTCACCGATGATGCAGCGTGTCCCTGGCGTTTTGTGGCTTGAGACTACTCGGACATAGCAATGTCTCCCCTCACCACAGGTTGCAGTTAAAAAAAATAATAATAATATTTTATATATATATATATATATATATATATATATATATATATAACTATCCAGAATGTCACTATAGAAAATCAAGAATTAGGGAACTGTCTGGAAAGATTAACACACAATACCTTTTCTGCTTTCCTTTTGTTAATCCTTAGTTTTTCATCTGGACCCTGAGGTTAGAGAGGCTAAAACTACAGCGGTTGAGAGGCAGCAAGAGACTGAAAGCTGCTTTTGGTTTTGTTTTAATTTTGTGACACAAATTCAACACAAGAACAGATGTTTATGCTCTAACTTTTCTCACTACTGTCCTTTTATGCAAGATTCTGTCACGTGGAAATCTGATTTAGACAAAACCTTAAATAACCCAAAGTAAAAAGAAGGTGACTATAACAAAGTCGCTCAAGAGAAGAGAGCCGCTACTTTGCACGTTGCGTACAGATGGTTGTACAATAATACATAGTCTATGAATATATAACATATTTTAAAAGAAACAGTGTGATTTACAGAGTAGCAGATATCTGCAAAAGAGCTTAATACAGAATTTAGCTCTAAACATCAGTACATTTGCTTGCATAGAAAATACAGATTTGAATCAAATAGTTTAGTGTTCTTTAAATACAATAAACACAGAATTTAACCTTCAAATATGTATTTTTATGTGAATAACTAGGAACGTGTTCTCTGGCAAAAACAAGAATATGCTACTGAGTGTACACATATTCTTGTTTAATAAAGTGAGATGTGTTTTGTTTTATTTTTTTGTTATGTTACATTTTTGACAAGAAATTAAAAGTTTAAGCTGAAATTGCTACTGCAGATTTTGACCCCATCTCCCTGAAAGTAACAAAGTGCATTTACGCAAATATTTGGTATTTGAAGGTACTTTAACTTTAGGTATTTTTTTAAATACTGTTACTTCACTACATGTATCTGACTGATGGGATAGTATAGACTTCACTTTGCAGATGAAGATGACACATACAAATTGATATTCCAACTTTAAGGTGCTTTTTACACATGAACTTCTATTCAAAACATATAAACTATAATATTCAACACCACGCAAGTTATAGGCGTTATTCCGCAAAAACAAATACATGACAGACAGACCTCACCAGAATCAGGTCTAGCCAACAATATAACTACCAAACATCAAAAGATAAGAAGAGAGAAAATGCTAATAATTTAATAAGAATTAAAAAGCAATTCCTTCCTCATTCGCAAATAAATGTTTCAATAAATGCATGAAAAAGCCATTTATTTGGAGTGCCTTTGTTTTTGACAGTAGAAGAGACCTAGCTTACAGCTAAACTAGAGGCCACTGTGACAACTGAATATAAGTTGAATATTAGTTTATGTGTAAAAGCATCTTAAAGTTGCATTAGTAGTTATTAGTAGTTATTAGTATAATAACAGTTGTCCTGCTCATTTCGCAGCGGCCATTTTGGGGAATGCACACAAACATTAAGGTGAGGAGATATTTCGGTATTTTTATGTGTCAGAGTAATTTTTTGTTGGTTTTGTTTTTGTATTAAAAGCTTGTAGGTTGTTAGTCATTTCAAACTTAAAAACATATTAAAAAGTTGAAGTTAATAGCTTAGTTTTGAGTCAATTTCAAGCTAGCTAGCTTAAAATGTTTGTCAAGAGGTCATCGGTTGTTACCGTCCCGCTCCTCGGGAATGGTTTATTTAACTTCTATTCATGATGAATTGTTATGACACAATGGCTTTAATACAGGCTAGAATTTTTTTCCAGCACTGTAAATTAATTTATTTGACTTCTCGTTACAGATAATTATTGAAACAATTGGGTTGTGAAATAATAGGCATACCAATTTCAAGGCACGATATTAAACTTTAATTCAATGTAGGAATTATTGTTGAAAGATGTTTTAATCATGAGCAATTCACACAACAGTAAAATGTGACAACCAACCCTGGTCTTCCCCAAAGTATATTATCTTTTTGTAACTTTAATGTACTACATTTTGACTGCACGGCTTATTAATTAATTGTTTATACGCTGTAAAAGTTTGAGTCGTCATAAAACGCTCATTCAACTCGGACAGATGGGGCTATAAATAGCACACCATCTAAATAAATGTGTGTTTAAGTACAAGTGTCAGCTGAAACTGGAACTGCATTAGCGTTTCCCAGGGCACATCACGCCTTTTCCGTGCCCAAAGTCTCCACACTCCGGGGCTTTGGAGAACTGCAAGTCCCAGAGATCTCGGCATCAGTGAACCCAGAACACGGGCTTGTATTAACATGGCAGCGCCGTCCAGCAACACATGCGGGGCTATGGAGCGCTCTATCCGGGAGCGGGTCCCCCCGCTGCTCACGGACCTGTACCAGTTCACCATGGCGTATGCGTACTGGCGGACCGGCCGGCACCAGGAGCCCGCCGTGTTCGAGCTCTTCTTCAGGGACAACCCGTTCGGCGGCGGCTTCTCGCTGTTCGCCGGGCTGCATGACTGCCTGCTGTTCTTGCGCAGCTTTCGCCTCACAGACGAAGGTGAGAAAGTAAACTTGGGACGTTATTAGCCTGTCTGCTTGATTGCTATTTAAACAGCAGCAACTGACCAAAACTAGTTAATGACAGTATTATTTTTCATCAGAGCTGCATGGCATTCCCGCAAACTCCCTTTTAAACGCATAGGCTACAGTTGTGGTTGCGCAATGCTCCGCGCGACCCCTGTGAAGCTTTCAATGAGACGTAGTGAATCCCGGTGGAGAAATTCACTGAACTTTGACGTTTAGATCTGAACCTTATCACGTGAACGTAAATAACTTGAACACACGATACGTAATCTCTTGGGTGCCATAAGGATCAGTACAATATGAAACACTGCATACCAAGAAATTGAACGCTTGACCTTATGTTAGCCTACAAGTGATTAACTGCTTTATAGGTTAAAGTTCATACAGTTTTGAAGAATTATAAAATAACATACAAGGTTGTCTTTCGCAGTTACTTTTAAACAGGTATGGTGACTGAGCGACTGTCAGCTGTGTGACAGAGTATAGAAAACCATAGCCTACTTCATTATACAACTCCTGCATTCACTGCACTTTTGTAGAAGTAATTACGGCAACATATACTCAAATGCACTCAATTTGTAGACTGGACTGCCCCTGTTCAGTGTTATCTTATTTTATAGGATGGTTATTGCTGCTAATAATAACTTATGTAGAATGACACATTTCCCTCTGTTAGATTGTTAAAAGCCTCATGTTATTAGATCATTATTATCAATATTATTTTGTAGCTGTTGAGGTGGAGCTTTATTTACATTATACAGCATTGTTGCTCAGTTCAATATACTGTACACCAAGTTGTCATGTTTTATAAAAGGCTCCAGGCAGGGACTGTAGCTTTCAAAAAAAATTACGTTATTTACCTTTTGAAATGGCAAAGATTAAACTACTTAACAGAATTTAAAGTAGTGGAAAATTTAAAAGGCTTCTTTCATGCATCAGTATTTTTCCATCTTTTAACAACTTAAAGCTACATTGTGCAACATTTGTAGTTCATTATCAAAATCTGTATTGCCCTCCACAAACTTGTCCTTTTTCATGAATATTGACCACCACCATCAATTTCAAGCATTCCTATTGGCTTGAAATTTTACATTTGCGCTTGCATGAACTGGGGTAGACTCTCCATAGTCATGTGCCATCTTGAAATACGTTAGCCGGTGAGGAACATAAATACACTGCTCTTGTGTGTATGTGACGTAACGTTAGTCTGATGGGGTTTGTTATGGGAAGTGAGGCTCTCTAGTGTGTAAAAAGTACTGTAAGCGGCAGCTGCCGCAAACAGTGATGCTCTTCCATGGGTAATGTTTTATGTTGGCTGCAAAGACAAAATAAATCACCTGATTAATGCAACGTTATCAAAGATAGCTGCTAGCAGCCAAGCTTAAGCTAATAGTTTGCTTTAAAAATCAAGGGGTCTGTCCCAACTAACGTTACAGTTCAGAGCCGTGATGCTGGAAACGTAACAATCTACGACAGCAGTCTATTTGTGACATAACATTTATCTATGTCATCTTGTAAGAATGTCTTTTTATATTGCAATATATATCGCAGGAAAATATCGCAATGTCAGTTTTTTTTCAATATCGTGCAGTCCTACTGAAGAGAGTCGTCCCCCACCTCCCCAGACTGCTAGCCATAGCAACAGTCATGAAAGCCCATGCTCACGCAGAGCTCTGTACCCAACTGACAGACACACTTTTTCAATTTAGAATTACAGTTGCAACTGCTAAAACACAACAACCTTGCCGTCCTCTCCACCCTACGTACAGACACTTTCTAGACCTAGAATTAGCTACGGTAGGAACCGCAAAAATAGCACTACCTTGCCGTTAGGCCTGCTTGATTAATTCGTTATAAAATTGTTATCTCGATTCCTCCCCCATCACAAACGCTACTACTTTCTTCTGTGAGTTTTAAACCTAGAGCTCTCCCTTTTCTCCATTGAGCCTCTTTGTTTACAGGCTTCTGGTGATGCGCAATGTGGTGCCAAAGAAAAATCTGTTTGGTAATTTTTTCTTTTGTTTTGTCATGGTTTATGTGTTCAATAAACATGACACTTTGTGAGAAAAAAAATTGTGGCAGAGAATTGTGTTATCAATTCTAAGCAAAAAAAATTGTGATTCATATTTTTCCCCAAATCCTGCAGGCCTACTTGCTGCGCTTTTCACCCGAGTGAACACACTTTACTGGCTTAGAATTATAGCAACAATCTTAAACACACTGCAAACTCACGGCCCTCTCTTTCAAATTTCCGGCCTCCCTCTCTTGGCTTTAAAATAACTCACCGTGTACGTTGTAAACAGCCGTGGCCCGCTTGTCTGGTCCTCCGTAACATTAGCAGTTAGCATGGCAGCATTCGCCAGGACCAGTTGGAATCACTTTATTTAAGTCTCTCAATTGTTTTTGTGAGTAACCAACTCGGGTACTCTAGCTATCCATCTTCCATCCATCTTCATCTGCTTATCCGGTATTGGGTCGGGGGCAGCAGCTCCAGCAGGGGACCCCAAACTTCCCTTTGCCGAGCCACATCAACCTGCTCCGACTGGGGGATCTCGAGGCGTTCCCAGGCCAAGTTGGAGATATAATCCCTCCACCTAGTCCTGGGTCTTCCCTGAGGCCTCTTCCCAGCTGGACGTGCCCAGAACACCTCCCTAGGGAGGTGCCCAGGAGGCATCCTTACCAGATGCCGAACCAACTCAACTGGCTCCTTTCGACGCGAAGGAGCAGCGGCTCTACTCCGAGCTCCTCACGGATGACTGAGCTTCTCACCCTATCTCTAAGGGAGACGCCAGCCCCCCTCCTGAGGAAACCCATTTCGGCTGCTTGTACCCTGGATCTCGTTCTTTCGGTCATGACCCAGCTTTCATGACCATAGGTGAGGGTAGCTCAGCTCTCTTTTCATCTCAACGGTGCGATAAATGGAATGTAATACTGCACCGGCTGCTCCGATTCTCCGACCAATCTCACGCTCCATGGTCCCCTCACTCGCGATCAAGACCTCAAGGTATTTAAACTCGTTCACTTGGGGTAAGGACTCACTCCTTACCTGAGGAAAGCTCTCCAGCTCATCCCAGCTGCTTCACACTCGGCTGCGAACCGATCCAGTGAGTGCTGAAAGTCACAGACATGCCATCAGGACCACATCATCTGGAAAAAGCAGCGATGAGATCCTGAGCCTCTGAACTGCAACCCCTCCCCACCCCAACTATGCCTCGATATCCTGTCCATAAATATTACAAACAGGATTGGTGATAAAGCGCAGCCCTGGCGGAGAAGGGACCCCCTCACCCCATACTCTTGCAGCAACTCCCACAGTGTCTCCCAGGGGACCCGGTCATAAGCTTTCTCCAGATCCTCAAAACACTTGCAGACTGGTTGGGCATACTCCCAGGCTCCCTCCAAGAGTGAAGATCTGATCCATTGTTCCACGACCAGGACGGAATTTGCATTGTTCCTCTTCAATCTGAGGCTCGACTATCGGCCGAACCCTCCTTTCCAGCACCTTGGAGTAGACTTTACCAGGGAGGCTGAGAAGTGTGATGCCCCTGTAATTGGCACACACCCTCTGGTCCCCCTTTTTGAAGAGGGGAACCACCACATCGTTCTGCCACTCCTTAGGCACTGTCCCAGACAGAATTCAATGTGAGAACACAAATGTTGAAATTACATAAAATGCCCGTCCCTTGTAGCTGTGATAAATTAGCCTGAAGCTAATGCTTACCTGTTTACACGTTGAAGTAGCGTGGCATCGTGGGAGTTTCCGCCATTGCAGTCAGCTTCCCCCGTTGGGATTCCTTCAGTGTTCATCGTTCAAGAGTTTTATCGGCAGAGGTTTCCTGCTCCCCAAAACACACAGACTTAAAACCAATAAAAACACTGAATAAAGCAGTTCCTATAAAATCAGTGTTTCTCAGACACTGTTCAGGTCATTTTATATATTTTAAATAATTTGTTCTTATATTCTATCCTATTATTTCATATACAGTACGTATATTGAATCCTATTTCATGTATATCCTGTATTTGTGCTGTACGTCTGATATTTTACTGTTGATAACACTGGAATTTCCCTATTTTTGGGGATCAATAAAAATCTGCGTTTGTTTTTCTGTTAACTTAAGATCCAGACGCCTGATAACTAGGTTAATAATGACTTAAAGATCACATATTATCTACAATGTTATAATGTTAACATGATTTTCATGTTAAATGTGGCCAAAACTTCAAATAATGAGGTAAACGTATTTTAGACAAATCCTTGTGAGCTAAAACGTTCAGACTATTCTGAACACTCCTCTTTCAACAGTTTTTTCTACTCTCGGCAAAGTGTTATGCAGCTCTAAGCCAGCCTGCTATGATTGGTCATGTGCTCCAAGCAGGCGGGACTGGAGTGTTTTTTTTAAGCCACTGAGGTGTTCACATTGTCCCATGTAACTACATACTAACGTCAGGAAACAATGTCATCTTGGCTGCCAATGTTAAATTCTCCCCAATTCCGGGTCACATTAGTCCTTAAACATGTCGGAATGGGTAGTGTTTGTTTCAGAAGTCTTTATCTGCGATTTTTGATGGTAGAAAGTGCTTCTTCGTTCCTCTACAATCTAACATTAGTATACTGTTAACTATTAAGTAACTTGCTACATTCTAACACAACATAGCTGTAATCATGGCCAATGCTGGCAATTTTTCCCAAATTATGGTCACTTTACTGCTGGGAAATGTCCAAATGTGTATTGTTTTGTTTAGAAGCCTTTATTGTTGATTTTTCACAGTAAAAATTACTGCTATATACTCCTTTGCAGTAGCTCCAACTTCAACTAGTGAAACATGGAGTGGAGGCTCGTATAAAAGGCTTCATTACCTTGTATTTCACGTTATGGCCCCAGCAGACAAATTACAGATTTCTCATGGCACAGCTACCAGAAGACATACAACTTTCAGACAGGTTGCTGACATCTATGTTGTCAAGGTCAGTTTGAGGCTGTGCAGCGGCAGTACGCTCAGCCGTCACCGGAAAAGTGCTTCTAATTGACTTCACTGGTCTCCATTAAAGTCTACGGCGTGTCCATTAATTTTACTGTTAATGATAAGAGCAGACTGGGATTTTTCGGGAGGAGGGATTAAAGAGACTGGTGCTCCTACAGTGTGTCTCATACAGAGGGTGAATACAGGTGCAGCAGCCATGGGCAGTATGAAAAATTATTATAGAAATATTTTTTTATCATTAAAGCATGTAGACATGTTCTAGTACAAACACAAAATGCAAGTATAATCCTGAAAATGCTATATAATAGTTGCTCTTTTAAGATCCAAAAAGTGTATCTTAAAAATGTGTCTTTAAAACTAGATACAAATTAAATTCATGACAGCTTCTGACAGACAACCACAACGCTGAGGCATGTACAAAGGGGATATGACGCCATCGACAGGCGACCATGATGTAACAGACCCTCACCTCGAATAAAATGACAGATTTCTCTGGGTTTGACCATTGTTGGAAACATTTGGGATAATGTAAGTACACAACTCAACAACATATATATATATAACCTATAACATAGGTGTAGTTGTTTTTAGAAAGTACGTATTAAATCTTCAAGAATTACTTGTAATAGAGTATTGGTATTCTTCTTTAATGCTTATTAGTTAAAACATAGTAAGAAATAGCATAAATTAAGTAAATACAAGAACCTAAATGGTACTTCTTTAAAGCACAGTCTCAAACATGTTTCATCTAAACTTCATTATAGTCACATCGCTGAGGTCAGTTGATTGCTGCCAAATTAGATTTAGCTCTGTTAGTGTGTGTGTGTGTGTGTGTGTGTGTGTGTGTGTGTGTGTGTGTGTGTGTGTGTGTGTGTGTGTGTGTGTGTGTGTGTGTGTGTGTGTGTGTGTGTGTGTGTGTGTGTGTGTGTGTGTGGACATGTGACGAAGGCGGGGCACATGACGGACACATGCACTTGTGTAGTACAAGTGTTGTAAGATGAAGGGTGCTCTCTGTTGTTGGTCTTGCTGACGGTGTTCCAGCTGTCGAGTTAATGTTGTGTTTTTTTTATCCAGATGTTGAGTTCCTGCGCTCTGTCCTGCCCCCGGACACTGACCCCGCCTTCTTCCAGTTTCTGCGAGATCTGGACTGCTCCGGCGTCACACTCCGCTCTGTCCCAGAGGGCACTGTGGTGTTTGCCAGGGTGAGTTGCAGCGTGAAGCTAAAGGTCAAAGGTTGAATGTGGGGCCACCTCTAGCTCACCCAGTAGAGTGTGAGTCCTTGGCAGCAGCCGCGGGTTCCAATCCAACCCACGGGCCTTTGCTGTGTCTCCACCCCCCCCCCCTCTCTCCCCCCTTTCCTGCTTTCAAGTTGCCTTGTCAATAAAGCCCATTAATACCCAATTTTTTTTTTTTTTTTAAGTTCAAATACAGGGTTCGGTTTGGTGTCACAGGAAGCAAATTTGCATTTCCTAGAATGGCCATAAAAAAGCTTCTGATTGGCTTACCCTGGTAACGCTAACTCGAACCAATCTTACAACTCATACGACCAACGAATTCCAACGAAGGCGACAAGAACCAGCCAATCAGGGGCAAAGTAGGGCGGGACAGTCCTTTACCATCCTAGGAAATACATATTTGCCAAAGGGAATAACTTGTGCTGTCTAAACCATCTGCAGGTGCCTCTAATGGAGGTGTCAGGTCCTTTGGCTGTGGTTCAGCTGCTGGAGACCAGTTTACTGTGTCTGGTCAACTATGCCAGGTAATAACCAAAAGACAGACGCACATACACAAACATAACACACACAAACTGGGGTGGAGCCAGATGTTATAAACATTCGGGGCTCAGCCCAAATCTAGAGGTTTGGCATGCTACCCCGGGGATATTTTTCCCCCTGTTTACGCCAGATATATTCACTATTTTCCAAGCCATTTTAGATAATATAATGCCTCAATATCTGGACATCATCAAAAAAAATATGTTGCCAAGGAAAAGATATCATCCTGTAGAGCCTGTCTTCATTATTCTGAAACCAGAACACAGCAAAAGTGGACTTACTTTCATTCCTTTCACCTATAAAGAGGAAAAATTGTCTGATGTCAGAATTTTTAAATTACATAATCCTGATAAATTAGGATTTGTTTTATCATAAAACTATACTCGTTGATTGTTAAAACTTTTCTTATACTATGCAGGAGTAGAGTTCACAATGGCAGTATTTCCCCAGTACTATAACTTTTGCTCCATTGATTTAACACACACACACACACACACACACACACACACATATATACAGTATACACACACACATACAGAGCTCCACTATGGCTTCAGCATGAGACTTAAAACTGCCTGTTTCTGATCTGTCTCCTCTCTGTTGTCAGTCTGGTGTGCAGTAACGCTGCCCGTTTCCGCCTGGCGGCCGGCCCCAAAAGGAAGCTGCTGGAGATGGGCCTCAGGAGGGCTCAGGGACCAGATGGAGGGCTCACCGCCTCACGATACACATACATTGGAGGTGAATGTTGTGTGGTCTTTCAAACATTAATCACTTTCAAAATTCTCTTCAGCTCTTCTCCACATTTGTGGTTTTTATTGGCTTCAAATAGCTATAATAAAAATATAAAAGTGTAAATATAAATAGCCTGAGGTATTTATGATTTTACTCATGTCTGTATGGAGCATCCTGGCCATTTCTCTTTGTCACTTTCCCCTACCAATAAAACACACATATTTGTGGCCGTTCTAATTGAGAGGTTGAGCCACAAAGATTAATCAACTGTTGTCAACTATATATCAACGGTACTATGCTTAATCAATTAATCGGTTTGAGTTATTTTTTATGAAAAAGGTGATTCCAGCTTCTTAAATGTGACAATTTTCAAATTTCTTCACTACTGTGACAGTAAACTGAATATATTTGAGTTGTGGACAAAACATGACAATTGAGGACATCATCTTGAGCTTTGGGGAACACTTATTGACATTTTTCACCATTCTCTGATATTTTATAGACCAAACAACTATTCCATTAAACAAAAAGTAATCAAGCGGAGGCACATTACGTAGAACCACATAAAGAGGCTTCATCAGCCCCAGGAGCTGAGGACTTTAGAAAGAATAATGCAACTTTATCTACATTTCCACTGCAGAATATTGGAGAAAGGAGTCTTACTCAGTGTGTCTCCAAGTACACATTAAGTACACACTATGAACAAACACAACGTATGTTCACACACTTATAGATACAAGGAATGAATAACCAACACGGGGGATTTGAGACAGAGATAATTTGCTTAAAATTATTTTTGAAGCAAGACTGATGCTAGAAACTGTCTTCCAGGGTTTGATCTCAGCAGTAACGTTCAGGCTGGTTTCCTGTTTGGAATCCCAGTCGCAGGGACCATGGCGCACTCATACATCACTTCCTTTACCTCCCTGGAGGAGGTGTGGCCACAAGTGAGTATGTGTTCTCTCCTCCAATCATCCTTCAAGGACCATACCGATGATGTTGCACGTGTGTAGTTGATTAATTACAAATTGTGGGTGCTTACATTATTGCATAATGCCGAAAGGTAGGTTACGTTTCATTGATCTCTGAGGGAAAACAGTGGCTTAAGAAATTGTGTCAGTGATCAATTATAATTAATAATGTATGATCAGTAGGGTTGGGTACCTTTTGCATCTGAACCAATACTAGTTCCGATACCGGTACCTGAAATTTGGTTCCTGGTACCCAACAATACTTTCCCTCTGTAGTTACAAAAAAAATTATTTGAGTTGTAAAAATAATCCCAAACCTATTTAGTTAGAACATTGTTATTCATTTAGAATTAACCCACCAGCCTTAAACAGGGCAGGTTTTAAACATGTTTTTAGCCTTTAAACATGTTCAACATGTCATTAAAAGTGCCTACCCATGAGCAGGGATTCCTTCCGAGAGAACACAGCGAATTGACTGCAGTAGATGTGACAAAAAGGCATAAAAGTTGTGTTAATCCATACCGCCGTAGTCCACACTAGTCGATTGTTGAACTCATACAATCCAATATTCCAAAATGTATTTTTTCCACAAAAAACGGTTTGCCGTTGTGTCCTTAGTAATGACTATGTAGAAACGGGCTGTAACCTGACACCACATAGGGGCCAGGAGGGCATACCAGCAGCTGCAGCAGGTCAAAAGTTCAATAGCCACTGTTGCTTAGTTACCTATGCACATGCTCAATAGCTCTTGAACTCTTGAACTTTTGACCTGCTGCTGGATTTCTCCTTTAAGTGAAGGATCTAAATACTTCTTCCACCACTGTATATGATCATGAGTAAAGTAAAGAGCAGGAAGCATGTTGTCAATAGTGGACAGTGACAAGGACCACAATGTGTTGATCATAATATGTACCCGTTTTATGTTTCCACTCAGACGCTTGTGGCGGTGAACGGGGAGAAAGATCCAGTTGACATCATCTCGTTAACAAAGGGCTGGCTGAGTCGGGTGTGTGAGCTTCTGAGAGCCGAGCCTGGGAAGATTAGCGAGGGCGAGTTGGCTTCCTTTTTGTCGTACGCCATCGCCTACCCTCAGAACTTCCTCCCAGTGATCGACAGCTACAGTGTTGGCTGGTAACTAGTTGATGTTTTGTTTGTTACAAAGAGTAAGAGTAAAGCTGCTCAGGGCTGCTGGTTAGCTCTCCTGGTTGAGCGTTGGCCCCAGGAACAGAGGCTCAGTCCTTGTCACAGCGGTTGCATGTTCAGTTCCGACCTGCAGCTGCTTTGCTGCATGTCATTCCCCTCCCACAATTCCTGTCTTAATCTGTCCTGTAAACAAAGGCAATAAAAATCACACAATTAATTACGATTAATTCATTACTTTCAACTATTTAATGAATCGCCAACTTTTTTATTTTATTTTTTGGGTCTTTTTCCCTTTATTAGTGACAGTGAATAGACAGGAAAGGGGGGGAGAGATGGGGGATGACACGCAGCAAAGGGCCGCAGGTCGGATTTGACCTGGGTCACTGCAGGACTCAGCCAACATGGGGCGAATGCTCTTACCGGGTGAGCTAGAGGCTGCCCCGTGGATCGACAACTTTTTTAATCGATTAATTGACTTGTAAAAATTCTGTGCTTTTTAAATGTCAATATTTTAAACAGTAAACTGAATATCTTTGAGTTGTGGACAAAACAAAACATTTGAGGACCTCATCTTGGGACACGCAAAGTGTCGACAGGTCCTAACCTAAACCTGCACAAGAAAAACAAGACTTGTGTGTAACAGCAACCTGTAACCTGTGAAAGAGTAAACTGTGTCACACAGTGAAGATTTCTGTCCTGACACTGACATTTTTTACAATTTTGTGGCTTTTTCCCCAAACCAAAAAAACTAGTCGATTTAATCTAGAAAATAATCAACAAATGAATTGATAATGTAAATAATTGTTAGATGGAGCCCTACAAAAGAGCTATGTATTACGCTTTACCTTGTATTCAGACAGCACTTTTTCATTGACATTGCATTTTCTGAACTGTAGAACTTTTGTATTTCTACGCATAAGCTCAACTGTGGGGGGTGGAGGAAAGGGCTGTGTGACAGCAAGGTAAAGCAGTAAAAACTATTTTAAATTTAAATAAAGCATTATATTGACAAGTACAATGTGCCAATTTCATTGCACAGGCACTCTGTACTTGTGTATAATGACAATAAAGGCATTTTATTCTATTCTATTCTATATTGTTACCAGCAGGTGTCACTAGCGTACACTGAGTTTGGAATTATTCATCTAGTAGTAAATTGTCTTTGCTGGAAATCCTCATTTCAACATCACAACTGACAACTGCAGCGATGCTCACTGAAAAGACTGTCCTTCAGCCAAGGCTGCAACAAACAAATGCCTTTGTTATTAAAGCTTTAGTGCATAACTTTTTTTATAGTAATAAACATCCATTACATTCAAGCTATTGCCAAATGAGTTGCTACAAAGTTAATTATGACTATCGGCTCCACACCAACTCTTCTGTATTTCTCAGTATGGCTATGTTCAGAAGATTGTGTCCTCCAATGACGTTTGCGCGCAGAAACTCGATTGACAATAATAACTTCTTCTGAAGAGCCCATCATGTTTTTTTAATTCCTCCGTGTCCTCATGGATGTGTTAATTCTTGCCTACAAGAAATTGTGTGGAGGGGGAGTAGCGGCGCGATCACGGAAGGCTTGTATCATGTAACAGTGGCGTCACTACTTAGACTTCCTCATGGGGGCGACAGAAAAGAATATGCACTAAAGCTTTAATCATCTGTTGATCATATTTCTTTTAATCAAAAACAGGACATTATTCAAGTTAAAAAAAATCCCAATTTCCCATAATCCAAAGGGACCGACACATTTTTTGGGCTGGGTACTGAATTCAATACTTTTTAAGCATTTGACCAATTCAATTCAATACCACATTTCAGTACCTACAGTAAGGAGTAAATCCCATCAACGTCAATGAGCCATTAAGCATGCTGCATGCTTCAACTAAGGTCTAGTAATGCTTGTTATTGGCTGTCTAACATACGTTGTAAAGACACGAAAAGAAGATTTGTGGCATAATGTGTAATTTTTTTTGTTAAAAAGAATTTTATAAAATTAATATTGGAAAAAAATCGTTCAGAAACCAGTATCAAAGTCACGGCATAGGTATCAGTAATGTTCCTGTATTGGTAATTTTTAACGATACCCAGCCCTACTAATCTGTAATTTTCATGTTATAGTTTATGTTCATGCTCAGGTGTGTGTGTGTGTGTGTGTGTGTGTGTGTGTGTGTGTGTGTGTGTGTGTGTGTGTGTGTGTGTGTGTGTGTGTGTGTGTGTGTGTTTTCAGTAGTGGTCTGCTGAACTTCTGCGCCGTGGCCTTGGCGCTGTGTGAACTGGGCTACAGGCCTGTCGGAGTGCGTCTCGACAGCGGAGACCTCTGCCAGCAGTCGGTTGACGTCCATCGTGTCTTCAGACTCTGCAGCGAGCAGTGAGTGAGCTATGCTTCTTTATACCATTTTGAATGAAATTTAAGACCTATATCATGACGTAAAAAAACTAACTTCAGATGTCCAAAAGCATAAACTGTACGTCAAAAACAATTTCCTGTTTTATGTCTGTGTTACAATCGGAAAGAGACTTGCGCCAGTAAGACGAAAGCTGATTGGTTGCAATAAAGGTTGCATGTTAATTTCATTTGTAGTGGTAATGCAGCAAATTATATTTGTACTAGTGAAAGAAAGAACTACAACACCACAGAATCAAAAGAGAACACATTCAAAATCATTTCAATGAGCATTAGAGGTAGCGTTACATGGATGTAGGATCATTAAGACCTGTTAATTTAAGACCTAGAACAGAGATCTTCAATAGGGGGTCCTCAGAGTTACTGTCATGCCAACAATTATTATTTAAATTGCTTGGTATTCTTTTCACAAAAAAAGGTATGTATAAAGGGTTTAGGCTGCCCTACAAGTTATTGTAGGCCCAGTTCAATATGCAACTTAAAGGAGAACTCGATTCCAACACGTAGCTCTGTTTTTTGAAAATTTGGAGTGCTTTCAGTAGCAAGAAAACAATCGGTGCTTAAACAGGGCAAGTTTTAAACGTGTTTTTAGCCCCTAAACCTGTTCAAAATGTCATTTCAAGTGCCTACCCATGTGAAGTGATTCCTTCAGAGTGAACACAGTGAATCTGACTGCAGTAGATGTGACAGAAAGGCATAAAAGTTGTGGTGTCAGGTTACAGCCTGTTTCTACCATAGACTGGGTATTATTAATATTAACAATCTGTGCTTTCAACAAAGTCATTACAAAGGACATAACAATGGCAAATAGTTTTTTTGTGGAAAAAATAAATTTTGCAATATTGGATTGTATGAGTTTGACAATCGACTAGTGTGGACTTCACCGGAAAACAGCATATCAACAGAGGTATGGATTAACACAACTTTTATGCTTTTCTGTCACATCTACTGCAGTCAGATTCACTGTGTTCTCTCGGAAGGAATCACTGCTCATGGATAGGCACTTTTAATGACATTTTGAACATGTTTAGAGGCTAAAAACATGTTCGACTGGAATTCTCCTTTCATTCTATACACTATATATAGTAGGGGGTCCCGGCTCAGTCTTTCTTTCAGTTAAGGGCTCCTTGGCTTCAAACACTTTGAAAACTCAGACCTAGAGCCAATACTTCAGCAAACAGCAACTTTTTAAGACCTACAATTTGGATTTGGAGTTTTTAAGAGCCTGCGGAAATCCTTTTTAAACCTGACAGTGAGAATATATCTCTGCCTTCCAAAGGTCAGTGGTACATGTCTGATGGTCTGTTGTTCCTCTCATTCGCTTCATCTCTACAGTTTCTCCATCCCGGCCTTTGACTCGCTGATCATCGTTGGGACCAATAACATCACAGAGCAAAGCATGGCGGAGCTCAACAAGAAGGTAGATTGACTGGACGTATGGATGGTTTGCGATGAACAAGAAGTGTCTTTCTTCCTTTTCCCCTGATGTTCTGTGTGTCATTGTTTCAGGAGAATGCGATCGATGTGGTTGGTGTTGGAACACATCTTGTCACCTGCACACAGCAACCCTCGCTGGGCTGTGTGTACAAGGTAATGTGTAACAATTGTCTCTCCAAAAGCCCCAAAACTCACTTCTGCTGTCATGTTAACGTTGGTGTTTGTACATGTGCGTTAGCTGGTGGAGGTCAGGGGGAAGCCCAAGATGAAGATCAGTGAGGACCCAGAGAAGAGCACTGTCCCCGGGAGGAAAGCTGTCTACAGGCTAGTTGACGCTGAGGGTGAGAATCTTACTACGTTTTACATGTGTGTGGTACTTTTTACTCTGTTTGCGTGTAAACCAAGGGCACAAACAATAGGAAATGTTTTAGTTTTTCAAAATAACCATGTACGTGTAAACATGGCCTATATCTGCTTCACCCTGATTCCAACTTATTTCTGTCTATGTTTTCACCATCTTATTTCAGTTTTGGCTGCTTTTTGAGATCAGGGTTTCCGCAGGGTCTTTATTCTTTGACAGTGTGGAACGGAGCCCAACAAGTTTAGATGCCCTTTTTGATTTAGGTAACTGGCACCACCCTAATTACAGTGTTTCCACTATTTTATTTACAAGTAGCTGTAAGTAAAGACCCTGGACACTTGGAGCAACAACGCCGACTCCTTCAGGTCTGTAGCCTTGTGCTACAGCCCGGACCTCAACTTGACCGTGTGATTGGTCCTCTGTCTTGTGTCTTGTGTTTGTGTGTGTCTGTTTCTGGATGTGTTGTTTTGTCTACCTCCCTCCCAGCTTTCCTGTTGCTGTTTGTTTGTTTTTTGGCTCTGGGACACATTCTGATGTCTCATCAAGTGTATTGTTTGTGGTTGTTTGTATCTGTTGATAGAGTCTAAATATATTTTTAAAAAATTTGATCACCAAAAAAAAAGTCACTGTAAGAATAAAAAAGGTTTGGTTTCGTGGTGTATAATGACCATTTCTCACTGGACTGCTACTGTGCCTGGAAACATTTTCACAGCTTCCCACTCTCTTGTAACTTGCAGGCCATCCTTTTCTGGACCTGGTGTGTCTCGCTGCGGAGTCTCCTCCAGAAGCGGGAGGTTCTCTAAACTGTTACCCTCTGAGGTGTGATAACTCCTGTATCTCAGTCATTCCAGCTCAGGTCGCCTGTCTGCGCCAGGAAGTGTTTACCAAAGGACAGGTGAGGACGGTCCATGGCTGCTCAAAGATTGAAATAAGTACCAGTTGCTGTTTCGTGATGCGTGTTGTTTTATTCTTGCCATTTACTTTTATTTTTTTCAAACAGGACACAAACTCCCATATCCTGGGTGAAAGTTATGTTTTTCTTATACTTTATCACCTTACGTCCTGCTTTTCTCCCCAAAGGCCCTGCCACTAGAAACGTTAATTTTTGTCGTAATTGGACAGTCGCCGATAACAACATTAACATCTATTCTACTGCCCTTAAAACCATGAAGAATTATGCTTAAACATAACAAGAAAAAGGCAGATGGGTTGTTTTGGGAGGCAATGAGCAGTACAAAACAAGACAGGACTCTACTGTGTAGGAGTTTAATCTTAATAAATGTGTCTCCCCCTCTTTCTAGGTCACACACCCTCTGTGCAGCGCTGCAGAAACTAAAGCAAAGGTCCAGAGCTCCCTCCAGACTCTGCACCCTCGACACAAGAGGCTGCAAGAGCCCGACTCGTACACAGTGAGCTTCACACTCAAACAAACCTCTACTGGCGTCATACAGAAGAAATACAAATACATTTTTTCCACAGACTTAAAAGCCGAATCTTACAAACTACACTCTGTTGTCTTTGGCCTTCTCTCCCACCAGGTGGCGCTGTCAGAGAAACTCCATAACCTTGTCACAGAGATTCGAAAAGGAAGCTCCAACAACAGGAACTTCCTCTTGGCCAACTAAAGACAACTGCTCTGTTGTTATCTCCTTTTTAGGCTTTTTATTGACATTAATCCAAACAACTTCATTTAGCCTACTATTTAAATTTATAAGTGATCTTTTTTTTTATTTTTTAGTTTTTTTGATCCCGGACCCCTGATTTCCACCAACTGCAGAACGGCTGCGCTGTGTGTTGGCTCCGTGCTCCGCCGTCCTTCAATACCCACCACGGATGTTTTATTTTGTTTCTTTGCTCCACTTCCTGTCCCACACTATCTGCCGTGTGCTGAATTGCTGCGGAGCTTCCGCCATCTGGGAAAAATAGAAGCTCTGCCTATCTGCTCCGGAGGGCTGCGTCTCGCCAGAGCTGTGACGGAGTCGGGACGCAGCCGTTCCACAGTCAGTGAAAATACATACATTGACTTTAATGGAAACCTAATGACTCCGCCGTTCTGGAGCGGATCCTCAGCTGTTTTGCAGTTGGTGGAAATCAGGGGTGACTCTGTTTCTCAGTTGAAACTGTCAAGGTACTGTATTATAAATAACTTTTAAGCCCGTCGTATAAGAAAAAAGATCACTTATAATTGTTTATTGACACTCTTTTCCCAAGTGCCTCACGGTAAAAGAAGTGCATACTATTGTAGAGCAATGGCGCCCAACGGTGTAAACGCCATACTCTCCAAATACAGGAATACACCAACGTGTTGTAGCCGTTGTCATTTTATAAAACAGGGTTAAAATGAACAGAGCTTGACAAGAAGTTTTGTAAGGCCCAGCGGGAAAAGATGGAAGCAGATGAAAATACAGCATTTGTCTGTCTTAGTGGATGTATGTTCTGCTTCCAAACTATTTAAATTGATGGATAACTTAACTGCGGAGCACAGTCAGATACATTTGTGTTTATATTTATAAGATATTTAATAGCCTTTTGTTTCCTCTTTTATTGTCTGTGATCCTAAATAAAAGAGGCCTCCACTGCTAAAAATTTAAAACAAAAATTATTGATCGTAATGCCTTAATTCAAAAAATTTATAAATGTTCTTCCTTAAAATACAGGGGGCATAAGTATACTCACCCCTATGTTAAATTCCCATAGAGGCAGGCAGATCTTTATTTTTAAAGGCCAGTTATTTCATGGACAATACATTATTCATTCACAAAGAAAATTGGTGTCCTTAAAAGGTTTTTTTTAATTAAGGCATTAAGCTCAATTTCTACAAAAATGTTTTTTTATTCCTCTTTTTAATCAACTTTAGCATGGGTGTGTTTCCAGATTGTTTATTTGCCCCCTAGTGACCAAAAATTGAATAATTGCAGCTTCATTTTCTGCCAGTACTTTTGTATTATTATTATTTTTTTTTTTGGAAAGATTATTTTTGGGGCATTTACTCCTTTAATCACCAGGACAGCATGAGAGGGGAGAAAGAGGAGGAAGACGTGTGGGAAACTGCCGCAGATCAAACCCCAACCGTGGACCTCTGTGCCGAGGAATAATCCTCCCCATATGGGTGCTCGTACTCCACCACCTGAACTGCCCGGGCGCCCCAGTGTTGTGTATTTTGACAAATTTTAAACCACCTGAGATAATATTACAAATGCAGTTGGTCACACTTGCCGATATGTTTATTGTTTCCTTGTAGTTTTCAGCGGATGTTTGTATTAAAGCCACTAAGTCTAGAATTTGGACCTTACAGTGGTAGTATAAAATTTAAATTTATTTCGGTCTGTGATTATTTGCACAAACAATTTGGGATAAAAGCATATAAACAAACTTTTTTCCTGACTCAGTGCAACAGATTGTTATGAAACTGCTAAAAACAAAACGGTGCTGATTTTCACTAGGATTGTCCTACTCTTCTTCAAACAGTACGTCTGCCATCAGAATAAAAGTTGCAATCATCACTTGTAAACTTCTACAGATGGTGGTTTTGAATTTGCTCCATGCTATCTTTTATACTCCTGACATGTCAAAATAATTCAGTTCCAGGTGCATTTCTCTGGGAAACTTCTTTGCAGTTTATTTGCAGGCTGTATTTTGAGTTTTAAAGGGAAATGCACAAGACAAAACATCCTGATAGTGTGCAAGTTGTCCTGTTTGTGTTTGACTTTAAATTTGAATTTGAGATCCGGCTCGGAAGGGTTCAATGACTGTCTGAAGAGTTACACACTCCTCCCACTGTCATGAAAACTCCTTTCCACGTTACTCTCCACTCTCCCTTCCTTTCTCCTCAGGGACACGTTTCCTTGAGTTCTTATTGGCTGCCTGCTGACCAGTGGTAGTAGACGTGCAGACATGTGGAGCTGGTTAGACACGGAGAGGCTGCGGTGTCACTTTATGTCTGCCTCATCTCTCTCAGGTGGACAACACTAAGCTGATGTTTTCTGCTCATGCACATCCCTGAGGTTTTATTCATAAGGAAACATACTGTAACTGATATTCATCATCAGAGTTGGAAGTAACACAATGGAAACATATTCCATTACAAGAAAACATCTCACTTTCCTGCAGTTTATTTTAAGTAAAAATTACAGATATATCATCAGCAAAACATACTTATCAAAAAGTAAAAATACTCAGAAGGCTCCTTTACAGTGTTTTATATACTATATATACATTACAGTTTTTTTATTTAGATGATAATGTGAGGATGTTCATGCAGATATTGCCCCCTTTAGTACTTTACAAGTATAAAATATTCCTCCTGAAGCTGGGAGGGATTCTTGCTCAAATACACTTCATGGACCAGCTAAAAAAGTCTTTATCATCAGTTTTATAATGCTGCCAACTTTATGCAATACAAACTGGTGACAAGAATCTATTATATTTGGAAGAGATTACAAATTTATTTGAAATAGGACGTGAAAAATGTTTTTTTAAATGTATGTCAGCTTCGCTTTTTGATATTTCAGGACACTGGTTATGAGCAGTCATCTTACATTGTTTTTATTAATATTGTTAAAAATATTATTTCAGTGTTTAAGATCATTTTTGACTTGGAGACAACAGTTAACTGATAATTTATTTATGACTATAAAAAATAATGTATCTTCCCCATAGAAACATTGTAAACAATGAAATAAAGTAGCCTGAGATTGACCAATGCTCATTTTGAATAGTTAAATTGTGTGTGTTATTAGATTTAGTGTTGATAAAAGCTAAAGGTGCAATTAGGCTACAACAAGCAAATGGCAGCCATTCGGCAATATGGCTCATGATATTTATACTATATATTTTACTATAAAATATTATTTACTATATATTTACACTAGCATCCCAAACTAAATCACTGTTGTAAATGTAAATGATTTGTTGCTGCAGCTGATGGCTGAGCTTTATCATTTGAACCCCACACCCCTTTACCCTCCTCCTCTCTCAGATATACCACACTACAGAGAGAGAGAGAGAGAGTCCTATTCATTGGAAGTGGAGATGTTTTAGAGCTAGATCCATGGAAGATGATTAGGGCCACATGTGAGAATAAACGCAGAACTTTGACTTTTTCTTCCTCAGAATTTTGACTTTAAACTCAGAACTCAAATAACTTGTTTTACATGTTGTCCTTATCCTCCTCCGCACCTTCCCTTGTTTGGTTTATGAATTATGAAAAAAAAAAAAGTTTTCCTCACTTAAAAGTAAAATCTCAATTGCAAGAAAAATGTGTAGAGATAGCCTATGTCTAGGAAATGACTTTTGGTTTTAACCTTTGCTTTTGACTGATTTTAAGTTAGATTAGGTGATTTTTTTATTGATTTTTCTTTCATGTAGGCTACACTAACAACATTTGTACCGAACCTGTGATCCCGCACCCCCGGAGTTCTGTATGTTTTTCATGTCAACAAAACAAAAAATAAATAAAAGAGAGAGAGAGAATCGGATCAAGCTTTTCCGGTCTGCCAGCCCTAATTTCCTCTCAAGACCTCTTCGGAGCACGGCGCACGCGCAGGCAGAGAGAGCCTGCCGACGAGCAGCGAAGAGAAACTGGGGCAGTTAAAGCGTACGTAGGCTACCACCACAACCCCGTACGCGTCTGCACGGCTACTACTGCGTACGGTAATGCATCCTGTCCTCGGTATAATGTGTCCGGTAAGGAGGAGTGTGTGAGGGGAGAGCAGAATGGGAGGGCGGCCGCTCCGTGCTCTCCCATCCCATCCGTCTCTCCGTCTCCGGGTCGCCGCCACAGAGCGCCCGCCGATGCCGGTCCTCCTCTCCGCCGCTCAGCTACACTCCTCTCCGGGTAATTGTCCGACTCGTTATTACATAACTCAGCGTTAACTTTGTCGCTCGCTTTGTCGACTTAATTTCCCCCCAAAACCAGGAGAGGGATAGCCTCATCTTGTTCGGACTGGGCTGCCTTTGCTGTCGTGGACTCGAGGACCATAAAGGGTGGAAACCTGAGTTCAGCGGTGATGAGAGAGGATTTCACTGGTGTTCTTCCAAAAGCATCTGGAAAGGATAACAGGGATGCACTCCCCCCTCCAGAGGACCAGCGGATCATTCACATCTCAGACATTTTAGTGTTTTTAGCTTTGAGCAATTTCTTCTAGCTTGTGTTTTTAAGTGACATTTGTCTAAAATCACTGGCACTGAAAAGCTCTGCCTGCTGTGAGTGGCACAGTTTGAGCTCAAAACCAGCTTTCCTCTTTGCACCAGTGGTTTGGACATGTTGGATAACTGGTGCATTCAGTAAGCGATTAAAGGACCAGTACAGATCAGTTAGGTTTCCTCGTTGCTATGCAGTGAAGATGTGTGCAGCCAGGTTCAATGGCTGTGCCGAGGAGGCCGCCGGTGGTGGGGCCACAGCGGGGGCTGCCGGTCCGGTCACGGTCTCCAGGATGCTGGACTGGACAGAGGCCGGTCCTCGCATCCTTCACAGCCTGGCGATGGGGACGGTGATGACCGTCTTCTACCAGAAGAAGTCCCAGCGGCCCGAGAGGAGAACTTTCCAGATAAAGCAGGACACGCGCCAGATAGTGTGGAGCCGAAGCCCTGACAAACTGGAAGGAGAGAGTGAGTATTGATATGAAAGCATAAATGGATCCCTGAGATGCCATGTGGGCTCATAATCCATTCATGCATCATAATCATAATCACAGGATACCTCACCATTTGATGCATGGCCCACGGTACCGAAAATATTGTTATAAAACATTTCTGCGATACTCAATAGATTGCTAGACAATCCTATAATGATACATCACGGTACGGGTCTAACTATAAATGCAAAAAGCCGTTGAAAAGGCTAAGTGCAGGTTTTCAGTGTGTGAATTAAAATCACAAAAACATAGCGCAACTATGGGTCCAGACTTTGGACGTAAACCAGGCTGGGGCTAGGATTGGGCCATATGGAGAAAATCTAATATATATTTTTTTACCAAATACCTCGATGTCGATACTGCAACGATATTGTGGTATTGACTATTGCTGCTTTCACAAAATATTTACACAATGAGATTTTTGTTAAATAATCATCAGTAATGTGGCTATAATGACTGAGTAAATGCCAATAATAGAACAGTTACAACAGTCACTTTACTGTAATGTAGCCTTTAAAACGACAAAAGACCACACTTATGCCGTATTATGATATCCAAAATCTAAGACAAGATAATATCAATATATTGCCCAGCTGTTGCTGGGGCATCTGTTATTTTCCTCAAACTGCTGTCCGCCATCCCAAACCTCTTCCTCTTCGGCAACGCATTCATGTGTCGAGTGCCACCTCCAGAAGCCATGAAGTAGTGACGCTGGGAGCAGGGAAACATATTTAGAGCGCTTTATTTTATCAACTAAAATATAGATATTCGGCGCCAGCGTATCGATTGTTATATTGCACTAAGGATGATATATTGACATATCGATATTTTGTCCCACTCTTATTCATCCATGACATAAGATAAGATTCAACTTTATTGTCATTACACATGTACAGGTACAAGGCAACGAAATGCAGTTTGGGTCTAACCAGAAGTGCAATAGCAGTAAGTGCATCCCTGATGTTTCTCCGTAACATGCACCATATGCGCTTCTTTTCCTTCTTCGAATCATTTACAGTGCATTGTGTGCCAGTCACATATTCTGCATCAGAAGTTGCTGAAATGTCAGCTGAGGCTGAAATATTGGCTGAGAACGTGCTGACAAATAGAGAAACAGAACACCAGGGACAGTTTCTTCTGTGTGTGCAGCTATTAAAGCGGTGGTCCCCACCCAGGGCCTGAAGATAACTTTTGTTGGCAATCCACTAGCAACACAGGCTTTTTTTGCCCTTAATATACTTTAGGTGAAATATAGAAAATGCACGAGCATCGTTCTTGAACTTACTTCTTTCTAATTTTAAAGTGATTTTCCCGATTACAAAAGGATTTAACTTTGGGTTTCTCTGAGCGATACACAGTTACTGCATTACATTTTTATTTATTACTGCTGTCTTTTACTTTTCTTTAACTCGTCATCTTTTTCTCTGTTGCTTGGTTTAGCCGACCTCCTCACCCCAGTAATGGTCCGGCACATTTTTGTTTGTTTGTTGATAAAATGCAATGGAAATGGCAGAATGACTTACTTACATTTTTGTCAATTCCTTTGTTTTTGTGATCGTTAGTAGCCAAAAATCATGATCAAAATTTGATTTATTGCACAGCCCTAGCGTGCAGGTTTGTTTTGATGTGTGTGCGTGCGTGTGTGTGTGTGTGTGTGTGTGTGTGTGTCTCATACATCCTTGACCCCAACTTGCAGCTGAAGCGCTGTCATATCACGACCCTGTGACCCCCCTGCTTCCTCCATGTCAGCCTGAGTGGTAACTCTCACCAGACGGAATAGCATGCATGCTGCAGCCACATGGACCCTGAGTCCTGGTCCAGCCCTGAGCTTCCTGTCTGACTTACTGTGGGCTGAGGCGGCAGTGGCAGCCTGCTGGAGTGGAGTCAAGTGGCAGTGTTGTACTTAAAGCGGCAGGCCGTTCTTGTGCCATTGAATCGGCCCGTTGGAGCAGCGTTTCGCCTGTCTGGGTGTGGAGACTGTTGTCTGCGCCCTGCATTTTGTGGCCTGGGAGAGGATTTGTTACAGTGTCTGCTAACACCGAGAAAACTTATGGCATTCAGAACAGGCGTGATAGAGTTTCCTTCTGTGTGCCATGTGTTATTCTAACTCTCAGATTTTATGGTAGCACTCTGTTAAAAAAAAAGAAGAAAAAGACTCCTCCCCTATGAGATAGGAATTGGTTTACTTACTCGGTTTCTTTTCCATCACCCCGCTGAAGGTTATTCTTTCTGCCTAACGTGTGTGCATCATAAAGAAACAAAGTAGAGACGCTGTAAGTTGCACAAAAAGGAAACTGAACTGAGTTAAATGATAACTTTCTAGGCAACATTGAAAACTCATGAACACGCTCAAACGGCCAAGTTGTTGCTAGTTTTAAGCAGAATACTCATACTACTGTAGCCTGTATCTTATGCAAAGTCATTAATTGTGCCTAATTCATCTTTTATTTAAATTGGGATCCTAGTAGAGCTGGGCAATATATCGATATATCAATATCATGATGTGAGACTAGATATTGTCTAAGATTTTGGATATTGTAATATGGCAAAAGTGTTATCTTTTCCTGGTTTTAAAGGCTGCATTACAGTAAAGTGATGTTAGTGACTTAGTTGTTATATCCACATTGCTGTTGATTATTTATCAAAAATCTCATTGTGTAAATATTTTGTGAAAGCACCAGTAGTCAATACTACAATATTGTTGCGGTATCGACATTGAGGTATTTGGTAAAAACTATTGTGATATTTGATTTTCTCCATATCGCCCAGCTCTACATCCTAGTAATCAGGGCTGCAGCTAACGATTATTTTCATTGTCGATTAATCCGTCAATTTATTTTCTCGATTAATCGATTAGTTGTTTGATCTAAGAAATATAAGAAAACGGTTAAAAATGTCAATCGTGTTTTCCAAAGCACAAGATGACGTCCTCTAATGTCTTGTTATATATTATATATATATTATATATATATATATTAGCGGTGGCAATCACCAGACGCCTCCCGATACGATATCATCACGATACTCATGCCACAATACGATATTATTGCGATTTTAAACACATTGCGATATATTGCAATTTCTAACCTTTTTTCCAACTTCTAATTTTTCCCAATTTCAAATGACGTCCCCAAAAGGAAACTTTGTCAACATCTGTTTCATCTAAATTATCATTTCTCGTTTGTTCATATCACTTCAATTTTATTGCTGCAAAATAGGATTGTCAAGCAGACAAACTGACCAACACACGTATAATGAAAGATCCATACTTGGCGGCTGTGTATTGATATGTAACGCCACTGAAAAGATCGCGATACTATGCTGTATCGATTCCCCCACCCCCATCTCTACCCCCACCCCACCCCTAGTGTTGTCTGATGGAGGAAGATGTTTTCTTCATTTTATGTGTGTTACCAGCAGGCTTTGCTCTCGGGGCCACTGCAGTTTTCTCTTCTTTTCTTTTTCCAGTAACCCTCCTCCCCTCATCATTCTATGAAAGCTCAGAGACTAATTGGCAGCTGCACGCATGTAGGTGTTGTTTCTGCTCGGGGAGCCTTGTCAATTATTTATCCATAATCATAAACTGCATAAACCGCGCTGCTGCTGCGAGTCTGAGCGTGTACAAAACCACGGTGAACACGTCCCACCGCTCAATCAGACCAAATCTACTCAATCCCACACCTATGAAAACACACACACACACACACACACACACACACACACACACACACACTTTCGTAACCCACAAACGGCCCTTTACAAACAAACTCCCACTGGACAAATCCACCAGAACATTCCGGGAACTCAGCAGGTCTCTCCTTCACTTTATCTCCCACAGCTCTATCTCTCAGCTACCCATTTTTCTTCCCTCCTCCTTCTCCTCCTTCCTTCTCTCTCCATTTTCCTTCTCCAGCTGTCCTTTTCCTAGTTTTGTTCCCCCCCACACATCCACCTAAACACCCTTTTCATTTCCAAGGTTTTCTCTGACCTCCCATGTCACTTGCTCAGTCTGTTTTCTTTCATTTCTTATTCAGAATCTGAATTCTCTGTTCTCAAAAATCTCACTCCCATTTATCTAAGTGACCCCTTCACTCTGTCTCCTCTCACCTCCCCCTTCTCTATCGCTTTTCCTTCCTTTTGTTTTAGTTTTTTTTCCCCCTACTGTTTACTTTAAATCAAGGTTTCTCCCTCAGCTCAGCTGTTTTTCTTTTGAGATGAGCGCCTTTGGCAAACAGTGGAGGTATTAAATCCCGAGGCACAGGAAGTGTGGGGTTTTCAGGGAGTGTCTTGCTTCCAGGCTCAGATTGAAGGACTGGCTGGCTGCAGGAAAACAAAAGCTCCAGCATCTTCTGCAGGAAGCACAGACATGGACCGCAAATGAGGCAACGGTCGGCTGGTTTGCGCCATTAGGGAATGTTTTAAAGCTTGATTAGGACTATATCGGTGTGTGTGGTAACACTTACAAACACTGATTGACTTGAATTTTTTTAACCCTTGTGTTGTCCTCCTGGGTCAAAAAGATAAACTTTACTTTTTATTTCACTAACACCACCTTACTACCACTGGTTTTACTGTACATTTTGGAATCCATGGTCAATAACCCTCATTTGTGTAGAATTCTACCTAATATTTGAGTTAATAAAGCAGAAATTAGGAATTATTTTGACTAATGGTTAAGATCAGAGGAACGTATGCTGAGTGGATGAGTTTGGTCAGGATACGGATTTGAAACGGAGGATAACTCAAACACCGAGTCCTTGTCAACTGAGCAACTTGTGCCCCCCAAAAAACGCAGTGTCCGTCGTCTGGAAACAGTTTGGCTTCAGAAAAGAGGATTTAGAACAATGTGATTATAAAATGTGCAATTTATCGTGATGTTGATTTTAGGTCATATGGTGCAACCCTACCTTTTTGATGGTTCTTTCCATAAGACTAGTTATTTGCATGTACTGTCGATGTAAACTAAGTTACAGCTGGAGTGCGTCCAGTCTCAAATAGTAAAAAGCTTGAAAAATATCCCATTTTAAAGTAGTAAAGTGCATTAAGTTGCTTTTAGTCTATATCCACGACGTTCCATTTCTGGTGCCGCCAGAAATTACGCTGGATTTCACTCTTTTCGGCCTGATGTCCGTTACCTTCTGCTTTCTTTGTGTTGGCGTTCCAGTGGATTAATGAAGACTCTGGTTACCTGGTCCTCAGATCTCTGCAGGGTAAATCCAGACAGCTAGCTAAACTATCTGTCCAATCTGAGTTTTCTGTAACGTGACTAAACCCACTTTTGAACGTACACATGTTCCACCAAAACAAGTTCTTTCCCGAGACTATTTTGCAGCGGCACCGTGGCTCCATCTGGCGCTTAGCACCGCCCATGATGATTATGATTGGTTTAAAGACATGTCAATAAACCAGACCACGTTTTCTCCCATCCCAGAATGCTGTGTGGACTAGCCAGATCCTCCTCCTCAGCGCTGTGGAGGAAGGTCTGATTAATTGCGATTGACAGCCCTAGTTTGAAACCAGTTTGGACTTTTGAGTTGATCCTACGTGAGCCTCCGTACTGACCCCCCGTTATTTATTAGCAACTTTATTTCAGCCTCCCATCTGTCTAATCGTTTTTCATTTTATAACCTGCCCACCTGCTTATTTTTCATTCTCGTCTCCCTTGCTTTTGCCTTCCTGTGATTTATAATCCCCAAGTAAACTTCTGCCATCTGGTACGCAGTGATGTCACCAGCTGTACCAGGAACACTTTGTTTCACTGGAAATGCACTGCAATTATCCACGGCTGGTGGTTTCAGGTCAGCAATGCTCACCACTGGTGGTGCGTTCCTTCAGACCGAGCAGTGAGCGCCGAGAACTGACTGAGGAGAGAAGAACGGTGAGCTACGGTCCCATAACGGAGTGATTTAACTCTGATGAGACTGTTCATAGTATCCCCTACTCTGATGTCCCTCCAGTTGGCTCACTGTGTTGACTCCCGTCACATCAGACTGTATCTTTGTGTGTGTGTGTGTGTGTGTGTGTGTGTGTGTGTGTGTGTGTGTGTGTGTGTGTGTGTGTGTGTGTGTGTGTGTGTGTGTGTGTGTGTGTGTGTGTGTGTGTGTGTGTGTGTGTGTGTGTGTGTGTGTGTGTGTGTGTGTGTGTGTGTGTGTGTGTGTGTCATCAAAATCCATTTTCAATACACAGACGCCAAGTATCGTCCTATAGAAAGGTAATAAATTGAAATATGTTTGGATTCCCGCCCCTAAATAAGATTGGAATAGTGTGTATGCAAACATACTCACTGATTTTGTGTTTTTATGGCACAGAGGAAGAATATATTCATTTTTAAGATCCTTTTTTTTGTTGCATTTTATGCCTTTATTTAATAGGACAGCTTAGACATGAAAACGGGGAGTGGGGGTGATGACATATAGCAAAGGTACAGCTACCGCAGGTACAGGACCAAGCCCGCGTCCACTGCGGCAAGGACTGAGCCTTTGTACATGGGGCGCACCTGGTGAGCTACCCAGGCGCCTCAGATATATGCTTTTAAAGTGTGTTTTGATGACAATAAGAACAATATGGAAGATCATCACACGTCTCCTGGGATTCATCAGGTTGTTGTGTTGTGCAACAGGAACACACTGTATTTGTTGCAGAGTTGTTCTTGTTTGAAAGCTTCAAACTGAACAGGTCATCTATGGGTAATAACTCGGACAGATTCAGTTACGTGTTCTGCTGCTTCCAGCTCTGAACCCCCCTCCCTTCCTCCCTCTCTCTAAATTATGGACACATTTCCATCCGGGGATAATGGACTTCTCTCTTAATCGCGTGCCAAAAGGCTCTCCCTGCCATCTCCACATGTAGGAGGCTCAGATAGGAACCAGATTCCTCCTCTCTTTGATTCTCGATTATATACAACCTGCTGAGGACGGCTCGCTTTGGCCCGACAAAGAGTAGCAACGGGCTTTGATTGTTCTGTCCTCCGTGTCTCCTGTTGTCTACCTGTTGGAGAGATCTCTCTGTCTCTATTCTCTCTATTATTCCTGTTTTCTTTGGTATTATATTCATCCTTGACATTACCAGTTATTTATTGTTGGTAACATCAAGTTGTAACAATACAATACTTGTTCCCCCTTTAAATAAGAAAAAATATACATAAAAATACATAAAACACTTTAAAATAAGAAAGCACCTATTTCTACATATCGATCAATCAAACGTTATTTCTAAAGCACATTTCATATAAGTGAATGTAACACAATGTGCTTTGTACAAAAGTGACATAAAATAATACTTCAAATGACTGAAAAATACTGTTCAATTATATAGAGTAAAATATATACAAACGTATCACACACACAGCGACAAACTCAGTTATTCATAGACTTTTGTAAAAAGGGCATATACATATTTAAATAAATATTTAAATAGGTAGAAAAGAAGAAAATAAATATATACACACCCAAACATGTATTATTCCTGTTTTCATTTGGATGAAGGAAAATAGGTGTGTGTGTGTGTGTGTGTGTGTGTGTGTGTGTGTGTGTGTGTGTGTGTGTGTGTGTGTGTGTGTGTGTGTGTGTGTGTGTGTGTGTGTGTGTTTACACAAGACATCTGCTAAGTCAATAAGCTGAGGTTTTCTCTGTGGGTGTGTCGACTGCTGCAAGTGTCAGAGTTAGAGTCCAGAGGTTACATCAGACTCTGCGGTTGGTCGCCTCGCTCCTCCTCGGCCGCCCTGTTAACCCTTCTGGTGCAATAAAACGGGGTGTTGCTTGTTAATACCCTTTTAAACAAATACCCTACCTGTCAATCAGAAAAAAATCCCTTAAAAACTTTTAAATGCCTTAACCCTTGTGTTGTCTTTTTTTCTTTGTTTCTGACAATTTCACTTTTTCCGATGTTTTTATCACCTTTCCTGATGTTTTGTCCATTTTGTTTATCACTTTTTCATTTATTTATAATTACTTTCCTGATGTTTTGTCCATTTCTTTAATCACTTTTTCAGATGTTTTTGTTGATTTGTTTTTCCTCCAATTTTTGAAACTTTGTCTGACATTTTTGTCACTTTTTTATGTTCTTTTTTCTTTTTTTTTTCAAATGCTATAACATAGAATGAAACACCCAAATTCAATGAAGAACGTAGTAATGTACTGTTGTAACCATCCATGTTAATTTCTTTGATAATTTGGTTGAAAGAAACCCAAATTTTTGATATAGAAAAATGTTGAAAATGGGTCAAATTCAACCCGAAGACAACAGGAGGGTTAACTATTTTATAATCTGTTTTCAATGCTATAATATAAACAATATTATATAATATAAACATGCAGTACCTTTAATATCTGATGTTAAAGCTTAGGGGACAGCTCAAATAAACACGTTTATTTAATAAAATAAAAAATAAGGTGCCAGGGTAGTTTACCTGGTAGAGCATGCACCCCATGTACATGTTCAGTTCCAACCAGCAGCCCTTTGCTGCATGTCATTCCCCCTCTTTTCCCTTTCACGTCTAAGCTGTTATATCAAATAAAGGCATAACATTTAACAAAAAAGACAAAAAATTAAGTGCAGATTAGCATTTCAATTGTTAAGGCTCTACATTAGCTAGAGTCTTTTGAGAAAATTGGGTTTGCACGTTGATTCCTGTCACTGAAACAACTAGAAGGGCACTCTGAGAGGGCAGACATGTCCTATCTCACAATATTAATGCAGTGTGAGTTTTTCCATTCGGGAACCCATTTTTTCAGATTATTTGACACCGACATGAATGCAGCACAGATGTCTTGGTATCTCGCAGAGTTACCAAAAGTGAAAACTAATTTGTGAATCTGCTTTGTGAGTCTGATCCGCTCCAAAATGTAATGGGTTCTTCCTCTGCTCATGCTGCAGCCTTCCACCAAGTTTCAAGAAAATCGGGCGAGTAGTTCTTCTGTAGTCACCGCACCAAAACCATGAACTCCTAAATATTGGATATTTTCAGATTTATATTGAGTTTTGTTTGACAACAATTTGGAGTAGGTCTGCACAATATGAGCAAAATATGCAATAAGGTTGTTCACGTTAACGATATTACTTGCGATACATAAACAGATATTAAAGTGTTGTGAGGTCTGCTGGTTTCAGTAGTCTGCTATATACAACAAATTGCTTGTTGAATTTAAAACAAATGAAAGAAAATCATTTCCAACATTCTTTTACTGAACATGCTAAAAATTGAATTGAAAATGGAAGGCAGCACTAAAAAAACATTGACTGTTTCATTTGAAAATGCATTTTTCTACTGATATTTTCTTTCAAATAACACAAACAATCTCAGAGTGTCTTTCACGATGTCCTAACCTTTTGCGATGTTTATTGCACCAGATGATATCATGATGGTGATTTTAAAAAAAATGGTGTTGAGTTCAGAAAAAAGTGCAGAATTAACAGACCTGGCTGCAGAGCTTCAGTTAAAACTAGAAAAGTGACGTTATTTGTTTGGCTGCTGCTGCTGCTAGAAACCTCTGCAGACTTCTGGAGCATCCTGCCCCTCGACAGCTGACATGTTTGTGTCCAAGTCTGTTCTTTGGCTCTCTGGACTCACACAAAGTATATTTGTTGGGCTTTCCAGCAGCAGATTGCTGTGTGTGTGCCAGGGAAACGAACAACGTGCCAAAGTGTGATTTATGGTTGTGCATATTTGTGTTCATGCAACACTATCCTTCCTTCCTTCCTCCCTCCCTCCCTCCCTCCCTCGCTCCTCCAGTCGACATAGGAGAGATCCGGGAGCTGCGGTTGGGGAAGGGCTCCCGTGATTTTGAGCGCTATCCGGAGGAAGCCCGCAAACTGGACAACGCCCACTGCTTCATCGTGCTCTACGGCTTGGAGTTTCGGCTCAGGACGCTCAGTGTGGCTGGTCAGTGTTGTGTGTGTGTGTGTGTGTGTGTGTGTGTGTGTGTGTGTATAGTGTGTACTGTGAGTGTGTATGTGTGATGAAATTTCACTGCTACTGTTAAATTCCCTTCAGAGTTGTTAAAGGCCACACTACATCCCTTTTTCATTTGACCACTATCTTTTCTGCTAATTACTAATTTAATGCCATTCTATTTCTCTCCCTCTGACACTTTGTCAGAACACATTTATGTTAAATAAAGAGTCAAATTATGTGTTTTTAGGTTGTAGAATGTGGATAACAGCAATCTCTGATCTGCTTTATTCACTCAACAGAAGCTTTTTAAAGGACAAATATTACACATTGGGTCTCATGTTTGTAGTTTAGTTGTTATTTTCCCCCCAGTAATAATGACATTGTAGTCAAGATTGTTTCGTGAGATCTTGGGACACCGTAACGTCTCTGATATGGGTCAAGAAAAACGAGCAGTCGCACAATCAATTATTACCCATAGTGTTGTAGTGTGCGACACAGTATTCCTCAGGAATGAGGATTATTACTATCATTTCTTTCAGTTTTACCTCCAACCTCCTGTTGTTGTCCTTGGGTCAAATTTGACCCATTTTCTATATCAGAAATTTGGGATCTTTCAACCAAATTTTCCGAGAAAAGTAACGTGGATGGTTCTGTACAATGCTCTTCACAAGTAAAATAAATATTCAGTTTCCTACGTTCAATGAATTTGGTTGTTTTATTCAATTTAATAACATTTGAGAGAAATAAATTGATAAAAAGACGTTGAAAAAAGTGACATAAATGTCAGAAAAAGCTTTAAAAAATGTAAAAAGACACTTGGAAAAAGGACAAAGACATCAGATAGACAAAAACTGATAAAACAAAAACTGGGCTCTAGTGGTAGAGTGAGCGCCCGTATAAAGAGGCTCAGTCCTTGACGTAGAAGTTGAGGGTTTGATTCCGACCTGCGGCACTTTCCTGCATGTCATTCATCCTCTCTCTCTCTCTCTCTCTCTCTCTCTCTCTCTCTCTCTCTCTCTCTTTAATTTATAAGCTGTCATGTCACTAAAGGCTTAAATGCCAGAAAAAAGGGATAAAAACATCGGGGGGAAAGCAACAAAAGTGTAAAAAAAAAAAATAAATAAATATTTAATTTTAAATTTTGACCCAGAAAAACAAAAAGTTGCTTTATGTTCGATGGGAAGACAACACAAGGGTTAATCTGAATAACATGTTTCCAGATTTCTTTCTTTTTCTTTCTTTTTTTTACGATGATATCAGCATTATCCTAACTCATAAAATGTAAATGTACAAAACTGCAAAAATAGGACCCAAGTTCCAATAAATTGGGAATGGTATCTTAAATGAACTTTCAAATAACCATATGTTGTAGCTGTTTGTTCCTTATTAACTTGCAATCTGACAGTAGAAGGATTAGGAGTCGCCAGTCAGACATTTTGACAGTTTTCTTCCCCTCCCGTGTCGTCCATCTTTTATGTCTTTGCAGCCTTCAGTGAGGAGGAGGTCAACATGTGGATCACTGGTCTCAACTGGCTGATGGTTGACACTCAGAGAGCGCCCGCACCACAACAGATAGACAGGTGTGTGTCCATGTGTACCACTGTTGCACGTTGTCGTGACTTTAAAGGAATACTCCCCTGAATATCTTATCTGTTGAGTATCAAACACTTAGCTCAGGTAGGCTCTGAACAGTTTGCAGCGTGCTCCCAGTACGGAAACTACTAATCGATTTATTTGATTAGTTAATTAGCAAAAAATTCAGTTCAATTTTATTAGTATCAATCCATAACAAGAGTTATCTCAAGACACTTTACAGATAGAGTAGGTCTAGACCACACTATAATTTACAAGGACCCAAAAATTCTAGTAATTCCCCCAAGAGCAAGAATTTAGTGCAACAGTTGTGAGGAAAAACTCCCTTTTAGGGAGAAACCTGGGACAGACCCAGGCTCTTGGTAGGCGGTGTCTGATGGGGCCGGTTGGGGGTGTGATGAATAGTGGCGATAACCGTCACAAAAGATAATGAAACTAGAAAGGTGACTAGAAATAGAAGTTTTAGTAGTTCTTTGCATAGCAGGGCTCTGCAGGGTGTTACAGGGCACTGCAGGACTTTGCAGGGCACCACACAGCGTAGCAGGATGAAACAGGGCGTAGCATGATGTGTAGCAGGACCACGGCAACATCTGCAACCATGATTTTGGTGCCACCCTAATCCAAGGAAACATGCTGGGCGAAAAAGAACATAAGGACTCTGGGAATAACTCCCCAGAGCTAGATTAGTAACAAGCATTGTTATGACATGGATGCACACAAAAGGAAAGATAAAGGAGAGAGGAGCTTAGTGTGTCAAAGGAAGTTCCCCGGCAGTCTAAAACTATAACAGCATAATTAAGAGCTGCTGCAAGGCAGACCTGAACCAGTTCTACAAGGGTTGGTAGATGAGTCTAACAACTATGAAGAGAAGCAGAGAAAGGAAGGTGTGCTGTGTCTGAAGCTATACACCCTCCCCTGCCGGTCTAGGCAAACGCTGCAACTCCTCACGCCCTAACTATAGGCTTTATCAAAGAGGAGAGTTTGAAGTTTTCTCTTACATGTGGTGACGGTGCCTCCCGGACCCAGACCGGGAGCTGATTCCACAGGAGAGGAGCCTGATAGCTGAAGGCTCTGGCACCCATTCTACTTTTAGAGACTCTAGGAACCACAAGTAACCCTGCATTCTGGGAGCGCAGTGCTCTAGTGGGACAATAAGGCACTATGAGCTCTTTAAGATAAGATGGTGCTTGACCATTTAGAGCTTTGTAGGTCAGGAGAAGAATTTTATATTTAATCATGGATTTTATACAGGAGAATACAGGAGAAATATGATCTCTTTTCTGGATCAGCTGGAGAGTCTTAAGGGACTTATTTGAGCATCCTCATAATAAAGAATTACAGTAGTCCAGCCTGGAAGTAACAAATGCATGGACTAGTTTTTCAGCATTGTTTTGCGACATGGTGTTCTTAATTTTGGGAATGTTTCAAAGGTTTGTTTTAAGTGGGCGTTTAAAGAATATGTCCTGATCAAAAATAACTCCTAGATTTCTGACATTAGTGCTGGAGGCCAGGGCAATATCATCCAGAGTAATTGTATCTTTAGATTAGAGATGTTCCGATACCAATACCAGTATCGGTACCTCCTCCGATACTGCCTAAAACGCTAGTATAGGGATCAGGAAGTACTGGAGTTTGTACACTGATCCGATACCACGTAACTATGTTAAAGTAGTTTATTTATGTTGTTTTTCAGTTATAACTGACTGTCAAACTGGATGAAAAAAAAGTGGCATTTATTGTTTGGGTCATGTTTCACAAAGACCAAATCAACAAATAACATCGTATCACATCCATACAGATATAGTAGTATACAGCTGTTAAAACATAATAAAATATGTGGCCCACTGGTATCGGCTTAGTACTCGGTATCGAAAGTTAGTAGGAATTGGTATCGGGAAGCAAGAATTGGTATCGGACCATCTCTACTTTAGATAATGAAGTTCGGAGGTGTTTAGGGCCCAGCACGATAACTTCTTATTTTGTGTGTGTGTGTGTGTGTGTGTGTGTGTGTGTGTGTGTGTGTGTGTGTGTGTGTGTGTGTGTGTGTGTGTGTGTGTGTGTGTGTGTGTGTGTGTGTGTGTGTGTGTGTGTGTGTGTGTGTGTGTGTGTGTGTGTGTGTGTGTGTGTGTGTGTGTGTGTGTGTGTGTGTGTAAAAGTGATTTCCGGTTGCATCAAAAAAAGCGTTGACCTGGATTGGAAAGGGAGGTGCAGGTCGGAGGAGAAGACCAATATTTGTTTTGGGATTAAAATATTTACCCCAGATGAATGTGCGGAGGCAATTATGGCTCTTGTGGTTCAAGCAGGAGAACAGAGCAAGGCTGTCGATGTAATGTGAGCGAATGTAAGTTTGGAGACGGTCGGAGGAAATTAAATAGCTAAATGTGTCTGTTTATGACGGTTGTGTAAACTGGAGACTCATCAGCTTTCACTGGATTTGACGAATACAGACTCTTAGTATCTAGCTACGACCTGTTGCTTAAAGGGAAAGTCCAGAGTTTTGTGGGTGTATGAGGTACTTCTCCATAGTCAGTGTGTTAGCTGCAGTAGATGGAGGTCGGCTCACCCCAGTTTGGAGAAGCAGGCAGGCTTACCAACATATGATAATAAACAATGATAACATTGTTAAATGTCACGATAACAATATTTTCCATAAATAAATATCAAAGTGTACTTAGTTCTGCCTTTTTGCTGCTTTCAGTATTCTGCTAAAATAAAACAAATTGCTTGTTGAATTAAAAACAACTGATAGGAAATCATTTCCAAGGTTCTTTTATTAAACACATTTTGACATTGAATTAAAAAAAAGAACGACAGTTACATTTTAAAGTGCATTTTTCTACTGATATTTTCTTTCAACCAACACAAACAATCTTTGAGTGTCTTTCGTAATGTGGTTATTGCGCCAGTTGATATGACGATAAAAACAAAAACACTAAATAGTGTGAGATATTGTGTGTAAATTATAGCCCCATTATATAGCCGTTTTGTCCATCTCTGCTCTCTTCAAAGCCACCAGACTCCTATTGACAAAAACAGCTACTGCTGCGTCCATCGGTTAGTTAGTCAGTGTTATAACCCGAACTAATCCTTTAAAGTCACTTAATAATCAATCAACCTAAGAGATCGCGGCAGCGGTAGACGGAGCATCTCTTGTTTATTGCAAGGTAAAATTACTGTTAATCAATAATCCTCGCTGGTAAGGTCGGGTTGGCAGCCCCCTTTAATTAAATGTGGAGGGCAAAGCCATTAAAAAATGGGAGAGAAATCTAGGGCTGGGCTATATAGTGATATGTGAGGCTAGATATTGTCTTAGATTTTGGGTATCGTACTATTACACGTGTTGAATTTTCCTGGTTTAAAGGCTGCATTACAGTTAAATGTCATTTTTGGAACTAACCAGACTGTTATATTATTTGCCTCAGTTAGTCATTATTCCCACATTATTTCTGATTATTTATTGAAAATCTCATTGTGTAAATATTTTGTGAAAAGTCTATTGTCAACCCTTCAATATTGCCGCAATATCTACATCGAGGTATTTGGTCAAGAATATCATGATATTTGATTTTCTTCACATTGCCCAGCTCTAGAGGAAACAATGGAGAATATATATAGGTGGTTTCTTCATTGAATGTGTTTTTAATTTGAGTTTCAAGCAATGCTGTCACCAGTCACTCACATTTTCTCCAGGAAATGTGTGATTTCTATTTTTAATAATTCAAAGCAGGATTCTTGTGATAATCACTCCTTCTGCCACATGTTTTTTTCTCCTTCTCTCCATCCCTCCCTCTGTAGGTGGCTGAGGAAACAGTTTGAAGTCATGGACCGGAGCCACGAGGGCAGGTGGGTGACTCGCCACAAACACGTCAACACACAGTCAGAGCTTTCACATTCGCCTGTGATGGATGCTCATTGGCCGGCCTCTCGGACGCGTTCTCACTCCCAATTCGTAAAATACTGATGCTTGGTCAGTGTCTACGACGAAAAAAATCACCCTTAAGCGTCTATGGAGCTCACCTGGCAGGGCAGCAACTTTACCGCGGTGCTGTCAGGTGACGTAGTATTAAGAGCAACGGTAACAAGGAGTATGAAAGACCAAAAATCTGGGTAAGGAGGTTGGTTGGGGTGGTGGATGGGTCAAACAACACAGGAGACCGGGGGTCCTGTCCCGTTCCGGTGCCGTGTGTCACTAAGAAACACATTTTGTAACCCCACTCACAATCCGAAATCTAGGGACAGGACTGCTCCGTGCCGCCGGAAATTTGTGTTGTAATTTTATACTCCGGTGGATTTCTGCGGACTATGGTTACCTGCTCCTCAGATCTCTGCAGGGTAAATCCAGACTAGACTATCGGTCCAATCTGAGTTTTCTGTTGCACGACTAAAACAACTTTTGAACAAGTTCTTTCCCGAGACTATTTTGCAGAAGCACCGTGGCTCCGTGCGGCGCTCAGCACCGCCAAAGACGATTGTGATTGGTTTAAAGAAATGTCAATAAACCAGACCACGTTTTTCTCCCATCCGGAATGCTGTTTGGACTTGCCAGACCCTCCTCCACATTGCTGTGAAAGAAGGTCTGGCAATGCGAGACTATCCGAAACCTAATTGTACCGATCTTGTGCCGCATGTCAGTTAAACGCCCGTCCTGCCCCAGAGCGTCTAAAAGTAACACCAAGAGTCTCAACCAAGCGCGTCTAAATATGTCACTAAAGGAGACTTTTTGCGTCAATAACAAAACGCCAAAGGCACCTGACCAAGCGCCACTTTTTGACGCGCTGGGAGTGAGAATGTGTCTCAGCAGGTGGAACGTGGAGGTGAAACCAGATCCAGATGTCATCAAAGAGCGTGTTGGACCCCTTTCCTAGAGGGGTCTGCCATGACCTTAACCTGCACACATCGCACACGTTCTCTGTCTGTTTCTCACTGGTGCTCGCATTAATAAGTCCAGGCTTCTGTTTTGGGTGGAAGCTGCTCCAGGACAAACAGCCTGCCACCGCCTGATAAGGGGCAGGAAGTGATGCGATGGGCTGGGAGAGGGCAACTTCCTGTCTCCTGTGAAAATAGTAACAGTAGCTAGACAGAGGGAAGCGGGCGGGAGACGAATCAGACCGGGCAGGGAGGGAGGTCATTGACCCCAAATGATCCTCTCAGAGCATTGACCTGGATTATCGTTCTGCATTTACCTGCTTTTCTCACTTCCTTCCTCATTCTCTTACTGACGGCTGCGTGTGTTTTGTTAATCAGTATAAGTAGTTATCCATGTGCTGTTTCTCCGAGAGAAAAAAAAAAGGATGTCCAGGTAAAGAGTTAAACAACTCAACAGAAGCAACTGCAGCAACGTCCGTGCAAATCTTTCCTTGATTAAAAACCAAAAACAATCTCACCACGTGGCCCTCTTATTAGCTGTTCTGGAGCTTTTTAATGGAGCTACTTAATGCACCTTAATGCTGAGATCCCAGTATTTATCTCAACAAATAAAGCTTATTTCCTTTTAAATGTTCCTAATGTGTACTATAAAAGTAATAGTGAGACTGGATTCTTTTTATTTGTACGCCCCTAAACTGTGGAACAAACTACTTCTGAATAATAGAAAGGTATTTTTAAAAATAAATTAAATTAAATAGCTATCATTTTAATCTGTGGCCTCAAATTCTGACTAATGTTGTGCCTTTCTTAGTTTCTGAGTGTTAAGCATTGTTTTCTATAATCAAAATCTTTATGAAAAGGTACTTGCATAGACAGTAACTCTTTGCAGTTGATTCGGAGGAGTTGGTGCTAGAATAACGCCAGGTTTATCCTTTAAGCCAGTGGTTCTGAAGCTTTTTTTAATAATGTACCCCCTTTAAACAGTTTTCTTAAAGGTCCCATGGCATGAAAATTTCACTTTATTAGGTTTTTTTAACATATTATATAATATTTAGCAAAAAATGTCACTTCCCCCCCTGCAGTCCTCCAAAGTACCCTTAGGGGTACACATACCCCCATTTGAGAAACACAGCTTTAAGCGATGAGACAGAGTAGAGTAATAGTGTATAAATCTGGACCGAGCCTTTCCTCCGTGTCCAGGACAAGACATGTCACTGTCTAACCTCTGACCCTAGACTGTGAAAGCTTTGTTTAATGCTCTCTCTCCGCCTGGAAATCTAGAATCATGACATCGACAGTAGAGCTTCAAACCATACAGCGCCATCTCCTGGTTCTTTAAATATTCTAAATGTACCTTCCCTCTCTCGTTTTTTTTTTTCAGCATCACAGTGAAGGATGTGAAAGCTCTGCTGCCTCAGGTCAACTACAGAGTCCCCAACATGCGCTTTCTCAAAGACAAGCTGCAGGTCAGAGCAGAATAGCAGTCTTTGTGTTTCCGCCTACAGCTCCTGCTAGGGGTGGGGAAAGAAATCCATACTGCATAGTATTGTAATATCTTCCATGGCGATACTGTATCCATCTTCTATTATATAAATTACACATGACTTTTTGTAGTCCCGAGGCTGGAAGCAAACAGTAGCACATTTGACAACTTTTTCTTGTATAAGTTACATAATTGTTCAAAAACACCTGCAGTAGCACAGCAGTACATACCTGTTTGCATTTAATTGAGGTGGACTAGTTTTTCAGGTGCATGCAACATTTATGGAAGGTTTTCTTCTGGGAAAATCCTATTTTACAGCAACAACATTTTAGGTAAGATGAACAAACAGAGAAATGTTACTTTTTTTAGATAGAACGTATATGTTGATATCATTTTGAATTTGAAAAAAAAGTAATAAATTGCAATATATTGCAGAATATCGCAAAATGTGTAACATTGCAGTAATATCAAGTGACACAAGTATTGTGATAATATCCTATCGTGGGGCTTCTGGTGATTTCCCGCCTCTAGCTCCTGTGCCTATTTGAATGTCGTCTCCTGGATGTTCGGACGTGAGCACAACTCTGTTTTATGTCACACTAGCTCTCATCCTCACTGTTTTTAATCAGGAGGTGGAGGCCAGGAGCGAGCTGTCGTACCCCAACTTCTCGCAGCTCTACAGAACGCTGATGTTTGACCAACAGAAGAGTGTGAGTCACTTTTGGGTTTGCACACTCACACTGTCGTGGAAGAAGTACTCAAATCCTTTACATAATAAAAGTAGTTGTATCACAATAGGACCATATATGGGGTTGGGCATTGCTTGGAATAATTCTGGAGTTGAAGTGGGGCACATGCTTATTTCACAAATAAGAGGACATTTTTATTTTGATTCAATAGTGATCTACAGTTTTTCTGGGCTTTTTCAACGTGAAATAAAGCCCCATTTGAGCGCCACTTACTGCAAGCGTCCGGCTGCTTCGGAAACCAAAACTTGTGCATGTTAAAGCATGTTAACGTAACTTTAACGTCAGTTACATTCAAGCCATTGCCAGATAAGTTGCTACAAAGCTAATTAAGACTATCAGCTCCACACAGCTCTGTGTATTCCTCAGTATGACTATTTTCAGAAGATTGTGGCATCCGGCGACTTTACTGCGCAGAAACTCCTCCTCGGCTACTAGCAACTGCGTGGGGGAGGGGTGGGGGCTGTGCGTGATCACATAAGACTTGTATCATGTGGACGCGCCAACAGTTTTGTTGTCATTACTTAGAATTCCTCATGGGGGAGACAGAAACTACGCACTATTTCTTTTAAATTTGGCACCAATCATCATATTTGAAACCAAACGATTCCAATAAAGTTACGATTCTAATGGAGTTGTAATTTTCTGAATGATTCCAGTTAGGGCTGCGCGATATGGAGAAAATCAAATATCACAATGTTTTTTACCAAATACCTTGATATTGATACCGCAACGATATTCTAGTGTTGACTAATGGTGCTTTCACAAAAGATTTTTGATAAATAATCATCAGTAAGGTGGATATAATGAATAAGTGGGTAAAGGCAAATAATAGAACAGTTACAGTCTGGTAAGATCAGAAAATGACATCACTTTACAGTAATGCAGCCTTTAAAACCAGGAAAAGACAACACTTATGCCATATTACAATATTACGATATCCAAAATCTAAGACGATATCTTGCCTCATTTCACGATATCGATATATAAATAAATAAAGTGGGAATCGATTCTCAATGACCAATTCTAACCATGTATTTGTGTTATTACAAGGTTTAGTTCCATAATTACGAATCGTGTACACCTTATGTTTATGCTTACCAATATTTAAATGCATGCATTTTCATTTTTTAAGGCAGTTAAATTGCTGTAAATTTATGTTCCCTAGGACATGAAAATCAAAAAGCAGACTCTGGGAAAGTGTTTGAGTTGTCTGATCCTTCACATTGAACATCAACTCTGCACTCAAAGTGCAACTCATTTATATAACTGACAAAAAATGAATGCCGACTGGATGCTTACAGCTGGATTTATGCAACTCAAGCAAGTTTCAAAATGGTTCAACAGGGATTTCAACTTCATGCGATTTGTAGTAAAAATGAAGCAAAACCACCAAAATCGTCCTTTTAATAAATAAATAATGATGAAATAAAATCCCAAAATTGGAGATAGATTTTTTCAGAGATAAAATAATTATACCCAAAAGCAGCAATATTAAGTCTGACTCTGCGACATAACCAGTAATATCAGCCATTAGATTGATGCCATTTCCCTCTGAGATGTACAGTAGTTTAAAGTTAAGTTTAAAGTCTCCCATTATGCAATAGTACAGTTTGTGTACATCCCAATCCCACTTCAGTACTGTATTTAAGTACTTCTGCACTCGTGCCACACCATGCTCACTGTTTATGCTTCACCTTGCTCCCTCCCACCTGTCCATCACCTGGTTCCTCCCCTTCTGTTCCCAGATTATTGAGCAGCTGGAGCTCTCCTTCCCTCTGCGGTGAGTCCTTCCACCTTCACCTCCACTACCTTCTCTTCCGCTTCCTCATTGTCCACTCCCTCGTCTTCACGTCCCCCTAACTGTTGTCCACATCTCCAATTTCTCTTTAACACCCTAAATGGATAGTGTGGATCTTTTAAAGTGGTGCTGTATGAGTTACTTCTCCATAGTCAGTGTATTGGTAGTCTTATGGAAGATATTACTTTTCTGGTGTTGTTCAGGTCCTGCTGAAAATACCACCGGGTGTCCCTCATTTTGGCCGATGCCTGTCACCTTCTGCTTTTTTTGTGTGCAATTTATAAGGATTAAGATTAACTGCTCCTCAGGTCTCTGCAGGGTAAATCCAGACAGTTAGCTAGACTATCTGTCCAATCTGAGTTTCCTGTTGCACGACTAAAACAACTTTTGAACGTGCACACTTCACCAAAACAAGTTCCTTCCTGAGGCCATTTTGCAGAAACACCGTTGCTCCGTCTGCCGCTTAGCGCCGCCCAAGACATTTGTGATTGATTTAAAAAATTGCCAATAAATCGGAGCACGTTTTTCTCCCATCGTGGAACGCTGTGTGGACTCGCCAGACCTTCCTCTGCAGTGCTGTGGAGGAAAGTCTGGCTATGTGGGACTAGTGCACTAACTACAGTAGACGGTGGTCTGCACGCCTTCAGTTTGGAGTACTGACACATACGATAAGTAGTGCACTACTGTGGACGGGGGCAGCAGCTAAATGTATATTCCTATATTAGTTTAAGTGAACGCTATATTTAGAGTATTTCCAGTGCTTTACCTTGCTGTGAGACAGCCCTTTACGATGTGGGAACTGAAGCAGTTACCTCTGCTCTCTTCAAAGCCACCAGACTCCTTTGTCATTTTAAACATTAGAGTTGCTGCTCTACCGCTGCCTCCACCATTAGTTAGTTTGTGTGATTGTGCAACATTGGTGAATCTAAACTAACCCTTTAAAGTCGTACAATAACACAAACTAACTAACCGATGGAGGCAGCAGTATGCCCGCAACTATTTTGCAGAGGGACCGTTGCTTAGCACCGCCCAAGACGATTGTGATCGGTTTAAAGAAATGCCAATAAACCAGAGCACTGTTTTGTGATTAACAAACCATTATTTTAATTGAGTAGGTAAAGAAAAGCATATAACTGTTTCTATGAACCTTGGCTACAAATCAATCCTCCAGGCCAGTCAGTTGTCTTGGCCACTGTATTGCATTTGTATTGTATTGTATTTTGTTGTTGGGTTCATCTCCAAGGATGGAGCTTGTGCATTCAATGTTATCATCTTATCAACTATAGTAGCTGCAGGTTGTCTGATTAAGGAATAATAAGGTACAGTCTTCCATTCTGTCCCTAAATATAAACTACCTGTATAAAACGTGTTCTGCAAGGTAAAATGAGTCTGGAGGCTTTGAAGAGAGCAGAGGTAACTGCTTCAGTTCCCCGTCGTAAAAGGGCTGTCTGACAGCAAGGTAAAGTGGTGAAAGTATTCTAAATATAGTGTACACTTAAACTGATATAGATGTTTTATGTGTCTATAATGCATTTAGCTGCTGCCCCGTCCATAGGACAACATTGCTTAGCTTCTGTGTCGGTACGCCTGCCTGCTTCTCCAAACTGGGAGCAAGCTGACCGCCATCTACTGCAGCTAACATACTGACTATGGAGAAGTACCTCATACAACAACACACGTCAAAAAATCTGAACTATCCCTTTAAGAGAGATTTAGGCTTTTAAGAAAGTGAACCATTTCCATGTGTTTTGCCATTTTAATGGTACTTAAATGTTTTTTTTTTCTTGGCTGTCTAGATGTGAAACATTTAACGTTATGGAACATTAACCTTTGAAACTGGCATAAATAGAATTGGCATAGGTATTAGAGTAACAAGGTTAGTTGCCAGACAGACATTTGTATGTTAATGTGTCCCGTCTCCTCTCTCATTTAGTTGAACTTTTCTTTACCTTTCCCTCCTCGGCCGTCTGACATCTTGAAAACCGTTGTGTTCGCAGGAATGTGGACAGACCGGAGCTTTGTCAAATCTCCCTCTACGACTTCCAGAAGTTTTTACAGATGGACCAGAAGGTACGGAGCAGACTCATCGGCCGTCAGCACAACACACTATTCAATTGAATTCTTTATTTCAGACTCACCGGTCTATATCACTATACAAATATGTACAAGGGGCAATTAGTCAAGAGAAGCTACAGACAACAGACAGACATTACATACATACATACATACATTACATACATTACATACATTACATACATACATACATACATACATACATACATACAGCACACAGAATCCAAATTAGAAAGCCTTTATTGTGGGGTGACCTCTAGCTCACCCAGTAGAGTGTGAGGCCTTGGCAGCTGCCTGGGTTCCAATCTGACCCGTGGCCTTTTGCTGCATGTTGTCCCTCCTCTCTCTCCTTATCCATCAATTAAAGGCCATAAAAACAAAAAATAATCTTTAAAAAAAGAAAGCCTTTATTGTCCTTGCATAGGAATGCAACGAAATTAGTTGTGGTAATCAGGTGATGCATTCCAACATAAAAAACATTAAAAAATAAAAAACACAACACACAGGCCATTTAGTGGTATAATAATACAAGTAAGGAAATATATTATGCAATGCAATAATGCAAGTGCTTAGTGGATTGCAGTATGGCAGTGATTACTTGATTCTTTTGTTTATCAAGTGTTTTGATGGCTGTAGGAAAAAAAGGTTGAGTCTAGTGGTCTGAGTTCTGGCATCTCTGTAGCGTCTGTCTGACGGTAACAGTTGAAAGAGTGGATGACCAGGGTGTGAGGTATCTTTAATGATGGTTTTTGCTGCATTGATGTAGTGTGGAGTGGCAAGTTCTTCCAAGGAAGGCAGGGAGCAGCCGGTTATCTTTCCTGCAGTCTTGATGAGCCTTTGCCGAGCGCTCTTGTCCAGCCTACATACCACCCCGAGATACAGAATATCAAACGCTCTCAATGGTTCCCCGGTAGAACGCCACTAGCAGCTTCCTCTCGACATGGTTCCTTCTGAGCACTCTGAGGACGGGAAGTTTCTGTTGAGCTCTTTTTAGTGACATCCATTGCTGTGTTTGATGACCAGGACAGGTCATGAGAGATATGGACACCCAGGAATTTGAAAGTCTGCACATATACTTCATTAATGCAAAGGGGGACGGTCCTGACGCTTCTTCCGGTAGTCCAGTACCATCTCTTTTGTTTTAGTGGTGTTCAGGTAAGGTTAGCAGTTTGACAGCCTCTGTACCTTTCTGTTTCTGTTTTTCACTGTGGTGCTGTGAAACCAGCAGATAAAAGAAGAATTCATAAGGCTTAATATAAAAGATTGATGTTGAAAAATATGGTGTTTTTTGAAAATGAAACCATGTAAACCTATTCTGGTACAACCTCAAAATCCAATTACAAACCTGAAAATGAGCAGAATATGGGCACTTTAACACTGAATTCAAGGTGATCATCAAAAATGGTACCTAAATATTTATACAATTATACCATTTCAACTTTTCATTGTGAATATAGAACTCCCTGGCTGCAAGTTTATAGCGTCTAAAATCAATGAAAAGTTCCTTGGTTTTTGAGATATTTGTATAGAGCGGAATACAGTAGGATCAAAGGTTTTAACATAATCTGTGCACATGTGGTATTTGCGTGCCCGCCATGTTGGCTTGTGCGTTCAGTCTGCAACGCTGCTGCACACAAAAAACTGCTCTGTGCTCACTTCTTTCTCCTGCTCGTCGCAGGAGTCGTGGGCGTCGGATCTGAGTCGTGTCAGAGAGTTCCTCACCGGGTACATGGGGGTGGGGCCGCAGCCTGATCCCATGCTACAACTGGATGAGGTGAAACAAAGACACAGCTGGAATTAACTTGTGCAGATTTTTCTTTTCGGCCTTACAGTCTGATCGTGTTTCTTTGTATTTCTAGTTCCTTACGTTCCTGTTCTCTAAAGAGAACTCTGTGTCCGACCCTCTGCTCTCAGCTGTTGTTGCTGATGACATGAAAAGGCCACTGTCTCAGTACTGGATCTCCTCTTCACACAACACGTAGGTCTCAACGTTTGTGTCTCAAATCATATCTTTTTCTCAGGAGTCCCCATACTGTCTACAAAGATCTTGTTATTGTACTTAAAGGAGCTTTAGGGAAATAATGGTGCTTTAAACACTCCACATTTTGAAAAGCCTGCTTATTTTCTGTCTTATTAAGCCCAGTTCAAAACAAAGATTTGTGGCAAGATGATTTGAAACTTGCAACTACTTGCAACGCATCGGTCTGCAGCGTTCTAAAACCTGCCGGTTCACACCAATGCAACAAGGCGGTGTTTCATCCCCAATGGAAAGACTCTTTGTACTTCTAACTTCAGGCTCCCAGGCTTTTTGTGGCTAAATATGAATGTGGATAACGTCAGTGATAATGAGCTGCTTGCTAAAGTTACATTTCTAGTGATGAACCTGATTCACAGTTTTTTTTTTTTGTCTTTCTCTAGGGTTAGGTTACGTTCTACGTTTTTATTTTTTATAGTTTGTAGACGACGTTCTAAAACCAGCCTTGAACGCGAACAGCTCTTGACGCTCTAAAACGGTTTTGTCTCATCGTAAATCTTTGGTCTGAACTGGGCTTTAAGAGCCAAATGAAAGGATTAATTTCTTCAGTGTGTCCAATATTAACAAATAGCTCAGCCTAGCCTAATGTAGCACAGAAACTGGAAGCCCCAGTGATCCAAATCTGTCTTAATCATATGTTGCGTACGTACTGTATGTGTGTTTAACATTTTTAGATAGAAATGATTAGCAGTTAGTTGCACGTTGCAGCTTTATATACTTTTGTAACTCAGAACAAAGGCCCAGCTAGTTCTTCTTGAATGTAAGAATGACTGAATTAATGCTAACTGCAAAATAAAATCTGTAAGTAACAGTTTTTGTTGGTTTATCAAGGTTTTTTTTTTTTTGAAAAAGACTAACCGTTTCCCCTGTTTGGTCTTTAAACCAAACCCGTCACGTTTATATTGAGCGTAATGCTGAAACAATTGACTGAACAAAAAGAAAATTCAAAAACAACATTGACTCAACGACTGAATCAACTTTTTTAGGCCAAATGTTCTCTGATTGTTCCTTTTCAAATGAGAGGATTTTCTCAGTTTTATACCATTTGAAATTGCATTTTTTTAAAGCATTTTTCGGACTCAAATGATTAAAGAGGAAATAACAGACATTCTGTAATAATCAATATTAGAAACTAACATTAGATTGAATGCAAAACATGAAAATGAAACGAAAATCTAACTCTCAGTGAGACCGCAAATCTTCTCAAATGACATTAAAGCATCACTACTCTTCTGAATTTGTTTCCATGTTGTTGTTCCCCCAGCTACCTGACAGGTGACCAGTTTTCCAGTGAATCATCTCTAGAAGCCTACGCCCGCTGCCTCCGGATGGGCTGCCGCTGCATTGAACGTAAGAGTCTCCAACATTTGATTCTTACTTACAAGAAAGTGTTAGTTTTAATCAGAAGTCCACTGGGCCTTGGGCAGGGCAATACAACCATATCGAATTATAAGGCTAGATATTGTCTTACATTTCAGAAATCATAATATCCTGATAAGACACAAGTCTTTATCTTGTTTTAAAGGCTGCCTCACAGTGATGTAATTTTCTGACCTAGTAGCTGCTTTATTATTTGCCTTTTATCCTTTTTATGTACCACATTATTTATGATTATGTATCAAAACTCTAATTGTGTTAAAATTGTGCATACAGTAGTTTCTGTCTTCCCCATGAGGAATTCTAAGTAATGACGACGAAACTGTTGGCGCCTCCACACCGCGGTCACTGTAGGCTCCCCTAGTATTCATGTTGCCCGGTTAGTTTCTGACCTTTAACCATTCACTTGAATAGGAAGTGTGTCCAAACTTCTGACTGGTACTGTATTTGATAAATATTGTGAAATATGACTTTCTCCATATGGCCCACTGTTACTGTGAAGCTGAGGATATTTAGCTGCTCATCAAATGTGTGGTTTTCTGATCTCAGTGGACTGCTGGGACGGACCTGACGACCTGCCGATCATCTACCACGGCCACACGTTAACCTCCAAGATCAAATTCCTGGATGTGCTGCATACCATCAAAGAGCACGCCTTCGTCACGTCGGAGTAAGTTTGGAGCTGGTTTTCATCGTGTTGAGATATGTTAACTGGGTTCGTCAGGTCAAACCGGTCTGGGTGACGATGCCAGTGCTGTCCCAACTTCATCATAACACAAAGTGTTTTGGTACTCATTAAGGCTGGGGCGATATGCTTTTGTCCCGATTCGATTCTTCCGCGATACATGGGTGCCGATTGGATTTCAATTTTTATTGATTGCCATTCTAGAAGTAATGCAATCCAATAGTATTGAATTTTGCGATTTTCTTTTCCTTCTTTAACAAAAAACCAAAGTTTGAATGTTACACTTAAACAACATATCATGAGACATTTTTAAAAACAAATTGTTTTCTGAGAAGAATGCATGTCACAAGTCAGTCCGCATGACATTTCTTTCATTTGTAAAGAACGACATAACATGGATTTTTCTGCATTTTCTGATTTTGCTCAGTTTTCTAGAAATGGATATGATGTAGTCACTGTTGGCATTACCGTAAAAACAGAAAATATTTAGGTGAATCGTTGGTAAAAAAAAATATTACTTAAAAAATATTAATATTAAAAATTACAATTTTGTGGCCAGTTTGGATCAGTGGTAGTGCAGGCGCACATGTACTTAGAGGTTTATGCCTTGACGCAGAGGTCCAGGGTTCAAATCCGACCCGTGAGGATTTTCTGCGTCTCCCCCTCTCACCTAGCTGTCCCGTCAAAAATTAAAGGCAGAAAAGCCCAATAAATGATCTTAAATGACCTAGTATTCATGTTGCCTGGTTAGTTTGAGACATCCAACCACCAACCTGCTGTTGTGCCTGTGTAGGTATCCTGTGATCTTGTCCATCGAGGACCACTGCAGCGTGGTCCAGCAGAGGAATATGGCCACACACTTTAAGAAGGTGTTTGGAGATCTGCTGCTCACCAAGCCCGTCGATAACAACGCCGAGGAGCTTCCCTCACCCTACCAGCTCCGCAGGAAGATCCTCATCAAGGTACACAGACAATCACACACCTATGTAGCAAACCATATCGGACACAGCATCTTTCAAAGTCAGCAGTGTAAAATTGAACATGTTATAGTAAGGCAACGGACACAGAGCCGCAGAAAGTGATTTTGAGAGAAGGTGCAGACTCAGCATAGGTTTTAGGTAGGGCCGGTGTCTCCAGGTCAGTTGGTCAATTGGTTGGTCGATTTGCTCTCTTGTACGACCAAATTCTCATTGGTCGGACAGCCGCTGGTTTTAATTTCACAAGGTTGCCTGTCAACCAAAGCATTTTGTCCCAGCTGAAAATGCTCTTCTGAAAACACGCTGGAAGAGCTAGAGTGCTTAGGAGCTTATGGGTCGGCAACGTTAGGGTTAGGGTACTTGTTCTAAATGAAGGGAAGTGCTGAAGCACGCAGATAGATAAGAAAGATACATACGGTCCAGCAGTGTTAATTTCTCCTACTCCGTTGTTATTATTCAGCACTTGCACATGACTGTTGGTCTTTGTGTTGTTATTTGTCCCACCCCTCCTCCACAGTGATTGGAAGGCTGGGCACACTTTACTGGGTGAGCTAGAGGACTCCCCCCACGAGCATGATGTCTGACCTCCATAAAAACATGATGCATGAGTGAAAGTTGGTCAGAAATTCCAACACGGTGCAGGCATGCATTAAAACACTCCCACATTCAACAGTGTGTTTTAAAACGTTTCTTCACTATGTCACAGCACAAGAAACTGGTGGAAGGCACGCTTTATGAAGAGGTGACTTCAGCCAGCTACTCTGAAAACGACATCAGCAACTCTCGGAAGAACGGCATCCTTTACCTGGAAGACCCCATTGACCACGTGCGTGATTTCTTATATACATCAATTCTATAGTCCGTGTAGTGTGTGTGTTACTGACATGTTTCTGATTCACAGACGTGGACTCCACACTATTTTGTCCTAACCAGTAATAAGATTTACTACTCGGAGGAGACGTCTCACTACCAGACAGCTGAAGAAGAGGAGGACGAGGAAGGAAAAGAGGTGATTATAATGAGGACAAATAATTTGAAGCAGTGGTGGAAAGGAGGACACTGACCCCCCAAATCCATGTCAATGCAATGAATGTCAGACTAACTGACATGTGATGTGCATTCGTCTTAGAAAACAAGAAGTTTTGGGTACCTGGGTAGCTCATCTGGTAAAGCGTGTGCCCATATATAGAGGTTTACTCCTCGACGCAGCGGGCGTGGGTTCGGCTCCAACCTGTGGCCCCTTTGCTGCATGTCATTCCCTTTCTCATTGAATAAAGGCCTAAAATGTCCCAAAAAACTACCTTAAAACAAAAAACATTAGTTTTTAGAAATGTCTCATGATATATTGTCTCTAGAAGTGTATTACTCAGCTTTTGTTTTCGTTAAAGAAGAAAAAGTAAGTCAAAATAACCAATACTATCAAATTGGAATAAATAAAAACTGCAGTATAATGCATCTTGAAAGAATCATATCAGGGACAGGGATATCATTCCAGCCCTGTATTTCAGTAGGTTGTACATTGTTATTTGCCACTTGTATATACATTTAAACATGCTTTCCTGTGTATATTTTTGGAATCTATTTTTCTATCCTATTTAATATTTCTTTTGTATGTGTGCTGCGTGTCTTATATTTGCTGCTGGAGCACTGACATTTTGCATTAGTCAAGTACAGACCATGCTCACTCCTACTTTCCTGTTCTTGGTCAGGAGTGTAACAACAACGAGCAGCACTGTGCGGAGCGCTGGTTCCACGGCAAGCTGGGCGGAGGCCGCGACGGCCGACAGGTTGCGGAGAAGCTCCTGCAGGAGTACTGCGAGGGCGGGGCCAAAGACGGCACCTTCCTGGTCCGGGAGAGTGAGACGTTTGTGGGGGACTACACCCTCTCGTTCTGGTTGGTAACACTCAACGGGACTACTCCTACAAGTGATAACCTTCAGCTGTCAGTGGAGACGAGAAAACCGATTTAAAATTTAGAATGTAAGCAGAGTTAAAGGGAATGTAGAAACACATTTATAAAGTTATTGGGGAGAGTTGGGAGACAAACTGTTTCAACATTTGTTCAAATTTAGTTTTGAAGTGAACTGACCATGAAATGAATAAGAATAAAATTGAAAGATTGATAATTTGTCACAAAATCTTTTTTTATTTATTGCATTGGAAAGCCACTTAAAAATCTAATATTTGGGGCGTTTTGGTAGCTCACCTGGTTGAGCATGGCCCCATGTAAGGCTCGGTCCTTACCGCAGTGACCTGGATTGGATTCCAACCTGCGGCCCTTTGCTACATGTCTTCCCCCTCTCTCTTCCTCCTGTCCTGTTGACAGCTGTCCTATCCATTACAGGCCAAAGAAATAATCTTTAAAAATCAAATATTTGCCATTTGATCAAATGCACCACAGGTCATCCAGTACATCTGTCCCTTGTCTGGCAACTCATATTGTCAATGAATCAATAACTAAATATTATTGAGAATAAAATAAAAATTTTCTCAGCAGTTTGATTTACATTCCTGTTTCTGAAGCTTACAAGCTTCAAGCTTTATCTTATTATTATGGAAGATTACTAGAAATCAACGTACTAACTCCTCCTCTTCCAGGCGCTCCGGTCGAGTCCAGCACTGCAGGATCCATTCACGGCAGGAGTCCGGCTCCACGCGCTTCTACTTGACCGACAATCTGGTGTTTGACAGCCTCTACCGCCTCATCTGCCACTACCGAGACACGCCGCTGCGCTGCAACGAGTTTGAGATGAGGCTGGGCAGCCCCGTGCCTCAGCCCAACGCCCACGAGAGCCGAGAGTGAGTCTGGCTCTCGCCTTTGATTTATGTGAAAGTAAAGGGGAAAAAAAGTTCAGCAATTACTGAATAGAATAGCTTTGTGTTCTCCAGGTGGTACCACTCCAGTCTGTCCCGTGTTCAGGCTGAACACATGCTGATGCGTGTCCCCCGAGACGGAGCTTTCTTGGTTCGAAAACGCAGCGAACACAACTCCTACGCCATCTCCTTCAGGTAGAAAAAAACAACGACAACATTGATTTAAAGAGCCCTTATTATATTCCTTTTCAGTATCATATTTGTCCTCGTGGGGTCTACTAGAACAGGTTTACAGTTGAGGAATTTTAAACAGGAATGAAAAAAAGGAGAGAAAGCTGTTGGAGAGAAAGCTACCCTGGAAATCCAGAGTTTCTAATCCAGAGAATTAGAATTTACTCAGCGAGTTACTCTGGAGTAATGAGTAATTGAGTAATGCTGCTCATTAACTATGCCCTTGTAGCCGAACTGCACCAATCACATCGGTGTATCTGATATAGGCGGGGACAGAGGCGAGCTGAACAGATTACGGCAGTCTAATCTACTATTTAGATCCGCTGGTTGCTAAGCGTATGGGGCTCTGGATACGTGTGTTGTTGTGATTGGTCGCAGTGTTATCCAATTGCGTGCAGTGAGATTTTCAAATGCACGCTTGGTGCCGTTCCTCGAGATGGGCAACTTTCATTACTCAAAGCCAGACCCTTAATCTTTTGGATTTGGGTCTGGATTTCCAGGCTAAGAGAAAGCCTAATTTGTGTCTTTACACATCTATTTCATACACAAACATTCATACAGCACACAAAAATGTAGGGAAAAGCATAATAGGGGCTCTTTAAAAATGTGTCTTTTTGTTTTAGTGGCTAATTTTCTTCCTGTGTCCATCATCCGTCTGCAGGGCGGAGGGGAAGATCAAACACTGTCGTATCCAGCAGGAGGGCCGTCTCTTCATGTTGGGCAGCTCGGCAGAGTTTGAGAGTCTGGTCGATCTCGTCAGCTACTACGAGAAGCATCCTCTGTACCGCAAGATGAGGCTCCGCTACCCTATCAACGAGGACACTCTGGACCGCATGGGCACCACGGTGAGAGACACACACACACACACACACATGGTTTTTCCAAACCGAAAAACTAAATGCATGTTTTGGCAGTCTGTTGGCCTATTATGATATATTTTATTTAATGTTTTTTATTTCACAAGTGAATGTTTGAAGTCTTTGCTCGATAAAAGACATAAAGATGTGGATGAATTATATCAATAAAATGTGACTTCCAGATTATTGGAGAATGTCGTTGCAGTGCAGCCTTTTCCAGTCAATTAAATAAAATCAGTACTCAGGCAAATATTATCATGTAATTTTTAACCCCACCTTTATCACCAAAAAGGGGATTTTATTTATGTGCAGTGAATAAAATGTAGGTTAACACTGAATGAGTATTCTTGTGTGTATTGTTACATGTATCGTTAGTCTTTTGTGGAACCAAACCTACTGTATGGAGGGTTGGTTAGTAAATTTGGTACCCCTAAAATCTCATGTGGCCCCTCCATTTCAAATGGTCTAGAATCACTACTGTTGAAGATTGCCGCTGTAAACACTTCATCCATTTATTCAGAAACATTTCACATTACATCAACTCTGACAGCAGCATTACTCTACGGGAGAAACCAGTATTTGTTGTTTGTTTGTCAGGAGCTTGACTACGGGGCGCTGTATGAGGTCCGCACGCCTCACTTCTACGTGGAGGCCAATAAGATGCCCTCTGCCCGGGTAAGTGAGAGTGTTTGTACTGCAGACATTCAGTTCAATCTGTGTGTTGTTGTTGTTGTTGTTGTTGTTATTATTATTCTTATTCAATCGTCATTTAGGAAATGATTAGCAGATTTGAATACCTGTAAAGCTACTATGGATATACTTTTGTTGATAATCAGCAGCCTATATAGCAGTACAACAAGTACAAGTTAGTTCATATTTGCATTCAACATTGTACTGTAAAAGCAGAAATATAAGTGGAGTGTAATCATTTAAAGTGTAGATAGTAAAGTTACTGATACTGAAGAGGAGTTTAGTTTCACTGTTGGATGAAACTCCAGCGTCTGCGGTGGGAGTGATTTTCATGCTTTGATTAGTTAAAACGGATGATGGGGGGGGTGGGGAAGACACATTAGAGGAAAGAGATGTTTTTGAGTGTGGAAATGGAAACAATATTTAGGATTTAAGTCTTTTTGACTTTGGCTCCCCTTGGAGGTTGTATCTATGTGTACGCTGTGGCAGACAGACTGATGGTGTATCCCTTTTATGGCTGCACAATATATTGTTTTTTTTCTTAATCGTCATTGCAATATCAACTGCCGTAATAAACACTTTGTGAAAGGCTGCGAACGTTGAAAATGATTTCCTCTTATTTGTTCTAAATTCAATGAGCAATTCGTTGTACTTTAGCAGAATACTCAAAGCTGCAGAAATGCAGACCCAAGGGCGCCCAGATTGCTCAGTTGGTAGAGCGGGCACCCATATATAGAGGTTTACTCCTCAACGCAGCAGGCCCGGGTTTGACTCAGACCTGCGGCCCTTTGCTGCATGTCATCCCCCTTTTTCCCCTTTCATGTCTTCATCTGTCCTATTACAAACAAAGGCCTAAAATGCCCAAAAAGAAATGCAGAACTGAGTACACTTTGATTTCTTCTTATTTATCGCAAGTTATCTCGTTTTCACAACATTCAACATATCGTTATCGCATATTTTCCTCATATCGTGCAGCCCTAGTCTTTACTGCTGTCTTTCAGGGTACTGTTTCAGCTCAGTCTGATGGTGAATCCCGTTCTGCTGTGTGTTTCAGTGTACGGTCAAAGCTCTGTACGACTATCGAGCTCAGAGGGAAGACGAGCTCTGTTTCCCCAAACAGGCGCTCATCCTCAATGTGGATAAGCAGGAGGGCGGCTGGTGAGTGACTCTCAGTGTGACACCCTGTGCGTCTGATGACACCCATAGTGCTCAGCAATGTGGTTCCGGAAGTAGATATCCCTTTCATTTTCGCCGTAAGGATTTTGATTAGTCTAAACTAGGGTTTCTGTGGGGTCTTAAAAAGTCTAAAATTTAAAAGAAATCTTAAAGTATTGTGTTCTAGATCTTAAATAATGTGAAACAGGTCTTAAATGTTCCTACGTCCATGCAACGCTGCTTTTAATGCTCATTGAAATACTTAAAAAAAAATCTGTTGTGTTGTAGCTCTTTCTTTCGCTTTAGTTCAAATATAATTTGCTGTATACGAACATTACTCTGTGTCACTTTTAATTCAACTTGAATACATTTATTTACTTTGCAAGTACTTTTGTGACTCTGCATTTCATTCATAAAGGTCTTGAAAAGGGTTTTAAAAAGTCTTAAATTTGACCTGGTCAAACCTGCAGAAACCGTGGTCTAAACCATCCGAGGTAGACAGACCACGAGCTCCGAGGTTGTAAAACGAAGGTTTCTACTCCTGTAGAAGCTAAAAGTCTGTATGAAATCAACCTGGTTTTAAGAAAAACATGTTTTATTCACCATCTTTTCGACACTACCCACAATCCTAAGCATAATTGCGGTTACAGGTTTCTAAATGTATACTGCCTTCAGTCTCCAGGTGAGCTGAACAAAATCAGCAAGGCCGTATACGTCATCGGCCGAAACATTTGGGGTGCGCTAACCACTTTAGCTTATATCACATCAGCTAGCTGTTTCTCCGACTTCAGTAGCACAAGGCAGGATTAGCCGGGAGACTTCTTCTAAATTGTTCATAACTACTTACATGTCCCTTGCAGGTATTCCACACAATTTATTTTGTAGATTAGGGTGAACTCGTGTGTGTTGTAGCAATGTTTTACCATTGAGAACAAGGTGGCTAACAGAGCTAGCTTCTAGCTAGTAGCTAGTTACTGCGTGCAACTCCCAACAAAGATGGGATAGAAGTGTGATGTCTCACTCTGTAGCTAAAACTGAGAGCTCAACACACAGGGTGAAAAGAGGAGCTGCAGCAATGGGCAGTACAACAAAAATATAGTGTGTTTTGAAAATGAAACCATGTAAACGTAGTCTGGTACAACCTCAGAATACAATTATGAACCTGAAAATGAGCATATTATGGGCACTTTAAAGTCTATGATGGTTTCTGTACACACTCTTGTACCTTTTTGCTTTTTTTTTACCGTTTTCAAAATGTTATTTTGCTTGAATCAAATGTTTTATGGTCCAGATTTATCTAGGAGCTGGTTGACTTGGTTCCAGGCGTAACACTCTTTATATATCAGCATTTAATGAAACGTCAATAGAGAAGTTGGATGAAAAAAACACTTGTTAAACAAAGTGCACGGTCACTCTTGAGCTTTACAGCATCATGGACCTGTGAATTTGTCTTTAGGTGGCGAGGTGACTACGGAGGGAAGAAACAGCTGTGGTTTCCTGCTAACTATGTGGACGAGGTTCCCAGTTCTCCCACCAGAGACCTGGACGAAGTGGTGAGTTTGCTTTCTTACATGGAGTTTAACAATGTCAAATGTTGTTTTGTTTGATCTTCCTTATCTTAATAACTTGATAAAGTAGGACGTAAATTTAAGTATTTATTTTAAATGGTCTGTTTGATTTATCTTGTCTGTAAACTGTGATTTAGATGTGGTACAGACTGGTGGTAGGACCCGATCTCTACCGATCCCTTTTCCAATGAGTCAAGACTTTTTTGTTTTATTGTACAAAATTATAAACGCAACACTTTTCTTTTGCCCCCATTTTTCATGAGCTGAAGACTTTTTCTATGTAAACAAAAGGCTTATGTCTCTCAAATATTGTTCATAAATCTGACTAAATCTGTGTTAGTGAGCACTTCTCCTTTGCCGAGATAATCCATCCACCTCACAGGTGTGGCATATCAAGATGCCTATGAGACCCAAACCCTAACCATAACACCAGATACTGACAGGTTTTCGGACCCCTCCCTCCAATACAGTAGAACTGCACATAAGAGCGCCCTTACTGTATATTGTGGCCAGCCTGAGGCACACCTGTGCAATAATCCTGCTGTCTTGATATGCCACACCTGTGAGGTGGATGGATTATCTCGGCAAAGGAGAAGTGCTCACTAACACAGATTTAGACACTTTTGTTAAAAATATTTGTTTTTTTGTTTAGTGTTTATATAAATAATTAATTTTTTTCTAGGAAGCGTTCAAAATAAAGATTTCATTCATTCAAATAATCAACCTCCAATCATAATCAATCTTATTTTGTATTGTTGCGTTGCCTCAGTCTACGGAGAACAGTCCTCTGGGAACATTCCTCAAGGGCTTCATTGATGTACCCACGTGCCATGTCGGTGAGTCCCCTAAACATGAGGCAAACAGAGGTCAGATGATACTTATTTGTGTGTTTTTTAAGTGTGACTTGCCAATTTCAATTATGCAATTTAACCCAGGAAACCCTACCAAAAATTGCACATCATGTAGAACCAAATTCTCCTTCAAAGTCTCTTACAGTTGTCTTACAATCAAGCAAAATCCAACACATTTGTAAACTTATCTGCATTTTTGTATAAACTACCCAATATTTTCACTAATTGGATACATATTCTTTCACATTTAGCCACCATCAGTCACTGCAGTTTCCCATGTAATTGATCCGTTCCTAAACCAACCAACCATCTTGAACATAAACGTAGTACATGCGGATACATTTCACATTCAAGAAACTATTTGCGTTAACATTTTTTTCCTCCCACTAATTGATTGCAGTTATAAAAGGTTACAAATTCCACTAGTTGGGCCACATATATTTTTTCAAACCTGTTTATTACAAATTCAAAGTTAACCCAGATTCATACGTTTTGATTTTCCTGTTTTGTAATAGCTCTATAAGTAGATGAAAACAGGGATTTATTACCTATTAGCCCTCATTGCAAACTGCCTTCTCACACAAAACTGACACTTCGTCTCGTCCTCCATCTTTCTTCAGTGGTGCATAAGGACGGGAAGAATTCTCGTCCTTACGTGTTCACAATACACTCCCAGCAGCTGTCTCACCCGGTTCAGACTCTGGATGTTGCAGCCGACAGTCTGGAGGACTTAACCAGCTGGGTCGGCAAGATCAGAGAGGCCGCACAGAACGCCGATGCTCGGGTCAGTATGACCAAAGCGACGCAAATTAAATCTTAGGGAATTAACTTTCTGACTTTTTAAACTTCAATTTATAACATTTAACGACATAATGTGAAGACTAATCATTTGGAACTGAATTGTGTGGCTGCATTGCTGCTGTTTCAAAAGTAACCAATATTTGAAAGGGATTTTTTTTTATATTGTATTGGCTGAATAATATGATTGGCTTATCTCCATGGTAACAGATGCAGGAGGAGAAGCAAATGGAGAGGAGGAAGAAGATCGCAGTGGAGCTGTCCGAGCTCGTGGTCTACTGCAGACCTGTCCCCTTCAACGAGGACAGTAAGGACCTAACTGCTCTCTTCGTCTCTTGCTTCACTATTTTGTTTCTCTTTTCTAAGTTTCTGTGGTACTTCTTTTTTGATTTGCTGCTTCTTTCAGAGATCGGGACAGAGAGGGCATGTTACCGGGACATGTCCTCCTTCCCAGAGACAAAGGCAGAGAAGTTTGCAACACGCAGCAGAGGGAAACGCTTCCTGCAGTACAACCGCCGTCAGCTTTCCAGAGTTTATCCCCGGGGACAGAGGCTGGACTCGTCCAACTACGACCCGCTGCCTATGTGGCTCTGTGGCTCCCAGCTGGTCGCACTCAATTTCCAGACCCCAGGTCAGTGTGCAGATGGACTAGTGTTGACTCAATGACAAAGTGTAGAGAAACATCTCTTGTAAATTCTCCAGGTACTTATCTTGTTTGCTTTGAGTCTTTTCTCAAAGATAAGAGTGTAGAGGCTTTACAGAGAGACACATATAAGTTGATTCAGCAGCTACTTTATTTTCCTAATCATAGCTACAAATTCATAAAGCTGAAAAAAAAATAAGTAAAACAGATGTATTCTTGGTAAACACATTGATCAAGAAATTTGGCCTCACTTGCATTAAATCCTCTTTGTGCAGGTTGTAATATTAGATTTTGTTATTAGTGGTGTTACAGTTGCACCAACAAGTACTATAGTAGTACCAACTTATTGACAAACTGACTTTTTCTACTTGTAACTGAAGATTTAATTACAGTGTTATAGTAAAATGTATATCAGCTGATGAGCAACTTAACCCTAATCATCACATTTTGCGTCTAGTTTCAAATGCCTGCAATACAGTGGCCACCAAGGGAAGAAATAACAATGTCCTGGTTATAAACAATTAATAATTTAATAACTTAATAAGTACCTGAATGCATCATTAGGTTTTGTCTTAGTGATGTCCTCTTGAGGAGGATAACCAGGTTCAGCCTTTGGGTTCTCTGATGGACACACCCGTCAAATGTTGCAGCAACACTGAGGCTGTCAGCTGTAAGACACAACACAATGTGTGTGTGTGCAGATAAACCCATGCAGCTGAACCAGGCCTTGTTCATGCTCGGAGGTGCCAGCGGCTTCGTTCCCCAGCCTGATGTCATGAGGGACGATGCCTTTGACCCTTTCGACAAGGACACCTTACACGTGGAGCCAATCACCATCCAGTTACAGGTCCGATCGATCACAGAGAGAACAAACAATACATACAAGTATTGAACTTGTAGTGAGATTATTTTTGTATGGTCACACATGGTCTAAACATTTCCACTGTTGTACCTGCTTTTAACATTTCTCCACTGTTCCTGGATCAGGTGCTGGGGGCCCGTCATCTGCCTAAAAATGGCCGCAGCATCGTCTGTCCCTTTGTGGAGGTGGAGATCTACGGAGCAGATTACGACAGCTGCAAGTGCAAGACAGACGTAGTAGGTAAGACAGCTGCCGCCTCATCGCCTTAATTGATTTGATTCCCATTCATGCTGTAATGTATGCATTTTTTTTATTTTTTTTTTTACCTACCAGCTGATAACGGTCTGAATCCTGTGTGGGTACAGAAGCAGTTTGTGTTTGACATCCACAACCCCACCTTCGCCTTTTTGCGCTTCACTGTCTACGAGGAGGACATGTTCAGTGATCCTAACTTCCTGGCACAGGCCACCTACCCCGTCCGCCTGCTACGAACCGGTGAATGCAGAATAACTCATACTTAGAGCAAATCATTTTTAATTTTGCAGAAGCCCTGTTTTAATGACATGGTTACGTATTTAAAAGAAGCCAACCATAATTAAAAGGTCTGAGAGAGAGTTAAGTTGTTAATTCTTTTTGCAGATACGATAAAAATAAATTCAATACAGACAAGTATTTTGCAATGTGTTGCTTTATTCATGTCTTGTCAGGCTACAGGAGCATCCCTCTGAAGAACAACTACAGTGAAGAGCTGGAACTAGCGTCACTTCTGGTCCATATAGAGATCGTCAATGCAAAGGTAAGCCACTGTTTCCTGGGGAGGGAGAAGTAGCGGTAAGGAGAGGGGTGGAGATAAGGTGTGGGAGAGAAGTAGACGGGGTGGGGAAAGGGGTAAAGAATGGGTACAGAGAAGTAGGGAGCGATTAAAGAGGTAGAGGGGGGAACGGTTGGAGGGAGAAGTAAAGGTGGGGAGAGGATTAGAAAGAGGTAGAAGGGGAGGTACATATGGGAGGGGGAGTTAAAGGGTTAAACTTAGAGAGGGGGAGACTGTTGGAGTTGGAGAGGGAGAAATGGAGGTAAAGAGAGGGAGTAAAGTTATGGACAGAGTTAGAGGACAAGTGGAGAGGGAGAAGTAAAGTTAAGCAGAGGTAGAAAGGGGGAGCAGGGGAGTTGAGAGAAGGAGAAGTGGAGAGGGGGTAAAAGTTAGAGAAGGAAAAGAAGAGTGATGGAGGTAGAGAGAGGGGGAGACAGTTGGAGAGAGAGAGAGGTAAAGAGAGGGATAAAGTTGGGGGAGAGAGGAAGACAGAAGGAAAATTCACAAAAATGACCTGCTTGCATTATCCTGCTTACTACACGGCGATTCATACAGAGGTTACTTTGCCGGCAGAAGCCCGGTTGCCCTGGTGACTGAGGTAACTAATGATCTGTTGCTAATAGCAATGTTAGCAATCGCCGTTTTCTCCAGCCTCTCCCTCCATTTCATCTGTAGCTGTATAAGCTCCTTATGAGCACACATATTGATTTAAAAACTTTTTAGTTGATTTTAAAAAGGTCCGCCAGAGTCTTTGATCAGTATCAATAATAATCAATATTTGTGCTTATATGGCGCTCATACTGCTGATCAGCAGATCACAAAGTGAGAAAGAGAGTGGAGCGCTAACAAATAGCAACAGTGAGCGATGGTTAGCTCACCGGGGCGACCTGGCTTCTGCTGGAAAGCGGTGCTCCCTTGTGGTGAAGTTAACTGGGATGCAAATCAGAACCCCTTCAGGCTGATTTAATGACCAGGTTGCTCTACGTTATCCCTTACATAACTACTTCCTGCCTTGCTGTTCTCCGTTCCTCACGGTGGCTGCAGGAGGAAGACGATGAGAACCTGTACATGTCCATCCAGCGGCTGCGGGATCGAACCAGCGAGCTGTCCAACCAGGTTTCCCTCCTGGAGAGGTCGGGCTCAGGGGATCTCAGCTACCAGCAGAGTCTGGAGGAGCTTCGAGCGGCTCAGGACCAGCTCGGCGAGCTGGTGGAGGCTCGAAACCGCAGGTGATCTCAGAACTCTGTGTTAATTGATTTGTGTAGAATTTGCTATTTTTGGACAGCTGGAATGACTTCATTAAACAAGAAATAAAAAAAGGAAACAGATGATTTAAATGAAAATACTTGTTAGTTGCAGTCATATTTGTTATTTTTTGTAGGGCTGCAACTTATTTATGATTATTTTCTTCGTTAATACTTAATCTATATAAATGTCACCAAAAATACCCATCACAAGTTCCCAGAGCACTTTTAAACAGTAGTACTTTGTGTTTTGCTTAAATGTTTTAGTTTGGCAGCTAAGTGTAGCACTTAAAAAAAAAAAATATATCTATATATATCTATATATATATATATATATTTTTTTTTAATAATATTGAAATTATTTTTATATACAGTATAATTGTGCTTCAATTAAAAAATGTATTTACCTACACCTTATTCTTGGTTAAAATCATTTACGTATTATATATATGAATGTATATTGAGCCTGATAAAAAGGTGACCTTCAAATTGTGGCGTTAACGGCGGCGCAAGGAAAAATGTTGGTGCACCTAAATAAAAAAAGTTAGCACACCAATGCAACCAAGGCAAGAAGTTAGTCTGGAGCCCTGTTTAACGTTAAATTGGAATATTTATAACTTTATTTGTGTCCCTGAAGGGCGATTAGATGTGCAGTACAAACACATACAAGACGCATAAATACATACAAGTTCTACACACAATCCAACTGGAACACTACGAGGACGAATAAATACCAGTACAAGGTGCATGGATAGCAGCGTTCAAGTACCCTACACAGGGTAGGAAAGGTGCAAATCGGCCTACAAAGTTGACACAATATAATCAACAATGACCATTGTCAACAACATAAGCGACCCTCACACACACACACACACACACACACACACACACACACACACACACACACACACACACACCAGCCCTTTTTATCACAAAGGGGCTAAAACAGCAGATTGATAGTGAAAAATGTATACGGGTTGGCTGGATGGTCTGAAATGTTTTGCACCGTCTTTCGCTGTACGTTTTTTACGGCTCTCAGAGTCACATACTGATGCAGAGTCTGGCACGTGGGACTGTTGGGATTGGTTGAAGTTGCGGGAAACTCCGGTTATTGGTCAAATTTGCAAAAATTGCGGTGATTGGTCAAAATTGCGAGTCACACCAAAGTCACGGTGTTCAGTTGAATTTGCGTGAATTGGCACGATCGCGACATCCTGGAATCCTGGAGGGACTGAACTATACAAAACTATACTATTGCAACTTTCTCTGTCTCCCGCAACTTAATTGCAACAACTATACAAAAAACATTGCAACTTTTATCGCAAAAGCTCCCACAACATCAGGCATTTTGGGCCGCAACAATCTCAAAAAAAGTCCTGGAGGGGCTGATTACCACTGACTATGGTAGCGTCACTACCTATTGAAAAGCACGTGCATCATTGTGTCTGCGGCAGCTGCCGCTTACGGTACGTTTCTACACACGGAGAGCCTCACTTCCCATAACGATCCCCATCGGAGTAACGTGACATACACACGTTGCCCACATGGTCACCTGTCTTAAAAGGTGAAGGGCCGGTAACAATCACGTAAAAGGAGAACGGTGTAAGTTTACTTTCCTATCATGCTGCAAAAAAGTTGCAGCGTTAACATTGCACGTCCTACAATGTGACTATCTCACATCGCAATGTTGGGGATGAAACAAAATATCGTGCAGCCCTAGAACAGACACACATACAACAGAACCATTCAGACACAAATTAATATATATATATTTTTTTCTGCTTTTCCAGGCTGATGGAGAAGAAGAGGAGGGAGAAGCTGAGGCAGCAGGTGGCAGCAAAGCGCAGCTAGCCCTCCGACACAAACAGTGCCGGACACTCGCTGCCACCGGAGCAGTGCAGCGACATGCAATCCATTTATAACTGGAAATAAAATCATGTTCTTTCACAAAATAATGTGAGACTTTAAAGCACCATGCTGGACTAACAGCAGAACAAAAAAAGACAAGACAAGAAAATAATTCTTCACTAAGCTATAAAAACAGTCATGGACTTGTGGCTGAAACACATTAAGAGCTAACAGGAGACGGGTTTCTTCTGTTTTCATGAAAACAATACAGACAGAAGAATTTAATTTCTTGACTAGGGCTAAAATAATTAGTAATTTAATCCATTAGTTGATCCGGTCATTTTTCAGCAAAATACCAAACATTTGCTACCTAGATAATCAAATGGAGAGATTCATTTTTTTCTTTCTTAATGAACAAGCTATTTGAAGATGCCGCCTTGAGCGTTAGGAAATATTGACTGGCATTTTTCACTACTTTCCAACATCAATGAATAATGAAAATGATAATTTGTTGATCTATTTGAAAGGCCTTGCTGCTTCTTGACACTTTTAGAAACTGGAACATTTTTAGTATATATATATATATATATATATATATATATATATATAGAAACACGCCACAAAACTGAACTAAAATCAACAGATGTTTTGGAAATTAAGTTTGAAGCTCATCAAATTCAAAAAGGATATTAAAGGGAGAAGAAAACTCATGTTACACAAACGGATGGAATTTAAAAAATGTATAAAGATGGAAAAAGGAAGCAGTGGGCATGTGTAGCATAAACGTTAATATGTGCCTTGGATGTACTGCTCTTTGTAGAGTAGAATTACTCTAGTGCTTAACAAAGAAACGGAAACCTTTCTCTACAACTGGAATAGTAAAACTAACAAACTGGAGGAGGAATCCATTCGGCTCGGACCACTACTAATGGAATTGGTTCACAGGGATTTTAAGACTGGAGTCTGTTCCTTCTAATCAAGACCAAGTGTTTTTTGGGGGGTGATCACATGAACTCTGACCCCAGGTGGCGCGGGGCTCCTGACACAGACGTTCCAGTTCTACCCGGGAGACCACAAACTGGACAAACAAATCCTCACCAAACCACACAGAGAAAATCTTTTCTAACTTCTTCAAAAAGGGCTCTAACTATATCTGTACTACCTTCTGAGAGGCACCAGAACAGCGAGCAGGCATGACAGGAAGACCACAATCCTCGCAGGGTCTCTGGATGTCACCTGCACAGGGGCTCAGTGGTGTTCCTCAGTCGGACACACACACACGACAAACAAGGGCTATCACAGAAAACTAGCAAATCTTTTACTTGCCTCACATCTAAAACATGACCAGGATCAGTTCCCATCATCTGGCTCTAATAAACAGATGTGGCTCAACTGGCACCGCTTCAATCCGACCCACTGCATGGCTTCATATCTAGTAACGCAACCAACCTCCCCATATTTCTTTAACTTTTCCATCATCCCCCTATCTAATTTCTCATTGTATATAACTTATTTATCATCCGTAGATCCTGTCTTACAAGAACATACTAGGAGAATGATAATGGACGACAGCTAGAGGATACTGTAACTTCATGTAGAAATTAATATTGTGTCCCTTTAAATGTCCCCACAGACACAAACCTCTCCCTTTAGTCCAATGCGCCAGTTGCACTGGGTGGGAAGGACTTCTATGCAAAAGGTCTTCTTCTTGGTCTTTACCTATTGTGAATGAGGCAATTTGACTCGTTATGTTTTCTCTGTATCTATGCCAACTGTCCAGTATTATTACTCTGCATTGCAAATCATGTGCAAGTTTCCATTTAATAAAATTCTTTTGTGTACTCCTGTCTTTTTCAAACGTCATGCAAAACCAACAGCAAGCAATGACCTCTGCAAAGAAGTAGGAAATTACACATTGACGCAACATTAAGAGCGATTAAAAGCCATTACTTTTACAGATAGGTTATCTGTAATTTTGCAGATTTGATGTCTGAAAAGTGAGTCAAAAGTCAGGAGACCTCAGCCTAGGGCTGCACAATTAATAAATGTATCAAAATTGCGATATGGACTAGTGAAGATGCCGCCCTGAGCTTTATGAAATTTTGACAAGCATTTTTCACTACTTTTCAACATTTATGTACCAAACAATGGATTAATCCATAATGAAGATTATCATTAGGGGCAGTTCTCAACACTTAATGTAGTCAATGTCAGCCAAAGCCATTTATCATATATGTAAAAAAAATAAATAAAAAAAGTTACATTCTTTTTTACATTCCTCTAACCTTTAAAAAAAAACTAACAACCATGATACCAATTGTATTGTTACTTTAAACTGTCTGTGCATGAGCAGAAATGAATTATTATACATTAGCAGGAAGTAATGAACAGGAAAAATACATATACAAGAATAAGAATCAGTTTTATTGGCAATATAGACAGTATTGCAAATGCGGTGTGCAAGATGCATATTGGAATGATAAAGTACCGTATTTTAACATATATACGTCACACTGGACTATAATTGCATTTAATCAGAAATGTATTTCACAAAATCCAAGACCAAGAACAGACATTTAGCACACAGAACCGGCTGAATAAGGTACAGTGAGAGAAAAAAGGATTTGATCCCCTGCTGATTTTGTACGTTTGCCCACTGACAAAGGAATGATCAGTCTATAATTTTAATGATAGATTTATTTGAAGAGTGAGAGAATAACAACAAGACAATCCATTTTAATGAGGAAAATAAGTATTTGACCCCCTCTCAATCAGAAAGATTTCTGGCTCCCAGGTAACGAGCTGAGATTAGGTGTACACTCTTAAAGGGAGGGCTCCTAATCTCAGCTTGTTACCTGTATAAAAGACACCTGTCCACAGAAGCAATCAATCAATCATATTCCAAACTCTCCACCATGGCCAAGACCAAAGAGCTCTCCAAGGATGTCAGGGACAAGATTGTAGACCTACACAAGTCTGGAATGGGCTACAAGACCATTGCCAAACAGCTTGGTGAGAAGGCGACAAGAGTTTGTGCGATTATTCGCAAATGGAAGAAACACAAAAGAACTGTCACTCTCCCTCGGCCAGGGGCTCCATGCATGATCTCACCTCGTGGAGTTGCAATGATCATGAGAACAGTGAGGAATCAGCCCAGAACTACACGGGAGGATCTTGTCAATGATCTCAAGGCCGCTGGGACCATAGTCACCAAGAAAACAATTGGTAACACATTACGCCGTGAAGGACTGAAGTCCTGAAGTGCCCGCAAGGTCCCCCTCCTCAAGAAAGCATTTACAAGTTTGCCAATGAACATCTGAATGATTCAGCGGACAACTGGGTGAAAATGTTGTGGTCAGATGAGACCAAAATGGAGCTCTTTGGCATCAACTCAACTCGCCATGTTTGGAGGAGGAGGAATGCTGCCTATGACCCCAAGAACACCATCCCCACCATCAAAGATGGAGGTGGAAACATTATGCTTTGGGGGTGTTTTTCTGCTCAGGAAAACAGGACAGGAAAACTTCACCGCATCAAATGATGGACGGGGTCATGTATCAAATCTTGGGTGAGAACCTCCTTCCTTCAGCCAGGGCTTTGAAAATGGGTCATGGATGGGTCTTCCAGCATGACAACGACCCAAAATACACGGCCAAGGCAACAAAGGTGGCTCAAGAAGATTGAGCATATTAAGGTCCTGGAGTGGCCTAGCCAGTCTCCAGACCTTAATCCCATAGAAAATATGTGGAGAGAGCTGAAGGTTCAAGTTGCCAAATGTCAGCCTCGAAACCTTAATGACTTGGAGAAGATCTGCAAAAAGGAGTGGGACAAAATCCCTCCTGAGATGTGTGCAAACCTGGTGGCCAACTACAAGAAACGTCTGACCTCTGTGAGGTTTTGCCACCAAGTCATGTCAAAAACGCATGTCAACATTTTTGACATGCGTTTTTCTGGATTTTTTTTATTATACTGTCTCTCACTGTTCAAATCTACCATTGAAATTTTAGACTGATCATTTCTTTGTCAGTGGGCAAATGTACAAAATCAGCAGGAAATCAAATACTTTTTTCCACCCTCATTGTAGGTGCTCGTTATGTTAACAGTAACACATTAACATTTGTTCAACTAGTTATACGATAGCACACACAGAACAAGCTGAATGCGGTATCGCTATGTGTCCGCTACGTTAACAGTAACACATTAACAGTAGCACACAGAACAAGTTGAATACGGTTAATAATTATATAGCTGTGTAAATATATTATAACACATGCACATATTATGTGAGCCTTTATAAAATGCACATGCGCAGAACGGATCGTGTACCGACAATAGCAACCCGGCCCCACCACCTGTCCCGAGACAGGTGTTGTTAATTGGGCGGTGCATGCCACCACCTAGGCCTACTGTACCGGAGTAGCGACATCATGACTTTAAACAGCCAACGCTAATATATATAAATAAGAATAAAAACAACAACTTCATAAAAGAAAGTTATATTCTAAATTTGTTTCATACAAATGTTTAAATAAAACCCGTTTAACCTTGCGGCCTAGCTCCACTCCCTTATTCCCAAACATATCAGCCAGGAAATGTCAAGAAGTAGGTCTACAACTTTATTTACACCTATGTATTTCAATTATCCCAAGAGAAATTGTTGTGCAGCAGTAGGCTGGAAAATTAGCAAATCTAGCACTAGCCATTTGGCTGCTAGTTGACAAAAAGAAAACAATGGAAATCTATTGAGTGGCTGGAAAAATTTCACTAGCCATTTGGCTGGTTGACAAAAAAGTGCAAATATAGCCCTGATACAGTCCTATTAATTTATTATTTAGGTATTGTTTCTGAGTGATATTTTAGAATGAACTACACCTTGAAATGTTGGTTTGTTGCTGTCACTGACATATGGCCATGTGGAAAATAAATATTGTTGTGAATAAATACAGACCAAGCGGGCTATATAGCATAACCATGAAATATCCCAATTTTTTTTTTAAACGCATAAATAATGGATTCATCTTGCTTCAAAGTCATTTTTGACTTATTTCAAAATGTGTTTAAAAAGTAGCCTATTGATATGTAAAATGTTTGCTGATGGAGTGAAGGCTTTTTGCATTGTGTCAAATCTGAAAAAAAGCGTCAGTTGAGGAGCATTTTATGTGTACAAAGTCCACATTAGAAATCCAGTTTTGTATTGAAGTGCAGCAGAAAATGACATTACTCATCAAACATTTTCAGACATTTTCAGGCCGACTGGTTATCCATTACCGTCTCACCTGCCAGCAGAGTTTTCCACATTTTACCGTACCACGTTCTGCTCCAAGCTTCTCAGATTATAGTAGGCTCTATTGTTTCGTTTGTAAATCCCAAATTTAAAACGATTCCTGTAAAAAAAGACAATGAGTTCTCTGCAACTTGTGAATCCCAGGGTGAGGGGGATCAGAGGGTCTCCACACAGTGGACTGCAGAGTCTGGCTGCACACATCACACAAGAGATCACACAGGTAAGAGCCTGTAATCTGTCTATCATTTTTTAGCCTCACTATCAGTCTTTCTCCATACTGGAGAAAGTATTTTTAATTTAAAAAAGGGATGTTTTTTTGGGGCATCAAAGACAAGGATGTACAAAGAAAAGTCCAATATTTACTTTCAATGTGGTCCATGATGTGAAGAAAGTTAAGATATGGAGTCCGGGTGTCAACTTCCAACAAGCCAACAAAATACCTGTTTACCATCAGGAATGTACTGATTCACACCAAAGAAAAATAAAGACAAATTGAGATTACATATAGTACAGTTTAAAAGAGGAGTAATTAGTGTACACTTATTTCCTATAACCCATGATATGGGAATACTGTAAAAGTGATAAAAGGTGTTTTTTTGGTTTTCAGTCCGATCTGGACCTGATTCTTTCCTGCATTAATAAATTCTCTTGCAGGGGGCGCAGAAACCTTTCAAAGAGGTGATAGATGTCAGCTCAGGTGATCCCCACAAAGCAGGAGTGAAACCCATGTCATTTGTTCGCCAGGTTAGTTTTATCATTTGAGCTTCTTTTTTTCCGCCTTGGTCTCACACACTTAGAAATCTATTCTTTATGATTTGGAACAGTCAGTGTTTCAAGAATATTTTCTCAGATTGTAATTCAAGGATATAAGGGGGTCCATCAGCTATTAAGATGTAATTGAATTCATTTTATGTTTGTTTTTAAGAAATAAAATTGACTATACTATGTTGACTGCTGTTATGGTGTACATATTACAGTATTCTTCTGATCACACGAACATCGTCATATTTTACGTTTTATTTTAAGTTTTTCTTAACTTTCCCAGGTTAATCAAAGTTATATAAATATTCTCTATCTTCTATATTCTTCTATATTCTATTCTTCTATATCTTGTTTACTCTAAAACTATTGTTGTACATGTTGTTTGTGTTTCTTTATGGCTGCAGCATGGGTTAATTCCCCAAAACAAATTACAAATGACAATTAAAGCTGCCAGCAGCGTTGGACAGGCCCTCGCACCTCTGTGCGTGTCGGGGTTATTGGCGGACGCCGCTCCTTGCGATCATGCATTGGAGTAGCACCTCAGTAGGGACACTGCAAATCATCAGCGATGAAAAGGGAACACCCTGCTGAGTTCTATGACACCTCACACAAGACTCTATGTCATACAGTTCATCAGCTCTGAAAGGGGGCGTGGTCAAAGCATAGGCGTCGGGGCAAACCTTTACCAATAAAGAAGGAAGTCTCTGCTGAGTTCATTGATACCAAGGGGGTCGGCCTCTCTTCTCTAAGCGTAGCTCCCATGGCGCCATTTTAATGCTACGAAGCCATCGCCCGCCGTTAGCATCCCATTGACCACTATACATTTTGACGTCCCTTTGACACTGAATAACTTTACATCTGAAGCGTTTAAAGACTCTACTTGTCTAAAGAAACACGACAATGTATAAAGGTTCCATTACCTTGTACCACACGTTACAGCTGTGTAGCAGACGTTTTTGTAAAAATAGGCTAACGATTGTGTCATAACCACGAGACTTACTGTTGCATAGTCGACAAATCACTGTATTGTCAGGAGAAGCTCGCAGACGCTTTCAACTTACATCAGCTGTTTACTTTTTTACTAATGTTAACTAGCATGTTAGTTAGTAATAATTAACCTGTGTCTATGTTATCTCCTAACATATACCTACCTCTCCGTCTCTGCTGATTGGGAATGATTGAGATTTCTCTTGCACAGCTACCAGAAGACTTACAGCTTTCAGACAGGTTGCTCACGTCACATCTACGCCATCAAGCTCAGTTGGAGGCTGCGCAGTAACGCTCAGCATCACTGGGAAAGTGCTTCTAATATCCTTCACTGGTCTCCAGAGCAAGCACTAATAAAGTTGATCTTGTTCTATATTGTCTTAAAATCCGGCCTATTTTCTTTAGGTCTTGGCAGTATGTCTGTACCCTCAGCTGCTGAAAAACAAAACTCTTCCTCTGGATGTCAGGCTGAGGGCCCAGAGGCTCCTGGAGGTCTGCGATGGCGGCAGTGTGGGTGAGGACTGGAAAAGTTATTTTCTGTACGGTGTGTCTGACTTTCGAAAACGCGGCAGACTGGCATTTTAATTAACAAATGTCAATATCCAATGATTGATCGATAGGTTCCTATACAGCCTCCTCTGGCATTCCTCATGTCAAGCAAAGCATCGCTGAGTTCATCACGAGACGAGATGCCGGAGTGCCTTCACACGCTGAAGACATCTTTATCTCTGCTGGTTCTCAGAGGGCCCTGATGGTATGAACACATCATCACTGCATCACTGTTCATTGTCCAGATATCACAGGCACAGAGGTGGAAAGTAACAAATTACAACTACTCACGTTACTGGAATTGAGTTGGTTTTTTGGTGTACTTTTACGTAAGTATGTTTTGTTTGAAGTTTTAAATCACATTCATTACTGAGTAAAAAAATGCTAATTAAAAAGGTCTCTAACGTTGTATTGTCTGTTAGCAAACTCAAATCAAAAGTGGCTTTGTCCCCTTTTTAAATCACAAAAGAGTGTGATTTAAATAAAGAAGTAAAATAGGTACAAATAAGACGTAGAAGACACAAAAAAAGTATATCTTCCACTCGCTGATAAAAAGTAACTAAGTAACTTTTACTCTGAGTAACTTCTAAATGAACTATTTTTGACTTAATTTTACTTACTTAAGTAGACTAATTTAATCAACCATGATTTAAATTCATTTTTATTTTTTTCAATATTATTATAAGTCAACATATACATTTATCTGGCTTGTTATGGTGAAAGTACATTTTTATATTTATGTCACCTGTCCCACTATACAAAAAACAATGTATTAATTTATGAGTTCATGAATGCCCTGATGTGTGCCCTTTACTTATGTATGGGCATAAGTATGTATGAATGTATGTATACACACATATATATATATATATATATATATATATATATATATATATATATATATATATATATGTATGTATGTATGTATGTATGTATGTATGTATGTATGCTACCCTTAAGGGATGTGTTGCTGTGTGGCTTGGCTCAGTTTAAACCATTTGCAAATACATACATAGAATGAAAGCCTAGAACTTTCTTTATTATCTACTTTGACACCTAGTCATAACAGAACAAAACGTAAACTGGTTTATGCGTTCAACCATGAAGGTACAAGCTCCGGGAGCAAAAATCAAGTGCAAACACGTTAACTTCAAATAAGCCAAACTACAAAGAGTCACATGTAAGTGTAGTTGCAAGTTCTTTTATTTTATTTTTTCCAATATCAACTAAGGTTTGTGTATTGATCTGCTGTGTCTAGGTGGTTGTGAAGCTGCTGGCCAGTGGAGAGGGGGAGACTCAGACAGGCGTGCTGACCCCGAGGCCCTGCCCACACACCCTGCCCCCGCTGCTGGATGAGGCCGGGGTGACTCTGGTGCCGTACCAGCTGATGGAGGACCGAGGCTGGGCGGTGGACCTGGATGAGCTGCACCGAGCTTTGAAGACTGCTAGGGGGCGCTGTGAGCCCAGAGCCATTTACATCAGCAACCCAGGAAACCCCACAGGTAAACAGCAGACAGTACAGAGGCTCCATTCAAGCCACCTGCTTAAACTAGAGATGTTCTAATACTGATATTTGTAAAAGCCTAAAATGCTGGTATTGGTGTCAGAATGTACTGGAGTTTATGCACAGATCAGATAGCCTACCACATAATTTAGCCCTGAAGAAGTTTATTTATGTTGTTTTTTTGTTGTCACTGACTGTCAAACTGGAAAATAAAAGAAAGTTCCACGGCATTCATTTTTTGTGTTTGTTAATTGTTGTTGTTCACAAAAGGTTTATCCTAAGCAACGACAAAGATATAAATCATATCACATACATACAGGAATAGTAGTAAGCAGTTGTTAAAACATAATAAAATATATGACACTGGTATTGGATCAGTAATCAGTATCGGCCGATACGCAAGTTCAGGTATCAGAATCAGGGGGCAAAAAATGGTATTGGACCATCTCTTTAAACTTCCTTGCTGTTAACACTTACTGCATGCGGCTGTTTGTCCTCCTAGGTCATGTGCAGGACAGGAAATCAATAGAGGAAGTGATTCGGTTTGCAGCAGCGGAGAGGCTCCTACTGTTGGTTGATGAGGTGATCACAAACTGTATCTTCAGATTGGACTTTAACAAAGTTTGCTCATTAACTATCAATTTCTTTACTCTGCACTCCAGGTGTACCAGGACAGCGTGTATGGACAGGAGAAAGAGTTTATTTCCTTTAAGAGAGTCCTGTTTGAGATGGACAAAGAGTTCTCAGAGACGGTGCAGTTGGTCTCCTTCCACTCTATATCCAGCGCCTGCATGGGAGAGTGAGTTCTCTCTCTTATAGTTGCATTTGTTGATTTGCTGACAGCATCATACAACAAGCAGCTTTAACCATTTACATACAGTACATGTAAGGATCCAATGAATCCTGGAGAAGCAACGTTCAGTTTTAATGCACCACATATCTGGCACAAACTCCTAAAAAACTGCATGTCTGCTACAACTCTTAGTTGTTTTAAATCAATTTCTTACACTGTAAGTTTATTCATGCATTTCATATCTGTCCAATTCAGTTTAAAGTAACACTAGAGAACGTTTCCCGCTTTGGTCCCCCTACAGGTTGGAAGCAGATATGTCTCATTAGACTTAGACTTAGACTTAGACTTCTCTTTATTAATCCTTTTGGGATGTCTCATTGGAACTACAGATCCGCTACCCAATCTGGCAAACTTGCGTAGTGCGGTTATAACCGGCAGAGAGCCGCAAAGAAAATGCAGGAATGCCGTATACCCTGTTACAAGTTGATGAACCACTGAAAGGTGGAGGCTGGGGGTGTGGCCTTGACAACTGCCAATTTGCTCGTTTGAAATCCATGATGTCTCTCTCTCATGGGTGGGCCAAATTCCCTGGGCGGGCCAAGCAGAGAAAGGGGAGGTAACCTTAGATTCCAGATCGGCCCATCTGAGCTTTCATTTTCTCAAAGGCAGAGCAGGATACCCAGGGCTCGGTTTACACCTATCACCATTTCTAGCCACTGGGGGCCATAGGCAGGCTGGGGGAACGCATATTAATGTTAGAAAAACTCATAAAGTGACATTTTCATGCCATGGGACCTTTAACAAACATTACTCGAACAAGAGGAAATAGCATATTTGTTGGGGACTATTTTCTGATTATAAAAAGGAGTGATTTGTCAATAATGATAAAAGAAGAGCATTTTATTTCAGGCCACACAATCCTCAACCACCCATACAGATCAGTTCACACCGAGGCATTGAAAAATGTACTTTGAATAATAGTTAAGTAAAATAAAAAAACTTTATAGCCAAATACACAAACTAACAAAAATTACTGATCATTTAATTTTGCATTTCAAGTAAAGAGAGAGTAAATAACCCAACATCATCAGCACCAGTAAACTACAGCCCACTAAATCACTGCACCACTTAATTAATGACAAATACTCAAACAATGAATGTGGATGTGACAGTGCATTGAATAACAAGCAACCAAATAACTTCTGTATCTGTGTCCCAGGTGCGGTCTGAGGGCAGGATACATGGAGCAGGTCAACATGGACCCAGAGGTGACACATTTTGTTGACTCTATGCTGTGTACTGATATCAGTACTCCAGTCACAGGACAGCTTGCTCTGGAGCTCATGGTCAACCCACCAAAACCTGGAGACCCATCCTATGACACATACACACAGGTGAGACATCTGCAGAGCCTCTTCGGGGCAGAGCAGGGGTCCCTTGACCTCTGACTATCAAAGAGTAAATGCAATAAACACAGTCTTTTTAAATCTTTACAATCATTCCCAGAAAGAAAAGAAAAGTGTGTCGGCCTTGTTGCACAATCCAAATTTTCTTCAAAATATGTCATTTTCAGTATGTAACGTTGCTCAGTTGAACGTTAACACAAAGAAAACCGCAGCGAGGGAACTTATGGTGGCGCCGGAACTATTCTGTAAATGATGCAGTATAAATGTGTTGTTTTAGTCTTTTTTTAAATGTTGTGTTTGAATATTTCTGCATACTGGGGTTCCTAAACAGTTTTGGCATTGCATGAATTGGGTCTGACTGGAATGCTGAGACTTTTGGATTCAATGGGACCTCCATTCGTTTGGACTAAGCCCTGAATGTTTATAGCATCTGGCATTGCTCCTGCAAAAGATTAGAGTCCTGCCTTATTTGCTCATATGTATCCCTGCAGTATTGGCCCCTGTCCTGTGTTGTATTACTAGTTACAATCAAATCTCTGTTCCTTCTTCTTTTCTTTTTGTTTGAAGGAGATTCTCCTCACTCTGGCCACTTTGTCCCAGAATGCTCAGCGGGTTCAAGAGTTTCTGAATGATCTACCAGGCATGAGTTGCCAGCCAGCGATGGGGGGAATATACCTTTATCCCTGCCTGCATTTACCATCTAAGATTATAGAGAAGGCCAAGGTGAGAAATGTTACAAGAACTTTAATGTTCATGTAGCAAAATGTATACTGCAATGTGGTGATAGGGTTTTTTTGAGGACTGCACTCAGATGTTTTGCATGTTTTAGCAACTTTACCAAAAACTGCATGTAATTTATACTGCCAACTCCTTTTTGAAGTGTGTAGTAGTGGTGTAGTCCTTTTTGACCTTCTATGCAGACTGTCATGTCCTATTTTCCATTCATTTTAATATAATGTAAAAAAACAACAAAAAAACTGACTTGACTTCTGTAATTCAAAATTTACCTTTTGCTTTTACTGTTATAACTGTTGACAGGCCATAAAAACTCTGTGTTTTATGGCCTGTCAACAGTTTTTATGATCAGAGTTCGTGTCTCAGGCGGAGTTTTCTGTTGCACGACTAAAACTACTTTTAAGTAAATAGCCTCAGAAGGAACTTGTTTTGGTGGAATATGTGTGCGTTCAAAAGTTGTTTTAGTTGTCCAACAGAAAACTCTGATTGGACAGATAGTCTAGCTAGCTGTCTGGATTTACCCTGCAGAGATCTGAGGACCAGGTAACCAGAGTCCTCATGAATCCACCGGAGTTTAAAATTACAACACAAAGAAAGAGGAAGGTAAGAGACATTAGGCCTAAAAAGAGGGACATCTGGCGGAGTTTCTAGTGGTACTTGTACAATCCCAGAAGTGGGACGTCACAGATAAAGACTATTCTGTCAGTAATAACTAAGATACTGAAGATATTCACATCTCTGCTTTTAGAAATTGGAGGTGGAGGCAGATGTCCTGTACTGTCAGATGTTACTAGAGGAAGAAGGCGTATTGTTAGGAACAGGATGTCAGTATGATGGAACAACTGGAAACCACCATCTGAGGTGAGAGACATGACGTTTGACACATTAGTCAGGTTACCTTTAAAAAAAAAAGTAACTGCATTATGTTCTCTCTCTCTCTCTCTCGCTCGCTCTCTCTCTCTCTCAGGTTAAGTATCCTTGTTCCTCCCGACACCGTGCAGGAGGTCTTGGATCGCCTCGGCTCCTTCCACCTTCGCCTCGTACAGGACAAACCTCCTCACCCTGACGGAGGAGTGAAGGACAGAGTCATGGGGGGAAATTTCAGGCTCATTTCACCTGCAGGAACCTTCCCTATGAACTAACCTTTTAAGGTCCATGGGTCTGAATCTTGTTTCAAATGCAAATCTCCTTCAAAAACAACACGTAAGGGTTTGTGACTAAATTAAGATGCCTTTATTTTACTTTATTTTACATGGAAATATGCATTTTAAATTACTTGTCAACAGTAGCGTGCTCACCTATATTGTGTTACACTAATCCGTGGACTGGGAGTGTGGCTCTTTGTCAATGTGCAAGCCTATTGGTCAAAAACAAGGAAGTGATACATCATCGATCGAAGGGAGAAAGAAGGGAGAGGGAAGAGGAGGGGAGAGGGAAGTTATTGCGTTTTGACCGCATTGGAGGCCCAAGCAGCTTGCAGATCAGATCATACTTGGTTTATTTGCTTCACAGTTTGATACAATGTTTTCCTTAACTGTCCTGCGATAGATTTATTTAGGCAACAATATGTATTTTCTTGTTTTTAAAAATGCAAATAAAAGAATTTTTAAAAATGACAGGAAATGTACTTCTTTTACAAACTGAATATTATGCACATCAACTAAAGACAGAAGAATTCAGAACACAATTTCCGCTACGTTGTGTCCTAATTGATAGTAAATGTCTCCAAACAACACAAACACATTGTCATCCTATAGGAAGAAGACACAAACATTAATCTTATGGTGGCCTTGGAAGAAAAGTCAGTGGGATTTTCACTCATAATGCAAGATGGTTGATCCCAAGATGGAAGATGGTTGATCCTAAATTTGATGTGACAGTGGGCAGAGGGTTCCTCTACATGTGTAACATGTAAATATCTTGATGTATTGAGAATATACAGTTCTACAAACACACAGGCCTAAGTACAATAAGCATACATGTCAAATATGAAGGTCCATGATAATTGTGTTTATTTACTTTTAGGCAGCTTTGGCTGGGATTGTCCGAGAAACACCAATCGGGGTTTGCAGAAAAGGTATGTCAGCAAATTATGATAGTGTCACGGCATAACCAACCCTGGGGAAACTTCATAACTCCTGTTACGTTTAGGATTATACCAGAGCTTGGTTTTACAAGTGCAATTTGAAAACTGGTGAAGCTAAGCCTCCCGATTGAAGGTAAGGGTTAGAGGCCTACCTACAGGCCTTCCTTCGGCTTGGTGTGTCACCAGCTTCAACGCTGGCCTGCCCGCTCTTTTTCACTCGTCAGTTGACGAGGCGTCAAACAGCGTTGGCACTCAGTTGACAGTTCCTTTGTTTGACATTCAAAACGCGGACATAACATTAACACAAACTCCGTGGGGGAAACACCACAACAAGTCAGAAAAACCGATCCTCTTGAGCAGTCTACAGTGTCCTTCATTTCCCGCTTTTACTCCGCAAGTTTAAAATGCCAACAAAAAGAAAGCGTAAGCTGACGGACATCGGGATTTCCGCCGGCACCTGAACAATCCCTGAAATGAAACGTCATCGATATAGACTAAGACATGTATGACATTGTTCCAAGCAAGATAAAGTTGGTGTAAATGGCAGGTCTAAGGAATACATTGTGAAATAGCACAAGGACAAATACTTCCATCTCATGAGATATCCACGTGTTCCACATGGGGAGAAACCCCCTGCCCATTGTCACACCAAATGTGGGATCAACCAGGCCTTGCATTATGAAATGGCATTAGTTCAGGTGTATCCTCTCCCATTTGGCTTGGATTGATTTATCACTTACACTATGGGGGCAATGTTTAACCAGTTTTGATTTTCATTCTTTTTTTTTTTTTTTACAACCTTCTAGTTATAGGCTAAGCCAAGCCTTTGGGTGCCTTCCCTGCACTCGCCTGACAGATTTCAACATTGAGCCGTTTTTAAGGTCCCAGAGTTGTTGACAGAGAGGGAGTGAGACAGAGATGAGTTCCTTGCTGGAGGTTAACCCCACGGTGCGGGGGATCAGAGCCCCAACAAGCCTGCAGAGTCTGGCTGCACGCATCACAGAGGAGATCAAACAGGTGAGTCATAGGACAGGTGTGATACACCTGAACTAATCTGAGCAACATTTGCTATTTAATCTGCTCCTGTAAAATGGAGACTAGAGAACAATCTGTCTGCAGATTCCAATAGAAATAGAAACAATAAGAAATGATTATCAGCAATGGTGGCAGAAGAATTCAGATCCTTTACTTTAGTAAAAGTAACAATTCTAAAATGTAAAAACACATTACAGGTAGGCTTGGCTACATTCAAACATGTTAACCATTGAGTGTTAGCTATATTGTTATTGGATTGTTGTTATAATGATGAATATTAACACCTGAGCAGCTCTGGTGGTTGAGTTACTTTTTAACTACTTTTTGTTGGGCAGCTTAATCTGTAACAGATTAAGTAGCAGATATAAGTAGCAGAAAATGGAAATACTCAAGTAGTGACTGGAACAAACAAGAGAGTGTCTCTGAAGTTTTATTGTCACAATTGCAAGCAGTCAACCTTCTATCAGGTTTGCAAAGAACTTTTTATAACAGCAGTTTCTATTCAGGGACAGAATGGAAGACTGTACCTTATTGTTCCTTAATCAGACAACCTGCAATTACTATAGTTGATATGATGATAACAGTGAATACACTAAGCTCTGCCCTTGGAGATAACCCAACAACAAAATACAAAGATCATTGAAGGATAGTTTTATATTCCAATGGAGCTTTTCCATTACAGACATTAAACATTGTATTTTCTCAATGCAGTAGCCTAGATAACTGATTGGCCAACCTGTTCTCACTCCAAACTCGTTTGGACAGTGTCTGAAGAATGGAAGAGGGGAAGCGGAGCGCTGTGTGGCTATATTTATAGGCCAAAAATGAAACAGCAAGCTGTATAATTTGTAAAAAAAGATGTAAGATACAGTGTTAACTCAACAAATTTATACAAGCATATGAAAATTCTGTCCTGGGTTTTAACTAATTAATAATCCAAAGCAAAAATCACAAAACCACTTAAAGATCAGGAGAATTCATTCAGATTTAGCAATTTGATGATGAATCCACCTTAATGTATCGGTATTGACGATACTGGTTCTATATTTACTTATTGGATCAATCACATATTTTGCAGTATCGCACACCACTACTGTTCTGACTCTGGAAAAAATATGTGCTCCAGACAAGCCAAGAAGTCTGGGTGGTTCATAATGTATTGCAGCAGATCAGAAATATATTTGTAAATTTGTGTTGTCCGCATAACTATAGTAATTTATTTTGTTCTTTTCCATAATCTCAGCCAGTAGAAGCATGTCAATGTTAAAACAGAAGAGGCCCCAGAATAGACCTTTGGGGAATATCATGCACATCCTATTTGTCCACTCAGATGTGTAATTACCTGTAGACATAAAGTAGTTCTGTTTCTTTAAGTAGGATTTAAACTAATTTAGTACTTTACCAGAAAAAAGAAGACTCTCAATACCTAGTATGTCATTAAACTCAGCGTCTTAGATGTCTCTCTTTCATCGTAGAAATAATGTCCACAAATGTTTCTTGTCATGTTTTGGAGGACATGTACACTGATGATACAGAATTTAAGTTAACTTTACACAACAACCTCAATGCTACTTAACGTTACACAAAAGAGAGAAGTTGGATGACAGGGTTAAAAAAATACCACCCAGCTGAGCTTGTATCTAACCCAAAATTTTCTTTTCCTAGGGAGTGACAAAACCTTTCCAGCAGGTGATTGATGTCAGTTCAGGGGATCCCCACAGGGCAGGGATGGCACCCATGTCGTTTGTTCGCCAGGTTGGTGGTTTATATTTTATTAGTCTGACAGCTACAAACGGAGCCTGTCGGTTTGTGTCATTCCCTGTTGGTCTTCTCAGGTCTTGGCAGCGTGTCTTTACCCCGAACTCCTCACTGAAAAAAGCCTCCCTCTGGATGCCAGGCAGAGGGCTCAGAAGCTTCTGGGGGCATGCAGTGGCGGGAGTGTGGGTGAGAATGAATAATATTCATTCATTTGTACAGATTTAAAAACATTTGGCCCGAACGCTGCTCTAACGGCTGATCTCTACACTTTGTCGATGACAGGCTCATACTCTTTAACTCCCTGCGGTATACCATGTGTCCAGAAAAGTGTTGCTGAGTTCATCATGAGGCGAGATGGTGGAGTGAGTTCACACCCAGAAGACATCATCTTCTCCAGTGGTTCTCAAAAGACTTTAATGGTACGATGAAAAAGTATTTTCCGAGATTGAAGATTTATAGCTGCAGGAATCGGAATCATAAATCAGAATCATTAATAGATTTATTGCTAGGTAGGAAGCACTTAAAAGGAATTTGCTTTGGTTGATGGTGCATACAAGAAAACAGTAATATAAAATAGAGAAACAACAAATACAGAAACAAGTAACACATACATACCAACCCGTTCTCACTCCGAACTCGTAAAATATGGACGTTTGGACAGTGGCTGTCTGCATCTGATGCGACGAAAAAGGCGCCCTTCGGCGTGTGTGTAGAACGTGCAATCAGCATCTAGACGGGTTTAGTGAGTATGTAAGGGGGGAAATTCCTCGTAGGGAGGTTGGTCGGGGGGGTTGGATGGGTCAAACACAGGACTTCCACCCAGGAGAGCAGGGTTTGTGTCCCACGTGTGTTCTCAAACGTTCTGTTATTGCCGCGTGTTAGGGAAGCCGCTTTCTTCTTTAACTGGCCCGTTTATCCCGCGTGCCACGGAACCATAAACCCCCACGACCTTTTCCTAAACCCAACCGTCCCATTCCTGTGAGTCACTGAACCGTAAGCCCACCCACAAGCTTTTCCTTAACCTAACAACGTCAAAAGGGATGCCAATAGTCCCGTCCAACCCTGTGTTATATGACACTATAGGAAACGACCAAACGCGTGTTATTTGACCTTAAAGAAGACCTTTAGGGACTAAACACACATCTGTATCGTCAATTATGAACAAATATCCATTAATCAGCGGCTCAGGAGGGGAGTGTCATCTACCAATAGAAGGTGGTATCATCCCTGGCAGTCTACATGTCAAAGAGTCCTAGGTCAAGATACTAAACCCCAAATGTATTCCACTGCTGCACCTTTGGTCTGTGACTGACTCTTTATCTGATAAACAGGTGGCACCACCTTATGAATGTTTGTGTCAGTGGTGTTAATGGTGCCTGTTGTTGGTAAAGTGCTTTGAGTGGTTGTTAGGGGGGAAAAAAGCGCTACATAAATGCAGAACATTTACCATTAGTCATGTTAGCCGCCTCCACACATAAACTCCTGGATAGGAGAAAAAAACAACACAATTGTCTCAGGCGGCACTAAGCTCCGGTTGCAAAAACGGTGGATCTGCAAAGTGGACTCGAGAAGAAACTTGTTTTGGTGAAACATTTGCACCCTACAAAAGAAAAAACACAATATTAAATGAAGCTAATACTTTAACGTGAGCTATTTAAATAAGCTGGATATATGGTTAAACCTTGTTTGCTCTTACCAGCATCGCCATGTGTACTTCGTCCACAGCAATCCCACCAAAAGGTCCCAAAATGTCCCAGCTAAAGAGTAAATGCTGTAACCATATTCTTTGTGCATTTTTGTGATCATTCCCCAAGTGAACCAAGCAGGCCTGCTTTGTTGCACGATCCAAATGTTCTTCATAACGTGCCTTTTTTTAGCGAATAGCTTGCTAGCTTTAAGTTTGTTGTTGTTTCCCGCAACGATCCGAGTCTGTTGTGGATCCAGACCAGTTCATAAGTGGTTAACATATCTGCTTTCACACTCAGCTATTTAAAAAAGTATGGTATTGTCTTGGCTTGTCAGGTCAAACCTGTACAGGTTGACACTGCCAAGTCCGTTCGAACAGTAACTGACAGTAAGGATAAGCTAAAGGAGTCCAACAACTTTATCCTCTATGTTAAAGTACTTGAATGTGAAATAGAAGAAAAATATGTTTTTGCATACTGTTAACTGCATTGGTATTTATGGGCAGATGGTTTTGCACCTGCTGGCCAGTGGAGAGGGGGAGACTCAGACAGGCGTGCTGACCCCGAGGCCCTGCCCACACACCCTGCCCCCGCTGCTGGATGAAGCCGGGGTGACTCTGGTGCCGTACCAGCTGATGGAGGACCGAGGCTGGGCGGTAGACCTGGATGAGCTGCACCGAGCTTTAAAGACCGCTAGGGGGCTCTGTGAGCCCAGAGCCATTTACATCAGCAACCCAGGAAACCCCACAGGTAAATAATGTGGTGCAATTTCCAGAAACACCATGTTGTGTTATGATGAGACAATAGCCTCAGGAAGGAACTTGTTTTGATGGAACACGTGTACGTTACAAGGTTGTTTTAGTCGTGCAAATGAAAACTGAGATTGGACAGATGTCTGGATAGGAGACAGAAGGTTACTTCCTGGTGTGAAGCAAAAGGCTTCTTTCTATATGTGAAGTGCCAGACTTGACCTGATCAATTCTTTAGAGTAAGAGGAACAGAGGGGGAAGGTGAGAGACAGTAGGGCCGGTCTTGACCTCTTCACAGAGACAAATAATGCATATTTTCCTGACCTGGCTGCATCATCCATAAACAGAAATCGGGTCTTCGAGTCAAATTGACCTGTTTTCAAAAATCAATGTTCTTTTTAATTACCCAAAATAACATAATTGATTCCACACAACGCTCTTTGGCAAGTAAAAATCTCTACTTTCTTTTTGGGGCATTTTATTCAGTTTTATAGCATATAAAAACAATTGAAGTGGTTTTGAAATAGCATAGAGTAAAAGTTGACATATTCCAGTCTGTGATTATCCATCAACATCCATTCCTTTAATTTTAGTCTAAATAATTCCTAATTTCTGCTTTTCTGACTCAAACATTAGGTATAATTTCCTATAAATGAGATAAGTTGACTCTAAATTCCAAAAATAACTGTGAAAGTAAAGTTAATAAGTTAGTGTTACGTACTGTTAAAAAAAATGACAAACATTGAAAAAAAGTGTCAAAAGTTTTGAAAAAAGGGACAAAAATGTAAGAAAAAGTTAAGAACATTGATAAAAAGCATCAATAAAGGTGTTGATTTTCAATTTTGACAGGAAGACAACATGAGGGTTAACTCAACTGTTCTCAATTTCTGTTTTAATTAATTGTCGTAGCAACATACAACATACAGTAGCTCCATTAACTTATCTTCTCACAATAATCTCCCATATTCACTGTTATTGGTCCTTGTAGGTCATGTGCAAGACAGGAAATCAATAGAGGAAGTGATTCGTTTCGCTGCAACCGAGGGCCTCGTCCTGTTGGCTGAAGAGGTGATGTGTCATCTAAAAGTTGTTCTCATCAGTTTCTAGTCTCAAACAATGTCCCTTTTTATCATGTCCTCTTGAACCTTCCAGGTGTACCAGGACAGCGTGTATGGACAGGATAAAGAGTTTATTTCCTATAAGAGAGTCCTGTTTGAGATGGACAAAGAGTTCTCAGAGACGGTGCAGTTGGTCTCCTTCCACTCTATATCCAGCGCCTGCATGGGAGAGTGAGTATCTCCGATGTTTCTTTAAGAACATACCTTCCCTTAGCCAAATGTGTGATTCACACTTGTATGCTTGTTTTTTCACATTTCAAATTGCATAATTTGTGCTGTGATAACTTTTGTTGGCCACGGAGGTTGGTTTTGGGAGATTAAAAAAGTCCACGTTGTCACTTTATTCAACATTTGATGCTTTTTACAAAATTTGGGACCGTTTTTCCCTACACTTTTGTTTGATTTTTGTTTTTATTGTTTTCAGAAGTTTAGTAACTGGGCAGCTTTGTATTAGATAATTTTATATTGGCCCAACCGAAAATGTTCTGGATTTGAACTGTAGCTACACACATGATATATGTTTTTAATTATGGTGCAAAGTCTGTGTATTGAGCTACCTCAACCTTTTCTGTTATTTTGCGGATTTATTTCTTAGAGTGTAGGTTTGGCTATGACTCGTGAGCTTTCTGAAAACCACCAAAACAAGACAGCCATGAAGGCACCGTATAGTAAATGTTGGGATGAAGTCAAAAGTGTTTATTTTTTTAAAATTAATTTATATATATATATGCCAACATTTTTAGACAGAATGCAAATTGAATGAAGTGATGTGTTTGGACGTGTACAGACACATTTGCACAAGTTGACATGGCTGTTTGATGAGCAGAGACAAGAGAAAAATGGGGAAAATATGAAAATAAATAAATAAAACCTATATATATATATATATATATATATATATGTGCACCCAGTACAGGGTGCACATATACAGGTTTACTCCTTCAACTACAACCTGCAGGCCTTTGCTGCATGTCCACCCCCCCCCTTTCATGTCTTCAGCTGTTATGTCAAATAAAGGCCTAAAATGCCAGACAAATAATCAGCATGTCCCTATCTTAAGATGATATACAATTCTTGAAATTTTCAACAGCAAATACATTTTTAAAGAAACATACGTGAATGCTGTTTATCATTCTAACAAGGAAAGGTTTGAATGAGCATTCATGTGTTTTCCATGCAATATCCCCCTGTTGCAACTAAAGCATGGTAAATGATTACATGGCTCTGTTTGAATTCATTTGGTTAACTTTGAGGAAAGATTGTGGTTTGGTTTGTATATTAAGAAAGTCAACGTGACATGAGACAGCTTTTTCTCCTTTGAAAATATTTAACCAAACCACAATCTTTACCTATAGTAGCCAAACCAAACCTGGTAAAAGTCCTGGAGGATACAAAAAAAATGTTGCTAGTGGATCAAATAAACACGGTTATGTAGATATAAAAATAACGTTCAGCCTAAGAAGAGACATTGTTCTCTGTGCTCACCCTGTGTTTAGGGCTGGTCTGAGAGGAGGATATATGGAGGTAATTAACATGGACCCAGCAGTGCAGAAGTATTTGACAAGTATGCAGGACTCTTCCAGCCCTCCCGTTTTGCCACAGCTCGCTCTGGAGATTATGGTCAATCCACCCACACCTGGACAACCTTCTTATAAAACATACACACAGGTAGGAGGAAATCTACATTCAATCAAAAGGGATTACTGAAAAACACGGTCTCTTACAGAATAAAAAATGTAACATGAATGCACTACTTCAACAACTCTATACATTGTTCCACAGTGTCAGACATGATGTCCTTCAGCCTGACATACTGTGGCCTGTCGGTGAGGTAGTCTCTGATCCAGTCTACCAGATAAGGGTCCACTCCCATCCTGATCAATTTGTCCTGGAGATAAGTTAAGATAAGATGGTGCTTGACCATTTAGAGCTTTGTAGGTCAGGAGAAGGATTTTATTTTCAATCCTGGATTTTACAGGAATCTAATGCAGAGAATACAGGAGAAATATGATCTCTTTTCTTAGTTCTTGTCAGAACACGTGCTGCAGCATTCTGGATCAGCTGGAGAGTCTTAAGGGACTTATTTGAGCATCCTCATAATAAAGAATTACAGTAGTCCAGCCTGGAAGTAACAAATACATGGACTAGTTTTTCAGCATCGTTTTGAGACAGGATGTTCCTAATTTTGGAAATGTTTCAAAGGTGAAAAAAGGCTGTCCCTGAGGTTTGTTTTAGATGGGCGCTAAAGGATATGGCCTATAATCCAATAAAGTAACTCTTAGATTTCTGACAGCAGTGCTGGAGACCAGGGCAAGACAATCCAGAATAGCTATATCTTTAGATAATTAAGTTTGGATGTGTTTAGGGCCAAGCACAATAACTTTAGTTTTGTCTGAGTTTAACATCAGAAAATTGTGATTTTATATCAATTATGCATCCTTGAAGTTAAGCTACCTGTCTGGTTTCATCTGGCTTGATTGATAGATATAATTGGGTGTCATCCGCATAACAATGAAAGTTAATTGAGTGTTTCCTAATAATATTGCTCAGAGGAATCATATATAAGAAGAATAGAATTGGTCCAAGCACTGAGCCTTGTGGAACGCCATGGCTTACTTTAGCATACTTGGAAGATTTATCGTTAACATTAACAAATTGAGATTGATCAAATGAATATGACTCAAACCAACTTAGTGAGATTCCTTTAATGCCAACAAAATGTTCCAGTCTCTGTAACAGGATGGTATGGTGAATGGTGTCGAATGCAGCACTAAGATCTAGTAAAACAAGTACAGAGACAAGCCCTATATAAAATAAAAAATAAATAAAAATAAATATATAAACAAGCATTTTCAAAAGCGTGGGGACAGTACTGCACAGTTGTTTTATTGCACATATACGTGCAATAATACACACCAAGGTGGGGAAAACGTTTGAAATTGTTCAGTTCAATGATGGTTCATTTTCTGTTAGTCAGCAAAATATTTCACAAACTGGTAGACAGATTTGATTAATTTCTTATTTGTTATCCATATTGTTTTTATTGTCATATTGTTCATATTGTGTTGCTGATTCCATCAACAAAGCCAAACAAGCCACTGGGCGGGCTGTGCTTGGTCAGGCAGCACCTATGGCTTTCTCAGTTAGTGACATCATTAAGTGAGGAATTTCATACAGTAATGTGGGTGAGACGTTTTCAGGCAGTTGAGAAGAAACGCTGCATGTGGTAGTAAAAGCTCCGTTTGGAGTGGAATGTGTTATTTTGTACTTACAACTGTTACATACACAAAAACTATATGGAAAGTAACAAAAAAAACATTATAAGGGGAGTTTCAGTTTCAGAAGAATACAACTACAGTAGCTTTTGTGCTTTTCCAACCAGCGTTTGTTCTTTTTTCTCAATCAAAGGAGATCCTTCACTCTCAGACAACTCTGTCCCAGAATGCTCAGCGTGCTTGTGAGTTCCTGAATGATTTACCAGGGATGAACTGCCAACCAGGGATGGGGGGAGTCTTTCTTTATCCCTGTCTGCATTTACCACCTCAGATGATAAAGGAGGCCAAGGTCAGAAACCCTCTCCACTTGATCTTAAGTCCTCAGGTTTCACCAAAGATTATGGCGGTAGTGCTTTTAATTTAAGTTAATAATATTTAACTGATGCTATATTGGATTTGTTTACATCCATGATTTTTGTAAACCGAAAGTAAAAAGCAAATATGACCAGTACTTCCTCCTGGACCTGCTAGGAAACATACAAAATGTGAATATATGCGCCATTTATGAAGTCAACAACATAATGATTGCATCTTAAATATTTTCTAATTTTACTAGTTACTAGAACAGAAGTCAAACAGGCAATGTTACGTTGTGCATAACTCATAACTCTCATATTATGCATGACAAAGCTTTAATTTCAGTAGTGATTTGAACCACAACGTGTAGCTCCTATGGCGCCATTTTGATGCTACAAAGCCATCACCCGCCGTTAGCATTCCAGTGACTGCCATTCATTTCGACGTCAATTTGACAGCAAATATCTTTACATCTAAAACATTTAAAGACTCTATGTGTCCATTGTTTATTTTTAAAGAAACACGGCAATGTATAAAATCTACCTCAGGTTTGCCTCCGTAGCAGACAATTTTGTAAAAATAGGCTAACGATTTTGTCATAACCACGCGACTTACTGTCACACAGCAGAGGAATTACCAAACAGCACAGGGTAAGCTCTCAGGCTGTTTCAACTTACATTAGCTCTTAGGTTTACTTACTAATGTTAACTGACATGTTAGATAGCAATAATTAGCCTGTGTCTATGTTATCTCCTAACATATACCTACGCTCTCCATCTCTGCTGATTGGGAATGATTGAGATTTCTCTTGCACAGCTACCAGAAGACTTACAGCTTTCAGACAGGTTGCTCGCGTCACATCTACGCCATCAAGCTCAGTTGGAGGCTGCTCAGTAACGCTCAGCATCACCGGGAAAGAGCTTCTAATGTCCTTCAATGGTCTCCGTCCAGAGCAACAGGGTCTGTTGGTCCATGTCTTTAACTCTCTATGATTTGAACAGAGCACTGTTATTCATTCCAGATGTTAGGCGTGGAGGCAGATGTGCTTTATTGCCAGAGGTTACTGGAGGAGGAAGGTGTATGTTTGGGAGCCGGCTGTGAGAATGGACATGAAGATCCAAACTACCACATCAGGTAAGAAAAACAGCTGCAAATGTGTGTGTGTGTGTGTGTGTGTGTGTGTGTGTGTGTGTATTTGAGTTTTGTACCTTAAAGCATGAGGACACTTTTGGTAATAGAACACATTTCTGGAAAGTGATAGCATCATTAAAACACAACAGGTTTTGGCATTTTTTGGTACGAGAGGACACTTCTGGGGTATTGCATCCACGTTTTTCTCCACTTGCTTCCCTTTCTCGTGTCTTAGTCTGGTTCAAGAGCCTTTGATGCATTTGATCCTTTTTATAAATAAAAGTATAAAAGTTTGACATCTATTTTATTTTATTTTTTTCTTGTGAGGTGAATCAAGGTCACAGTCTGTAGATAAAACGATAAATGTGACAAATGACAGAAAGTGTGTTTGTTTTAAGACATTTTAAGAAGACTTGATTCAAATGCAAAAGAAACACAACCCTAAAATGAAGAAGACATAACTGTTCTGAGCCTTTAATTTGAGTTTTTGTGGCTTAGTTAAGTTGTGACACCTGTTAAACACTAGCTAACTCATCACTAACAAGATCAGAGTTGTAAGCCTAATCGTCATTAGTTCTGCTTTAAGCAAAGCTGTGCCCATAATTACTGTAAATGTTAATGCTGTGTGTTGTGTGTCTCTCTCCCCGCAGGCTGTGTGTTTTGGCTCCTCCTGCCACCCTGGAGGAGATCTTGGCACGACTTTGCTCTTTCCACCTGCGCCTGCAGGATACATTTCCCTGACAGAAGTGTCAAGGACACCAAAGCATTTTTTGTTTCGCACGTTTTTCTCCCAAAATGAATACTGTCAAAAAAATAAAAAAGTAATTTCTTGATCCTGCAAAGACTAAAGTAGATATTGTATAATAACTTGTGAAATATGAGGTGTAAGCCATCAACTTACACTTTTGGTTTGCTCACCTCAGTAAGTAACAAAGTAAAAGTCCAACACAAACCGTCAATAAAGGATCTTTGAATTATTAATGAAGTTTGATTTGATTTCACTTCAATTCAATACTTGAAAATAGATGGATAGCTGACATACGTCTTGCATAAAAATGCATTTAAAACTTCACTTTTTCAACCTGGACCTACAGTACATCTATATTTCCTATGTTTTTGTGTCTAAGTGACCGATGGGAACAACAATCTTTAACCTTGGTCCAGTGTTAAGCGAGATCGCTGCTGCTGGCAGTGGCAGAACAATGTAAGTTAATGAGGAAAATGTGCATCTTGCATTTACCTTTACAAAAGTGCTCGTTTTGCATTCCAATTATTATTCCATGTGTCTGACAACATTATGAAAAGGATATATAATAGGGTCAACGTTCTGTTAAAGATTAAGATCCTTTTTTATAAAAACATAAAAAGCCGCATAACTGCATTTCCTAAAGTCACCAGACTTAATTTTAGCATCATAAAATGCACTACATTCAAAGTCGACAGAAACAAAAATAAAACTATGAAAAGATGTTTTGGGTCTTCTTTCTACTTTTATAACCATCACAACTCTTTGTTGTTCTGGTTGAAATGAACATAATTTACTGAGTTGCATGTGAAAATTGTTGGCTCTACACTCGCTGAAAGTATTGTTTTTTTAAATGGAGTCTGGAGGGTTTAGCGCTAGCAAACCACAGAGCTGTTTCTGGTCAAACAGAAAGGTCTCAAAGAGGGTTTTAAAAAGAAATATCTCGGTAGGGATCCTTTCCATAATGTTGTCAGACACTTTATATATTAATCTGAACCTTTCAGTGGCAAAATAAAGCAAATTGACCAAATTGACAATGCACATTTACCCTGTAGTTACATTGCAGCCCGGTCTGAGGCTGCCGGTTACAGCGTTCACACTTAATAGGCTACTGCTGGTCCTACGAGTCACTTACACACAAAACCATAGCAAAATAGGGTCCAGGTTGAAAAAAAACAGTAGTTACCCTTTAAGTAAAAGTAAAGATCTTCTTTTGTTAACTGTTGTGTGTAATTGTGATGGTACTGTATATTTATGTTGCTGATGGTACTGTATATTTATGTTGCTAAGGATCCCTCGGTAACGAGATGCTACATCTCAAGGGGTTATTCCTTATAAAAAAGTTTTCAACAAGTTATGTAAGTATTGTCTGCAAAATGTAGATAGTATTGTTGTAAGCATATTGATTGTGCAGTAAAATGTTTCCCGTTAGTTAATTTAATATATATATATGAATTAATATGAATGAAATATATTACACACATCATATTACATGCCATTTCCATAGACACAGATCCCACCGCTTATGCTTCATATGAGCTGATATCTGAACTCACAGCAGAGTAAAACCCTTCATTTCACAGACACAGTCCGGTACTGAAGAATGTAACAAAAAATCCAAACAGTATCTTGCATGAGCTCAGATCTTGTGCACTTAATATGTTTATTTTTGTTTAAGTTTATTGTGGAAAAGTGTATGCAGGTAATTATTTAAATTATTTATTTTTATAAAAGAATTTGGACAGTTCTGCGTTGTGAATTTTACTCTCAGCTTTTCTTCAGGTTCCACCCTTACACTCCATTAAATTATATCAATGTGTTAGTTTATTGATGACTGTAAGGTATGCATTACCCCCAAAAGTCTTCTGGAGTCAAACATTTAGTTATATTTCTGTACACACATGCTTATTTGTTTAAGGCTCTGGAGGGGTTATGTAAAGAGGTGAAACAGATGCAGCAGGGAACATAGATTCCCAGGTCAGAGACTGGACTGTGTGTGTGTGTGTGTGTGTGTGTGTGTGTTACTGATTACTGTTAAATTTAGAGGGTATAAAAGCCATACGACACACTTGGACAGTCAACTCTGAGGAATCATGATGAAAGCGGCCCTTGTCCTGCTGTTTGCTGCCTATGGTGAGTCTCATCCATCTGGTTTAAAGAAGAGCATCTCTACCTCCAGCAGGGTTAGAGTTCAAGTATTAATCTGGAGTTATTCCGTATTATTATCAACACATCCCAATGAAAAGACCAATATACTGTCTGTAGCACTCAGCCCCAAGCTCATTGATTCCTCCTAAAGAGTAAAATTCAAAAATAAATTTGTATGAGAATAGGCTCTGTAGTTTCCTAAAACAGCTGGCCACTGTACACTTCAGCAAAGTCCTACTCAAGAAGGAGGAAATGGTGCATTTGTTTGGCACTATTTTCAGTGGCGGATTAATTGGCATGTGTTTCTCTAGTGAGTATTTGGTAGGATGGCGTGTGTGTGGGATTGAGTCAAAATAAACCCCATGTCATGTGTGAATTCCCCTCTAACTTTAATTCAGCCGTGAGTTATATCGTCAAGTGTTTCTGTGATCTTACAGATGTTTGGTCTCTGCCCAAAATATCATATTCACAAACCGTACTGGACTGCCAAAGCTGGGATTTGCCTCGTGCAAACATTTCATCATTCCAGACATCTTTCAGACTATACATATTTCAGAATATACAAGTTGATGCTGCAAATAACAATTAGTTTTTTTAAGTTTGCGTAGGAAAAGCAACCCAGTGGTGAGGTCAAATATGGGGTTAAAGCCAGTTATACAGCTTTCAGTGTGAGAGCTGAGCTCCCAATGGGACCCAACTTGTCCCAATGGGGCCTAACTTGTCCCAATGGGGCCCAACTTGTCCCAATGGGGCCTAACTTGTCCCAATGGGGCCCAACTTGTCCCAATGGGACCCAACTTATCCCAATGGAGCCCAGCCCTTTTAACCCCCAGTTCTCTCTGTGGCCCAGCTCACGGGTGTGGCACACCCACCTATCAGCCCTCTGTGAGCCGTGTTGTGAACGGGGAAGATGCACGACCCTACAGCTGGCCCTGGCAGGTAAGTTAATACTGATCATGGTGGTATGCACCATGGGGTGATAAATATATGCCAACTAACTGCTACACATTTTACTCTATCTTATCCTTTAAAGTAGCTATCTCTTCATGTTTGATTGTTGCTGATAAATGAGAAGGTCTGATACAAATATGGTAATACTTTAGTTTTCAGCAATGCCAAACACTCACGTAAAGAATCCCAAAATTGTTCTTGGGTACAGCAATTGAGTAAATGTGTTTAATTAAGCTTGCGTTAGTTCATGCAGGACAAGGACGTCATACACCCGCTGATTGAATTATCATTCACACACACCAATCACAGCCATTCTCACGTCATTTTAATTCTGACTCCCTCCTCACTTATCCCTGCTACACTGACGCTTCAGTCACTGCTACTGCTGGCAACATTTTGTTGCATTTCTAATTTGTGATCTTGTTACTGTTTAGCCCCTCTCCCTGCCTCTTTAACACACTCCCAGCAAAGTCAATGAGACAGGAGAAGAAGCTCCAAATGTCAGCCAAATTGTCCTAAAACAATTTGGCCACATTGAGTTCTGAACCACATTGAGTTTATTTGCAAAACAAAATCTAAAAGATAACACACAGAGGCGTGTAAATTCTGCGATGTAACGCCGACTGAGACAGCTGGGTTCTTTTCAGATCAATTTGAGAAGTGCTTGTAGTTTTTCACATGTTATCGTGTCATGCAGTGTGGGTACTGGTCTGGTCTGTGTCTGGACTAGGTCTCAAACCTTCAAAATCTTGGTCTTGTCTCTGTCTCGATACATTTTGGTCTTGATGATGACTTGGTCCTGGTTTAGATTGCTCCCCACCACTGGTTACTACATGCCATAGAGCTGCATGACTCTGCTGCTCTCGTCACAGATCTCTCTGCAGTATCTCAGCGGCTCCACGTACCATCACACCTGTGGAGGCACTCTGCTCGCTCCCAACTGGGTCATGACTGCCGGTCACTGCATCGGGTGGGTGACAGTTTACTCTCACTCTGTATTGTTTCATCTCATGATGTTGGATGAAGGTTTCATCTAAAGTCTGTTTTGTTTTTACATACTAGATCTCGTACCTACCGCGTGGTGCTGGGCGACTACGACCTCACCAAAGAGGAGAGCTATGAGCAGATTAGAGGCGTAGAGACAATCGTGGTTCACCCTGGATGGAATAGTAACTGTCTGTCTTGTGGGTATGTGGATATACAGTAATAAGTCTTTTGATTCAAATTGAAACATGTTTTGGACTAGGACAGTGACATTTCACTAAGACATTTTAAAATTGCAATGATTGATTGTTTTTGGCCATTTAGCAGCCGATAGAATCTTAGATTTTGGCTTATAAAAGTTTGGGTTATCTGTAGATTAAGTTTGACCACAAGTAATGTAACTTATTAGTCTCACATTGCCGGACCAATCAGAATCAGAAATACTTTATTGATCCCCGAAGGAAAATTTTGCCTCGCAGTTGCACAAATAGTAGAAATTTAAGAGTAGAAATATAAATAAAAGAAATATAAGGAGTGTGGATATGTACGGTATTTACATAGTTAAAGGAATGTTATGATACAGTATTTACATAATTAACATAATTAAGGAGTTGCAATGGTGAAAAGTAATATCTCCACAGTGTTGTGGAGGAAGGTCCGGCTAAACCATAAATACATTAGGAGTAAAACATGCTTTGGGTTATTTGCATATCTTTCTTTTAAAGGTGGCTCTGCCGACTGTCTTCCATTGACCCCGAGTAGTAACTTATTAAGTAGTTAATGTAACACATTTCCCTGTCCTCTCAAAGAAATAATCTAAATGGTTTAGTTTCAGATCATATTCATAATGACATTTAACAGTTCATTCTTCCCATGAGATGATTCTGTGTGTTTCAACATGATTTTCTTGTTGGTCAGTAATGACATTGCGATGATCAAACTGGCGTCTCCTGCCGTTGTGAACGACAAGGTGCAGCCGTCATGTGTGCCACCGAGCGGAGAGATCGCTCCTCACAACGACCCCTGCTACATCACTGGCTGGGGAAGACTCTACAGTGAGTTTGCAATGTCCCAACACACTGATGTTAATCTATTATCATTCCTATGTGACTGTACTCTGTTTTACTATAGGCTTATTTATAGCATGTGTGTGTATATCAGGCCTGTGTGTTCTAACAACAGTGAAAAAAGTTGTAATTTCCCCCCTGGGGATCAACAAAGTATTTATTATTCTAGTTAAGTGCAATATAAATCACTTTGTGGTAGGGAATAAAAGCTAGTTTTCATAAAAACTTTATCTCATCTAATAGTAATTATTATATTAACCAGAACATTCTAACAAAATAAAAATGAAATCATACTTTCTTTTGTGTGTGTCCCCAAAGCAGCTGTCATCAGAAACATTACAATACATATTTTACTGCCCAGGCTTTTATATCTTACTTCTTGGATTCTTGTACTGAATAACTTGATCATTGATTATATTAGAGAGAAATGATCTTATTTTCATTTACTCATGCTTTGGGGTTTCTATTAGAAGATGTTTACATGCTTTAATCTTCAAAGTGTTCAACTTGTTCTCATTCTGTATTATTCTCATACGATATTCCTGTATTCACCCTCTGCGTGACACGCTCCGTCTCTTTAAGCCTCCCAAGCCCAGTCTGCTCTGATTGGTCAGTGTTTTGGGGTCATCTGTCCTCTCAGAGTCTCTGCACTGTCATTGCAACCGGGGAATGACTGTAACAGCACTGCAGAGGCACTTTCTGCCTGTATATAGTGTAGCAGTGACATCACAACCTTACATAAGTCCTGACGGCTCTTTTAAAGGCACAGTTTCTGAATACAGGCTGTGTGCATTTCTCTGTGGGTTAAAGCATTTGGTACGTATATAGGACCTTAAACATGCTTTATAATAAAAATTCACAATATGGGACCTTTAAAGGAATAGCAGATAGATAGATAGATAGATAGATAGATAGATAGATAGATAGATAGATAGATAGATAGATAGATAGATAGATAGATAGATAGATAGATAGATAGATAGATAGATAGATAGATAGATAGGATCTCTGTTCCCAAGCAGTGACATAAATTCTCCTTGAACAAGACTCCTTAACCCTTGTGTTGTCTTTCCGTCAAAATCGAAAGTCGATGTTTTTAACTTTTTCTCACGTTTTTGTCCCTTTTTTCAGCACTTTAAAAAAAATAGTTTAACAGGGTTTTTTGGGGAATTTATGATCAATAAACCTCCTATTTCAGAAATTATACCTAATATTTGAGTTAGAAAAGCAGAAATTAGGAATTATTGAGACTAAAATTAAAGGAATGGATGTTGATGGATAATCACAGACTGGAATATATCAACTTTTACTCAATAGCCAAAAGCACTCTCCAAATGATATAAAATTGAATATGACACCACAAAATTAATGAAAGTAGAGATTTGTACTTGCCAAAGAGCATTGTGTGGAATCAAAAGTCCTGATGACGTCTGGAGGACTGTCATCTTAGCATCAGAGCGTTACTTTAACTGCAAAACTATGGAAAAGTCAAAGGCTGTAAAATGAATATTTTTGTATTCATTTGTATTTGTGTATGAATATTGGTTGTTATTTAGTTTGCCCTTCTTGCAGGTGGTGGTCCTATCGCCTCTAAGCTCCAGCAGGCTCTCCTCCCTGTGGTCGGCCACAGCGTCTGCAGCAGCAGCGGCTGGTGGGGCAGCAGCGTGAAACCCACGATGATCTGCGGTGGCGGTGACATCCGCTCCGGCTGCAATGTACGCACCGCTCCCTTCACTTGAAAAAAGGTTCCAGGCACCTGGTCCAAAAGGGTTGTACTTAGTGTTTTTATTGGTGTGGTATTAGTGTGTTTTGGGCGTAACATGCACTCAACCAATCAGAGCGTCATCTCCTATTCCCTTTAAAAGCCAGGTGTGTTTGAACCTTGGTGCATTGCTGTTATGATGGAGGAAGTGCTGAGCAGGAAGGAGAGATTTTCAGGAGAAGAAACTGATCTGCTCGTGTGTGACGTGAAAGCGCGCGAGCAGATCGTGTCATAATAATATTCACATTGTAATATATTTCTTTTTATTCTTTTACATGTTTGTGTGCTGCTGCACGTCCCTGTTTGTGTAAAAGCATAGTGTGTGCAACAAGCATAGTGTGTGTAACAAGCATAGTGTGTTCGCGCTATGCACCAGCCTAGGCGCATTTTACTAATGCACTATTAAAACAATAATCACATGTTGGTCAATGACACAATCCCTTTCCGCTGCCTCAGGATAGCAATACGCCAAGAATGCACCTGAACACACCTCCCTGTAAGACCAGCCCGCCCATGGGCGCACAGATGGGCGCAGGTGCATTTGCTATTTAAACGACGTGGGTTCTGGATGGGAAATCCATCAACTGCGTCTGTTTTAAACTAGCAAAGACACTTGCGACGGGCTTTGCGCTGAACTGCGCCGGTTGCAAAATCGGGCCCCACATTTAATTTACTGCAGGTTCACCCTGTATCAGTCTGTTGCTTTCACTTGTCTGTCTGTCTCTGCAGGGGGATTCAGGAGGCCCTCTAAACTGCAAGGGTGTCGATGGCAGGTGGTACGTGCAGGGCGTGACCAGCTTTGTCTCCTCTCTAGGATGCAACACCCCCATGAAGCCCACAGTGTTCACTCGCACCTCTTCCTTCACCAAGTGGATCAGTGACGTGAGTTTCCTTTAGTACAGATGGGCTACAAATTAAAGACAAAACAACATAAAAAGTGTTCAATACTGTTTCGAGAGAATTAAAGAACAGTCTGCTCATATGGCCTGCAGAGGCAATCTGTGTATTTGTGATATTTTTATGTGTCTTGTCAGTATTTCTCACTTCTTTTTTTGTATCCTTCAGACAATGCTGCAGTACTGAAGACCTGGAGCCCTTCAATAAATCCATTTAATCAACTACAGAATGTCTGTTTTGCTGCATAATGATGAACACAATGCAAATGTCAAGAGACATAATGTAAAATAAAAAATAAAATAAAATTGAAAATAAAAAAGAGACCTGGAATCAATAAAGCTCCTCTTTATCTTAACAGCGCAAGATCCTGTCTGTACTTTCAGCAGGTGACCGCAAGGTGTCAGCGTTAGCTTCTGCAGTCCACGAGCAGATGGGACTGAAGACGACTGGTTTGGTTTGCTGATCAGAAAGGAGGAGGCAACACTCATATAGACATGAACATAAGGTCTCTTTATCACTCTCTCTCTCCATCCTTTCACAATGAGTGGAGTTCAATTTTTGCACATGCTATGTGATTATTCCACCCCAGTTGCTCTAGGGAGAGAAAGAGTGAGAAGGCTCATTCCTCAAAAGCAAAGCCCCACTTTCTACTCCCCCTCCCCCGCCCTCTCCCCCCCCCACCCCCGGCTCCCCGGTGCTCCACTGCAGGAGGCCGAGAGAGAAACCACAGCATCATTTCCAGGGCTTCGCAGAAACGCAGAATCAGCAGCTTTACAGGAGAGAAAACCAAGGCAGGAAATAAAACACATCAGGTTCAACTCCACAAGATACATGGGAGGAGGGACAGTAAACATGTGGGAGGTCTAATGCAGGTTTGTCCGCACACTGATGGTTATGTGATGTTAAAACAGCTGTTGTGAAATAATCAGTTTAAGAGGCAGAGGACTCTTGAGCCTCTTTTTTGCTGAGCGGGTCTTTACTGTTGGATAGTAGTCTGGATCAACGGCAGTTCATTTCCAGGATAATTGGTGGAACATCCGTGTGTTGCCGTTGTCTAACTCTGTTAGATCAGCTGATTTAAATAGTGTCATGTTACTGTATTGTGTCTTTTGATGTTAAACCAACACAAGTTCCTTCCTTTGACTATTTTGAAGAGCCATGGTCTCTGCGACTGGAAATACGCGCAGCCGCAGTCCAATGTGATTGGTTTAAAGAATGCATACAACCCTGATCATTTTTTATTTTTTATTTTTTTTGCAGCTATCCCTGAATGTATGTGTGGAGGAGCCAGATCTTACTCCGCAGTGCTGCGGCAATGCGAGACAAGTCAGACAGCAGCTTCCATCCACGTGTCAATCGAATTATCGATATAGAAAACTCATGCGAACAAAGCCGGTGAAAGTGTGTTTCCATCCAACGGCTTTGAAGCCAATAAAAACCAGTGCGTAATGACGTCACATGCTGGTGTGCGATCAAATTGGTATACCAAACTGATTTTAGATGTTTTAAGGTGTTTCCATTCATTTTCACGCTGATTCGCACAACATTCAAGCAAACATTTGCGAACAAAGTTTTTCTAGACAAAATGGATAACGCTGTCTACCAACGCATGATTAATATTGGACAAGTTGTAATAGTGCTTATGTGCCAGCTGATAGCGACATATCAAGCTATAATCAGAAAACAACAACGCTATCAACACATTGGTATGACGATGCAGATGCAACTTTCAACCTTTTAACCTTTTTCTATTTTGAGACATGTCTCATACTCGGCTTGTCCTAACCTTTGTCGGCCATTTCCTTCGTGAGTTCCTGATAAATTGAATTCAAAAAAATCTCTCGTCCCCTCGTCCGTCCACTTTCATCTGTCTTTGTTGACGCCTGCCATGTGTGCAGACGGAGAGGAAATACTGGGCGGAAATTAACTAAAACTTCTTTTTCTTTGTTGTTTGGCGGGTTGCAACCATAAAATGACCTAAAACTTAAATCGCAATTCATTATTTATTTGGCAAATAACGTTTCCATCAGTGTTTATCTCATCAGCCGTATATCGATCAAGATAAAATCCGATGAGACTGTGCGTATTTCCTTTGAGGCGATATTCATGAAATTCCATTGAATTTTGCTGTTTCCATAAGGCATTTTTCATTCGATATCAATATAATTCGGATAAAAACATGTGGATAGAAACATAGCTAGTGATGCTCTTTTTGCTCTATGCGCCAGGCAGCATTGATTAGGTACAATTGTGAACCTTTTTCTTGAAAATGCAAATAAAGTCTGTTGCACAGGATGGGATTTTGTACTATACATTAAAATCCACAACAAGTAGAAGAGCCTCCACTATTTTTTTTTTTTAAACAACATACAAGCTTTCTGTCTCCAGACACACAGAGCTAAATCTGACTGAAAGAACAATTAGCTCTATATATAGGCATGGCAGTAATTAGCTCCATTGCAAAACATCTCTGTATCCCTGACAACAAGACACTGAGGGATAGTGTTTACTAGTTAAGAAAATAAAAGATAAAGGATAGAAGACAAAAAATTATTTTTAAAACGACAGAACAATGATTCAGAGATAAACAACCCCTACATATCTACGTGGCAGCAACAAAAAAAAGGTTAGAGGGGCAGAAATTGGACAGAGACGAGGTTGAATAATAGTTTAAATATAATATTACAATTGCTTCCCACATTTTCAGCTTTAATTTCAGCTTTGAAAAATGTGCAGACCATCTGTCAGTTGAGGTGTTCCTCTCTGTCATTAAGTATCTAACATGTGTGTAATGGAGTTCATCTAATCAATTCTTTAGAAAATGTCTTAGGGAAAACATTTTTCATTGATGGATGTGTATTTTTGGCCTGGGGAGCAGTCTCAGCCCCGAGACCTTATATATTATAAGGTATTAAGATATTTTCCGCACATTTTCTTGAAAAACAATTATTTAAACCTTTTTTATTTCAGATTTAACCATTTTATCCCTCAGTGTGGATGTGTGGTTTTCCTTGCAGAAGACCTGAAATGGCTTCACATGTACAGAAGTAGTTTCTATATCGTTTACGGTAAGAACCTTTTAGAGGAAATTTGCCGTGAACTTCTCTTGTTTGTGCCCGTGTTGCTATGTAACTGAGCCATCGTTTGGATGCCCCTTTTAATTTGTCCTTGTGTTCTTTCTCTGCTTTCTCAAATGCAATTAGATCCTCTTTTTAATCCAATCTCCACCACCGATTGTCCGCCTGTTTGTATGGCCATCTGCCTGCTGACCTGCCTGCCTGCCTGGATTTCCACACTGCAGACATGATGGCAGCTAACACACACACATGCACACACACACACACACACACACCCACACACACACACAGAGCAGCAGATCTGATGGTCCTCACTGTAAAGCTTGTACTCATACAGGAGGCGACATACTAACATAAGAATAAGCCATCAGCCGTCGCTGAGTGTGCAGGAGCAAACTAGACGTGTTGTCAGAGAAGAGGCGTGTACCTCTATCAACGAGTTACAGCGGGAACTCGCAAGCTGTCGTGATGCTCACCATGGCGACCCAACAGGACAGGCTGCTTGTTTTCATTCTCCTCATCTCTCTATTATTACCTACACTGATTATTTGTCAGTCATTTTTTTCTATCTGTTGTATCTGTGCTTCACAACACTAACACGTTGCAGAAAAAACCTTCTACAGTCAACTTAACCCGTCGACCATGCAATTTGTTTTTTTTGCTTCAAAAATTTTAATGAAAACTTTTTTTTTTCAACATTTTGGTCGACTTTTTCAACACTTTTCTTGCTTTCCCCCATGTTTTTTCTCTCCACCTTTTTTTTGACGTTCTTGTCACTTTTTCCAACGTTTTTCAGATGTTATACAATTGAATGAAACAACCAAATTCAATGAAAGTAGTGACCTGATCATTTATATTACTTGTGAAGAGCGTTGTATGGAACTATCTACAATATTTCTTTTGAAAATTTGGTTGCAAGAAACACAAATTTCCAATATAGAAGCTTATTGAAAGCGGGTCAAATTTGACCCGAGGACAACAGGAGGGTTAAAAACATAAAAACATAAGATCAAGAAAGCATCTAAAGGCATGAAGGAAGGACACATATGACTGTACAGACAATACGACATCTTAAAAAAGTGACTAATAATTAAAGCCATTTATTGCACTTTGCTCTGTAGTGCTGAGATTTAGTATTGGAAGATCAGCAGCTTGATAGAGGTTGGGATAAATAACTTGAGTGTGTTTGTTGTACATCTCGGCACACAGAATATTCTCCCTGATGGCAGATGTTCATATTCAGGAAAGAGAGGGTGTTGAGAGCCTCCAGTCATTTTTTCCACTTGTCTTCTGACAGCTTGTTCGTACACGACTGTCTCAGCTCTCACCCAGCTTCACATGTATGACAGTGCAGGGATAGACCTCTATATCATGTAATACCATATCTTTTTTTGGAATTTATTCAAGGGTTTTGTCTTCAATTTAATTTTGATCTTCTATTTTTCTTACAACTGGTCGTATAGAGCCCAGAAACCAACACAAGGCATTCAAAGTTTATCCCAAATTCTTTTGCTTGGGTAAAAATAAAATGAGCAACGAACAGTATTATTTAGCTACATTTTTGACTTGTCGGTTAAGCTTTTACAGATTCAGACAGTTTTAGGGTTTCAAATAGTTGTTCCAGATTAATATCTCAGATTTTATTTCCGTGTTACTTATTTTTTCCTGCATTGAATGTGTTTATGTAATACCCAATAGGAAGAAAGGTAAAGTATAGGAGGCAATGCATTGCATGAGCATGGCAGTGCAAACAGTCAGTAGTGGGTGAAATAAATAAAAAATGCACCCTCTGGGTCTTAGGCCAGGTTTTTGGTTACAACTTTTACACATTCAGTCTGGTCGGCTCTTAAAGTAAGAAAACCCCCAAAGAAACATTGAATAAATCAAAGTTCTTTCTGTTCCTTCTGTTCTTTTGGACTTTTCCCCCCTCCCCTTGGTGATTTGAGTCAACCAGCTAACAACACATTATATAAGCCAAAGACAAGTTATGCTTTAACAGGATCCTGGCAAGGTTTTGGTCTCAGTGCTGAACTCTAATTGAGGACCCTGAGGTTAGGAGTCACTGCTCTGAAGTGCTCTTGCTGATGTAATACTTCATTAAACTGCAGCTGCCTCTTTACAAACTTGGCTTCAATAGACACTTGTTGATGTGAACAACATGGAGAATCAGCTTGAGAAGAGAATTAAGCAACATTTCAAACCTCCTTTTGCTTCCTTTCTTAGACTCTGACACATGTTTTTGCATTAAACTCTTCAGAAACAGCAGTTTTCCTTGGATTAGGATGGCACCTAAATCATGGTTGCAGCTGTCGCTGTGGTCCTGCTCCGTGCCCTGCTACGCCCTGCAGTGCCCTGCTACGCCATGAAGTACTACAACTACTATTTCTAGTGAATGTTTTCTTTATTGGGACTATTATTGCCACTGTTTATCACACCCCCAACCAGCACCGTCAGACAGGTCTGTCCGAGGTTTCTCTCTAAAAGGGAGTTTTTCCTCGCCACTGTTGCACTAAATGCTTGGCTTGGGGGAATTACTGGAATTGTTGGGTCCTTGTAAATTGAGAGTAGAGTGTGGTCTAGACCTACTCTATCTGTAAAGTGTCTTGAGATAACTCTTGTTATGATTTGATACTTGCTAAGCAGGTGCAGAAACAGCTGCTTAGAAGGTCTGACATGCCACGGGACTCGAGAAACCGCCTTGTATTGGAAGGATGCTAGTGAGTCTCAGAGTGCTTGACTCTAAGTGTTGCCATGGATACGTTCTTTGAGGGCTTTACTATGTTATCACGCTCCAACAACATGTTATTGCTATGAAATACATTTAGGACACAGTTATTATGTGTATTTGTGGAATAAATGTATTTATTTTCCTGCAGTGTGGCATTAAAATGCACAAGTGTAAGACAACACACACACACACACACACACACACACACACACACACACACACACACACACACACACACACACACACACACACACACACTCTTTTCCTCTTCCCAGCTCTGTGTGTCCTAAATAGCTTGGCTGTAGCTGCTGGATGCCAGCAGGTGGTGGAAGGTGTTGCTAGGGGGGTGAGAGGTGCCGGCTGTCGGGCAGCAGGGGGGGTTGATGGGGTTTTGGCAGGTACAGCTGCCCCTGTAGGCTCCATGGAGATGAGTGACAGTGAAAAAGGAGCACCTTGGAAACTGGGTTCAAGGGTGAGACAGTTAGCATGTTGTTCACAAAGCCAGCGGGAATACATAATCTTATTACTGTCAGAGGAAGCAGAGAAATACATCCGCAGATGGCTGCGGGCTTGAGCACTGAAATTCTGTCTGAGGTCCAGGAGTGCTTATTGTTTCATAGATTCTAGTAAGACAGTAAATGTTTCTTTCACGTCTGGTTGGTTAAATACAGCTAAGTACACATTTTAAAAGAAACAACATCTTTTATGGTTCATTTCACTGCATTTAAGGTATATGCTTAAAGTAGTAATCTGGACGATTTTTAATTTATGTCTATATATATATATATATATATATATATATATATATATATATATATATATATATATATATATATATATATATAAAATAAATGTCTCTATCTAGCACTGAATGAGGTAATACAATGGTGATTGATTGTATGGCCCACTGATGGAAGCCCTTGCATTTGCAGTGTTATGAACTGGGTGTCTGTGGCAACCATGGCCGATTTCAGACCCTTTTTAGCGGGGCTCAAGCCTCTGGATCCCCCAGTCAGATTTCGTTAATGTGGCTCGGGAAAAGGAAGTTTGAGGTCCTCCGACCCTGGAAAAGTGGATGAAGATGGATGGATGGACGGATGGATGCTGCTAACTTCTGTTTTCCCATGTTGTGCAGAATATGATATAGTTACATGTGTCCTTTACTTTTATTTTCAAACAGGTCACAAATCCTGGTCCACTGGGTGAAAGTCCTGTTTGTTTGACCATCCAACAGCCCAACCTGCCTCCTCCTGCAGAATCTGGTGCTCCCATACGCCGTCACATTACTTCATACATTGCTCCTGTAAAAACTGCAGGAGGCCTTTAGAGGGCGCCACCACTATAAACAACCCTCTGCAACCGAAAGGATTGTATACAAGCAAAAACGGCACATCTGATTCCTATTTCAATCATTTAATATTAACCATAAAAGACAGAAACATACCAATTTTTGCAGCTAAAAGCTAAAAGCTAACGCGCTAGCGGTCACGGTGGTCTCTTCGGGGTCTTTTGTGCCTCTACAGGTGATTCTCTATCCAGCCACTGAACTGTATGTTATGAGGTGCATGATTGTCCACTATGAATAAAATTTGCAGGGTTGCAGGGCTGGAAAGGATCGTGGTTTTTGTTGTTTATTGTAAAGTCAAAGCAGAAAAATGAAACCACAATGTTTCCCTAACCTTTACCGAGTATTTTATGTTTTAGTAGCCTTGCCTCTACCAGTCGTATACAAATGCAGTTCATCCTGGATTGGAAACAGTCAAATCCAGTTATAAAGTAAATAGATGTATTTTGTTGGCAACAGTCCGAGCTTCTCAGGGCAAAAGCAGAAAGCCTGTTTTTGTTTCTGTCCAAATGAGTCCATAACAGCTAGGTTGCTGTTTTTGTGGTGAATAGCAACCTTAAATGTTTGCTCACATGGTACATCTTCAGCTCTCCCTGAACATAAGTAGTCTCTGTTTGCCTCTCAGCTTTGTCTCTCCTCCTCGTCTCTGTGGCTTCTTTCCTTAGTGAAATGGTGTCTCTTTCACATAATGTCTCCCTGGGGATGTTTTAGGCTTCATACATTTCCACCTCATTTACTTTGTGCCAGCCTGGGGACTATGACTGCTCACTGTGTGTGCGTGTGTGTGTGTGTGTGTGTGATTGTGGTTGTTGTTGTGGTTGGCACATTATCCTCCTTGGGGCAAAAGAGAGTATTAGGTGTTGCGTCTAACTGTGTTTTAGGGAAATTACATTATAATACATATTAGGATGTGACACACACACATCATGGGAAGTGATCATTGTAGACGCACGACACAGAAACAAAGGGTAAGTTCCAGGTCATTTATTTGCATCCACGTTTCCTTCAATTGCTTCTCTTTCGTGCGTCTTAGTCTGTCCCACCGAGGAAACCTGGGAGGAAAGGGATGAGACGTCCTTTCCTCATAAGCACCACGTAAAATAGTAAGCTGTATGGGCGGAGTTAGCAACGGCTTTTAGCTGTATCTTCTTCTTGTGTATCTTCGCTTGTAGCTCCTCAGAGATCCATCCTCAATCCTTGATCCTTGGAACAGGAAGAGGCTTTGAGACGGCCTTTAAGAAGAAGGGCCGGAACGACTAAATATCAAATAAGAGACTTGGGAGCCAAAGCCTTCACTCTGCCTTTTGCTGCAGAAAGACAGACAGATGAGAGCAAAATGGCAAAAAAATGTCTACCTGCACTGGGTTTAAAACTCTTCTTCGTCAGACACAAACCAGAGGAAACACATCATCAGCATCAGCTTTTCTCATCTCCTGGACCATTACCATTACTGGACGGTCTCTGTCTTATTAGGCCACCATTCCTCTCAGGCTACTGGGAGGACATGCTGCCGTTATTTCCCCACTGTAATTGTGTCATTGTTTGTGCACTCTGAGGGCATTGGACCAAGGCAATTCTCTCACGCTGCACAGCACTTTATCAGCAAATCTGAGGAGAAAAGTAACCAAAAAGAACAAATTAGTTGTGATTAAAACTTTATTGTTGTTGCTTTGTTCAAATACATCACAACCTGTATGTTTGCCTGTCTCATTGAGTGCTTGTAGTTTGTTGAATTGACAAAATTATAGAGTTAAAATGATCATAGACATTATAAACGCTCAGGTGCTGCTAACGCTGCTAATGGATATCGTTTCTTCCCGGCCCCGGAAAGTTTGAAGAAGGAAACATGGAGGACCACACGTATTCAAAATCCAAATTTGACGAACAGGAGTCTTCTTCTTCACCCAGAAAAAGAAAAACTATATTGAAAAGAGCAAAAAAATGGCTTCTTGAAGCTCCAGGCTACTGCATGGTGCAAGAGAGTTGATTGCGATTGATGCAACAAGTCTCAATCTGAGATAACATTTTTTGCTCTGATACTCTTTTACCAGTATTGATTTTATCACATTAACCTGTCCACTTCTTTTCTTTTACACCTTAAATTAGCGCTGCAAATAACCATTATTTTCATTGTCGATTAATCTGTTGATTGATCGATTAGTTGTTGAGTCTATAAAATGTCAGAAAATAGTATTGAATGAATATTGATTGTTTCTCAAAGTATAAGATGCCCTCAAAAGTCTTGTTTTGTCCACAACTCAAAGTTTTTTTTACTTTATTCATTAAAAATAATTAGAACCGATTAACCAATTATCGTAATAGCTGCCAATTAATTAAATAGTTGACAACTTAATTGATTAATCTTTGCAGCTCTACTTTGCAGGAAGCATTTGACAGGAAATGGTCAGGGAGGGCCGTCCTTTCTTTAAACAGCTCACCCTTTAATTGTTTTGAACAGACTCACTGGTGAGCAGCAGTGTACGTTTTATTTATACATGCTATCAGAAGCAGCCTCACACGTCATTAGGCTTTGTTTTGTCACTCTTCCCGCTGGCTGGCATTGATTGCCTCTATGAATAGCTCCACTTTGCTTTAGATGACACACACGGAGCAAAAACACTGCAACACAAATACCGGGATAAACACCAGCAGCAGAGAAATGCTGAGATATAAGAGGAAGTGTGTGATGGAGAGACACACAGTCGAGAGGAAAATGTGGACCTAGTCGGTTGCCATAGTGATTAGTGAACTGCAGGGGACAATATGTTCAAGTGTGTGTTTGTGGAGCAGGTCGTGTGTGTGTGTGTGTGTGTGTGTGTGTGTGTGTGTGTGTGTGTGTGTGTGTGTGTGAGAACAGTCACTTTATTATCTCAGATGGGAAACTTGATCTGCAGCCAGTAGTGCAAGATAAACACATACAAGAAATAACATGCAAATGAACGAAAACACAAGAACACCAAGACATAAAATACAAAACTCCTGTACATATAATATACAGAACTGTGTGTGTGTGTGTGTGTGTGTGTGTGTGTGTATGTGTGGCTCAGATGTAACAGAGTTGTTCCCACTGGTCACTGATATCGCAGCTGATCTGAAATTGCACCTGGTGCTCCTGCTGGCCTCTTTCAGTCGGCCTGACCCAGCATCGGTCCTCCTGATATTTTCTTTTTCTTCCATCGTACTAAACTGAATTATTGGATATTAGTTGATTTAGGCAATACAATACAATAACTTCTAACCGGGTAGAAAGCTCCTGCGTCTCGTGCATACAATTTAACGGCGCTAATCATCATCTACAATGGAGGTTTGATGCTTTCAAATGTCAACACCTTCATTAATGTCAGGTTGGAGACCTAATTTACCGGTTGGGCAGAGCACAGACTAAAGAAAAGGACACCACCCAAACTAGCAGTCAGTCCAACCGGCGGAGACATGTTGCTGTTGGATTTGGTTTATCAAAGAATCAGCACGGTACAGAAAACAAGCACATCAGCGACAACAGATAGGTCCCACCTCCGTATTATCTAGATATCTTGAAACGTTACAATTAAAATTACAACAGAAACAAACAGGTTTGTCTCATTTCACACATCCCAGCAATTGAAATCGACTGCCTTGTGTCTACCTGGAAGTTCTGGTTCTTGGTTAGCGCTACGTCACAGTGGTTCCAAACGCGCGTGTAGGCTACATGGAGGTTTGTTCTGGACTTAACAGCGATACATTAACTTAAAAGATTGAACACAAGATATTGTCAAGAACTACACATCTTTGTGTTCTCCTGTTTGGAACAGTTCAACCTTTCTTTCCACTTTAAACAGCAAATATCATCTCATTCTGTCGCGCTCTCTGACTAAACTGGCTTGGTAATTAATTAGTGCTTCAAGTTTTTAATTCTTTCACCTGCTAATCATCTCTTCCTCCGCTCTGTACTGTACTGTACTGCCCCTCTTTTCTCTTCTCTCTTTACAGAAGCATTGTCTTTATTCCGGGCCCCTTTATCTCATGCTGGGATAAACACACCAGGCACAGAAGAAGAATCAATTATCGTATGACAGTAAACAAATAGTCACGCTAGACCATTATTGTCCTTCTGAACAGAAGAGCTAAAAGTGTTTTGGGGCCCCCCCCCTTCTCTAATTTGCAGATGAATGGAGGGTTTTGAATGTTGCTCTGAGTGAAGACCCCTATATATTAATGAACAAAGAATGAACAAGCAAAACAAGCGCTGTCTAGAGTGGGTGATGAAAGAGGGCAGAATGGGATGCAGCCTATAGTCGGCCTCAAATAAGTTTGGTACAAGCCTTCTCTTCCCCCCTTTTCTCTCTTTTCTCGACTACCCATCATGCCTTGTCTTTTCTGCAGAGTTATAGACCAATTTGGAGTGGACATCACGGTTATGTCACTGCATATAGACACACATTGTGGCGGCAGAAAAACAGCAGAAACAATAGTGGTTGGCTAGCTAGCTAGCTTGCTAAATTGCTACCATGCTTTACGCTGCCTTCACATTGCGACAGTAGATACGGCTGTTTCCATGGAGATTCACAGACCACATGCAAATGGGTCCGAACCGATGTGAACGAGCGTGGTGCGAAAAAAAATCGTGTATGTTGGTCATCTGGATGTGTAAAAAGGTTGAACTCGTACGACGGGTTGAACTCGTACGACAGGCAACGGGGCGGTTCCTAGCCGACAATCCCAGCGGAAGTTGCCGTTGCTATGGTACTGATTAACAAATCTGAAATTTTAACTTTTAATAAAATGGATAATGATTTCGTAACGGTATTTTGTTATGTAATTGATTCATTTTGGAGTATGAGAAAAGTTATTAAATGGAGAAACAATGCATAGCATACCTGCTATGGCTAAGTCGGTTAGCAACAGTCATCGATTAAACTATTGACATTATACCGCTAGATCACATTTCACCGACCTGACATATCAACATCCTGGGCTGTGTGGACTTTTCTCCATACCTTTCTGTTTATATCTATATAGCCCTCAGATGAGAGGTCATAGAGAGTTGGACATTCGGACACTGACATAAGGAATTAGTCTAGTCTCTATCGCTTTGTGTATTACAGAGCTGATTTCACGTGGCAGTGTGAAGGCGGCGTTAAAGCTCTGTTTAGACCAAAGATTCACAACGAGACGAGTTGAAACTTGCAACGACTTGCAACGCGCCAGTATGCAGACTTCTGAAAGCTGCCAGTTAACACAAATGTATCCACGGTCAACGGTTGCAACACCACTGCACATTGCTCTGCAGCGCCGATGACATTCACGTATGAATGTGTTGAGTTAGTTTGCTCTCTTGCAGCCTGCAGCAGCGTACTAGCTACTAGCCCAGTTTGCTGCTAACAGTGACAATGGAGAGACGGTACCAAGCACCAGCTATATGAGCCCATAACTCCAGTTTGGCCAGGTAGGGTTGCTCATTGACTGAATATTATAAGAATTAATAAGAGTGTGGTGTAGATCTGCTCTATATGAAAAATGCGCTGGGATAATTAATGATGCCAGATAATTCGGCGTTACCATAATGAAACTGACTTGACTTGATCAGAAAGCTTTGTCATAATTCTCGGCACAAATCTCTCCTTTTTACAATTAATAAAATGTGATTTAGTGTGAGAAGCAGAGCCAGTAGTGTGTGTTAGGGATAGCTGCTGTCAGTGTGAAAGGCACACCTACTGGAAGCTGTTATATCCCACAGTGTGTGAACAAGCAAAATGATCAGATTAGTTACAATATAATCACTTTTTATGCCCGAATATTACTTGTGACCCATTATGCCTTTATCCTCAAAATTATGACAGTAAATATACAAAGCTCACAAATGAAAAGGAGGAGAAAGTTATATGAACTATTAATCAAAGAAGAAATAGATTATGGTGTCATTAGAAAGTGCAATACAAGGTATCTTGTTCTTTATTTAATTTCAAATTTTGGATATCTGGGATTACTTATTTGCACTCATTTCTGATATTGTTGATCATTGGGTTGTTGTTAAGATGGTAACTTTTCTAGTAAATCTATATTGTGAAGGAACACTTGGAAATAGTGATATTTTACAAAAGTACACTGGATTAAAATCATCCAACCTGTTGCTACCGATATAATCGGCCAGGTGTGTGTCTCACTACCCCCTCCCAGTCATCTATGAGGTGTGTTAGACAATCAATTAGTTATGGTGCTTTTCATAATAAGAAAACAATAAATAAAAATGTTGAACAATAAAATGTTCAAATTCTATTTTTTTTAATCTATTTTTACGTCCACTAATAGTTTGATTTCCATCCTTAACCTTAAAAAATAACCCTGTTTGTTAAATTATCATTGATGGATGATCATGTAGAATCCTTTTAAGAAAAAAAAAAAAACAGCTCATTAATTGTTTCACCCAAAAATAATGGGGGGGGGATAAGTGGAAATTCCGCCGCTGCATGTTTGATTTGGCAGTAGAGCAGGGGTGGTGTCACTGTGTTGGTGCACGTATACACAATGATCCAGTAACTCTTTCCTGTGTGTACATGTGTGTGATGTGTGTACATGTGTGTGTATGTGTGTACATGTGTGTATGTGTGTACATGTGTGTATGTGCTGTTTGTGTTCGCACCGCCAAACTCATTTACCCTTCTGCTTTTCTCAGTGTGTAAACAAGTGAGCAAAGAGAAATCACCAGGCTGCCTCTGTCTCTGTCTCTGTGTCTCTGTCTCTATCTCTGTCTCTGTTTCTGTCTCTGTCTCTTCCTCTGTCTCTGTTTCTGTCTCTGTCTCTTCCTCTGTCTCTTCCTTCTCTGTCTCTGCCTCTGTCTCTGCCTCTGTCTCTTCCTCTGTCTCTGTTTCTGTCTCTTCCTCTGCCTCTGCCTCTTCTCTGTCTGTCTCTGTTTCTGTCTCTCCCTCTGTCTCTGTTTCTGTCTCTGCCTCTGCCTCTGTCTCTGTCTCTGCCTCTGTCTCTTCCTCTGTCTCTTCCTCTGCCTCTGTCTCTGTCTCTGTTTCTGTTTCTGTTTCTGTCTCTCCCTCTGTCTCTGTTTCTGTCTCTTCCTCTGCCTCTGTCTCTTCCTCTGTCTCTTCCTCTTCCTCTGCCTCTGTCTCTGTCTCTGTTTCTGCCTCTGCCTCTGCCTCTGCCTCTGCCTCTGCCTCTGCCTCTGCCTCTGCCTCTGTCTCTGCCTCTGCCTCTGTCTCTGCCTCTGTCTCTGTCTCTGCCTCTGCCTCTGCCTCTGCCTCTGCCTCTGTCTCTGCCTCTGCCTCTGTCTCTGTCTCTGTCTCTGCCTCTGCCTCTGCCTCTGCCTCTGTCTCTTCCTCTGCCTCTGTCTCTGTCTCTGCCTCTTCCTCTGCCTCTGTCTCTGTCTCTGCCTCTGCCTCTTCCTCTGCCTCTGTCTCTGTCTCTGCCTCTGTTTCTGTCTCTGCCTCTGTCTCTGTCTCTGCCTCTGCCTCTTCCTCTGCCTCTGTCTCTGTTTCTGTCTCTGTTTCTGTCTCTGCCTCTGTCTCTGTCTCTGTTTCTGTCTCTTCCTCTGTCTCTGTCTCTGCCTCTGCCTCTTCCTCTGCCTCTGTCTCTGTTTCTGTCTCTGTTTCTGTCTCTTCCTCTGCCCCTGTCTCTGCCTCTGTCTCTGTCTCTGTCTCTGTCTCTGTTTCTGTCTCTGCCTCTTCCTCTGCCCCTGTCTCTGCCTCTGTCTCTGTCTCTGCCTCTGCCTCTCTCTGTCTCTGCCTCTGTCTCTGTCTCTGCCTCTTCCTCTGCCTCTGTCTCTGTCTCTGTCTCTGCATCCGGCTCACTGTCACCCCTGCCAGCCTCCCGACTGTCTCACCTGTCTTTTTGTTTGCTCTTAACCTTCACCCTGTGTGCACATTCATCAACACGCCACATCATAAAAATGTGACACAGGACAACTGGCATACTTTTGATATATAAGAGCTCTTCCAATTATTTTGGAAAGTGGATATTTTCAAAGACAGACAACTGTCTTCCTATAAATGAGAACAAACTTTATAATTATTCAAATTTGTATCAGGTATTGGCACACTCTCTCTCTCTCTCTCTCTCTCTCTCTGTATTAAAGATCTAAATCTCTACTATCACTATCTAATAAAAAAAGCAAATTGTCAAAAGATAACCCCACAGAAGGTAAAGGATCATTCTGGTCTTGACAATAAGAAAGGAGTCCATATTTTAACGAGGATTTAATGACAATTGGAAAACAGCTAGATCACGACTAGAGTCATGTCTCTAGACAGCCGCCCAAAAATCACAAATTCAGTGATCATTTTTGTTCTTCTGGGTTTGGGGTTTTCTGTTTGCTGCCTTTCCCTTTCTTTGCCCACCTGCAGTCAGCCAATCAGCTCCCTGTTTGTTTTCCGGCTTAATCACTTCATTCCCCTCACCTGTGCTTCTCCACCCCATCTCTCCACCTCCACTTCATCCCCTCGTCTGATTAGTTTCTAAGTCTTTGTTGGATCCTTGGTTTTGTTCGCTTATGATCCGTGTTGCCTTGCCTGCACAGGCCTGGAATAAAAAGCTATTTCTTCAAGTTCCTTTCACCTGCAATCTCCTGTTTGCTCCATCTGCTCTGTTCTTCATGACACTTACGCAGGCTGACAGAATGTTTTGTTGTAGATCTGGATTACAATTAAATCACTACTGTCGCCAGCAAGTGAAGTTTTCTGTTCGAAACCGTTACCTCATTTACTTACTCACTATTTGGGGTGGCAGTAGCTCAGGCTGTAGAGGAGTTGGGTTAGGGTTTATTCCTACCCTCTAAAATGACCCAAAGGAGCGTTTTGCGTCCTCATAGCTAAATCAGAGAACGTAACGGTTACGGTTTAAAACACATTGTCATGGTGGTTTGGGTTAAAACCCGACTTTACTTCACTTCTGGTAATGCATGTAATGCTGAACGTTATGAAGCTTAGTTTATTCTGTGAATTTGAAATCAATCCACCGCCCCCAACCTGCCTTCTTACACGGAACTTGCCGCTCTTCCACTTTGTCACGTTACTTTTTGCTTTGCTCCCGTCATAATGACAACGGCAACTATAAACGTTACGATTTGTCGTAATTGCTGCTTGAACAAACAACCTACCGGAGTGTTTTGCGGGGGATACTGTCTCGATATCAGAGAGTCCCTCTGCTTCAGGAAAGATATATTCAATGCCAAACATTGCAAATGAGCTGCATATGAAATCATATATGCAAATGTAACAGGATTCAAATCCAGCTGCAGGCTTCTCAACCCTACGATTCCACTGGAAGTCATCTGATTACATGTATGTGATATGCACGTACATCAACGTCCAGCCTCCTTCTCGGTATGTTGACATACAGGCTCTCAGTCTACCTCTGTCCTTTTCTTACCCCCCCCCCCTTTTCCCCTCTTAGTCTCATCCTTCCCCTCCCTGGTGAGCAGCATGGTTTGCAGGCGTGTGTGTGATCTGAATTTCAACATCAGTGTCTGTCTACCAACCAGACTCCTGGGATGTTGCTGCCCAGAATTCTTGTTTTCTCTCCCTTCTCCAACTCCCACCATGTTGATTATTTTCTCTCTCTCTCTCTCTCTCTCTCTCTCTCTCCCCCGTCAAGGTGTTGGTGCAATCACATCACTGAGTCAGAATTAAATTCACTTAATCACCTTAATAATTTATACGAGCTATTGCTGACAAATAAAGGCATGAGTTAACTCTCAGGCAAGGTGCCATTTTTATGAACAGGGAAGCACGACACGTGCTGATCTTTATGATCTGATGTGCTGTGTGGCACACGTGGTACAGATCAGACTGAGTCCTCCTGCTGCTGTATTGGGAGCAAAAGCTCAGTCTGAATTGCGGTATTGAGGGATTTTGGGCTTATGAAACCTTTAAGTGTAGTTATTCATTTTGGTCTGCCCTTAAATGCGTTTAGTGATCACAGTTCGAGAGATATTGGAAGAAAAGGTGCTGCTCAGAAGTGTGTCATTCATATTATTGCTGCTGGGAAGTACGAACAGGACGCAGCTTAAAACTTGAAAAGAGGTTTAAGCTCATTCAACAGCAGATTACTTTAAGTAAGATTAGAACTCCATATTTGAAAATGTTGTATTTACTGTAGCAACAAGTAAACTTTCACACGTGGAAATCAGGAAAGTATTCATGTTGCGTTAGAAGTATTCATTGTTTGTTTCTTTGTTTGAATAGGCGAGTCATCCAGTGGGGAGTTACTGGCTGGTAAACATGGACTTCTGTGCACTGCCACCATTTATCTACATGTACAGCAGCACAGAAAATCAGCAAACTTTCTTTGAAGTTACAAGCACAGAACTTACCTTACTTGGTTGACAGAATGTTCATCAAGACATTGAAAACAACTTATTAACTAGTTATCAACCAGAATTACTAACAATGGCTCATTGTTTCCGGCTAGGCTAGCCTGTAGTAGCTGTGTGTTAGGGTTTGGTTCACCATTCGTCCCTTCCTTGTTTTTCCCCTCCCTGCTGTTTCTGTTAGTCCTCTCTGTGTGTTGTGTGGGTGTGTCTTCTCCTGGCTCGTCGCCACCTGCAGTGCATCACACCTGAAACTCATCACTGATCACCCTGGCTGTTAAAAACCCTGGTTTGCCAGTTCATCAGTTTACCTCATTCGGTATATTGCTCCGGCCACTCAGTTGTTTTTCCGTCTAAGTGTTGTTTTTTCTTACGACCTGTTCTCCATCTACCACAGTTCTCTTCTATTCGCTGCCTGCCTGCCATCACTTAAGACTCTCCTGCCTGTTTGCTCCTGTCCACCAGCCTGTCTGTCCGCCCTGACAACTCCCCAGCACACTATCATCTGGCTCCTCTATAACCTGGACTTCACGGCACCTCCTACCTGTTTGACTCTTCTTGTGGTTACAAATAAAACTCTGCCTATTTGCCTTACTGTGGGTGTCCATATCTGTGTCCTCTCCCGTGTACCTTAACACTGTGTCCCTTAATGCTACGAGCCCAGGTTAGCTTACTCTTTGCAACACGGTGCACACAGGGATACAACATTACTGTGTCAACGCGTTCTTGAGCAACTTCAACGGCAATTTGATGGCAATGTAGCTGGCCAACACATTGTCTCTCCCATTGCGTAAAATACAGACGCTCGGTCAAGTGCCTTTTTGCGTTGGTATTGATGCATCAATTTGTATATTGCGTAAATAGCGTCATATCTAAATGTCGTCACTTTTTTTGATGCAGTTAGGTTTAAGAAAAGATCGTGGGTGGGCTTATGAAAGGCACGTTTACGTGACACACGGGACAAGAACGGGACAGTTGGGTTTAGGAAAAGATCGTGGGTGGGGTTATTAAATGAATGTTTCAGTGACACGCGGGACACTAACCCCAGTTTCTAGGGGGGAACGTCCTGTATTGTTTGACCCATCCACCACCGCAATGCCGAATTTCGGTCTGTCACTCTTTTTCTCATTATTACGTCGTCTTATACACACGCTGAGGGTTGCTTATTGCGTCGTATCTGACTCTGAAATACACTGACCAAGCATCCGTATTTTACGAGTTGGGAATGAGAATGAGTTGAACTGGTAGCACTTGACATTTGGTAGCTTTGTCACTCGTAATGTGGACACAGCATTATTCATTCATTTCTGTCTGGGGATGATTTTAGTCTTAATGTTTGATTGGGCTTTTCCTTGCTGCTGTTGCACTGCTTCCTCATTAGGAAATGTTATGTTCCTGTAAATTATGGTCTGGACCTGCTCTATAAGAAAAGTCTCTAAATGATGTTATGATTTGGCACTACATAAATGAAATGGACTTGACTAGTGTTACAGGGAACATGCATTGTATTGTATTGAAGAGGTAAACATGTAGCTCCAGGCGTTAGTATACAGTGAAAAAGTGACAAAGACTTCCTCCCCTGTTCTCATTGAGATGCATCTCAGTGGAGCTGCTGTTTCTGCTGCTCTTACAGTCGCCCCTGCAGCTTGAATAAGCCCCACTGAGACACACAGTGCAGCTGTAGCACCCCGAGGCTGGACAGACACATCATCATCTGGAATGGTATCATGGAGCATCAGTTATACGTCTTCACTGGCGTGTGAAATGAAAGAGAGATGGTTATATTCTGCCTAACAACTTCTCAGAGCTGCTCTTTCTACTCAAGGGGGATGTTTTTAAGGGGTGTGTGAGGTGTTTAGGGATTGACTGATTTAATGATTGGTTTTTAAAGACAGTTTTGGATTGAAGACACCTGTGGCATTATATTATTATATCAATGAACACAAAATTTGACAGCAATGTGACAACTTTGAAATTACAATATTTTGCTATAGAAGCTCCATTTGTATATTTTGCCAAAGTATAATTAATGTAATGTATCACATATTTACATCTTACATCTGCAATAACAAAACAAAAAAGTTAATAACATAACATTGACTCATGGTCACATTTTTAAAAGGTCAATTTTGCAAGACCTCAGGGGGTTAAAAAAAACAACCAAAACCACCCGTCCAAACAACAGCATATATGCAGACGAAAAAGAAATTAGTTAGTTGGACTACTTCCTTGCTGAAAAACGCTAACTGTGGAGGAAGGTCTGGTAATGCAAGACTAGGGGTCATTAGGCACATCAGCAGTGACAACAATAATGGAAGCTAATAGACCAAATCCACAATTACCTGCATGTATATGATGCATTGCTGCTGCACAGTTACAAATAAGCTTCCGGAAGTTGTATACCGTCCGATATCTCTGTGTTGTGCCCTCTAGTGGAATCCTCCAGCAACACCCAACAAAAAACGTGTGGTTAAAAAGCAAGTCTATGTCCGGCCTAATGGAATAGAAGTTTGTAAAAACCTGAAAGTATGATATAGTTTGACCCGAGGCAACATAACACTTACATGCAGTGCTGCTCTGCTTCCTTAAAATCAAAGGAATCACATTATGGAGCATGCACTCTGCATGGTTGCTCCCTGTTCTGTCTTATATTGACTCTCTCTTGGCTGTAATATCATTGGGATAATGGACCGTGCCAAATACTTTCAGTCTATTCTTCAACCCGAGGCTTATTCAATCATGTGGCCCCATAACTCGGTTAGAAGAGATTTGTTTTACATCATCTGTATGGATCACCATCAGTGGGATTTAACGTGCAAAAGGTGTAATGGGATTAACTGATTTGACATTATTTTGTATGGAAACCAATTCATGAGGGAGTTGAAATCGAGCTCATACATAAACATCACACGGTTGGTGTTTTCGAGAATCGCGCCCGGGCGCAGGTGGAGGATGAACTCTCTCAGCTCTGAGCACTGAGGCTGTAAATCCACAATCTATTCTTCTAGTGTCACCGAAGCCACTTCATGTGAAAGACGACACCAATGTGGCCCCCCCCCCTCTAACTATTGAACTGGCTGGGGGAAATGTCAGGTGTTGCATGTTAACTCGCTGGCATTTCAATAAACCACACGTCTTCAGCATGAGGTCCGTGGCATGCACCATCGCTACAGTACGTAATGAAATAATCATTACACTGTAAATTGCAGTGTGTAGGAGTAGGAAATCCTCCAAAACATCACTAATATGCTCTGTGAAACCACTGATAGTGATATTTGTAATGACGATAATTGTGTGATTAAACATTGAAGCAAAGGGTGTAATTAGTAGATGAGAGAACGTGTTGCATGGACTAATAATGATTAGAGAACTGGATGATTTAGAATTACAATGAGTCTAATTTTCATTGTTATATGAGAGGAGTTTCATCTGGTGAGGTGGTTGAATCAGTTTATGTTGGATTCCTCCGTGGAACTGAGTTATCTCCTCTCAACGGATTGCTTGACTAATTGACAGACAAAGATCAAAGCCCCGAGGCTCAGAACGTGGAGCGCAGGCATGAAAGTCCAACGTAAACTGACTTTGGCGGAAACATATTGTACGTAGGGGAGAGTAGTGAAAGAAAGCTAAAAAAGACGAGGAAAAGTGGAAATTCCATTAGAATTTTGTTGAAATTAGGTGAGTAAGAGAGCGACATTGCAAGAGACATTTAACGACACATCTCTCAAAAACCAAGAGGAGAAGAACCCAAAAGTGACTATTGTGGCCCTCACAGGTGGAATCTATTATTAATTTTGCAAAGTCGGAATAAAAGAGAGCGAATTGAAGTTAGCAGGAATTCATAGAGGGCTTCTTCTTCAAAAGACAGAAATCAGTGTGACATGAGTCTAAAGAGGCTGATTACATGAGCTGATTATAATTAAACCTCCCTTGTGAGCCGAGGGAAAACAGACAGGGCGTAACAATGATGGAAAGATATGGAAAAATTAATGATTATGAGAGCAGAAAAGCAAGAAAGCATTGAAGATACAATGATCTGTATATATAGAGACTTTCAAGTATGTAAAAATAGTTTGAATCCCACAAACTATGAATATGAGAAGTTGCAGGCCGGGATCTGTCAGCATGGCAAAGACACACCAGCAATATCTCTTTGGTTAAAGCTTTAGTTTTATTATATTTATATTATTATTATATTATATATTAATGAACGTCTGTTACATTCAAGCCATTGCCAAATGAGTTGCTACAAAGCTGTCAGCGCCACACAACTCTCTCTGGATTTCTCAGTATGACTATGTTCAGAAGGTTGTGGTGTCCGGCGACTTTCACGCCCAGAACCTTGAGTGAAGATAATTTCCTCTTCTGAAGAGTCCATCATGTTTTTTTAACTCCTCCGTGTCCTCCTTGGCTACTAGCAACTGCGAGGAGGAGGGGTGGGGGCTTTGCGTGATCCCGGAAGGCTTGCAGCATGTGGACGCGCCAACAGTTTGGTTTTAGCACTAGCATAGCAAGCTAGCGATTTTTAAAAAGTTTCAATTAAGAACATGGTTGCAAGTATAATATTTCAAGATAGAAAGTCCTAATATTTCAAGATGAAAAGTCCTAATATTTCAAGATAAAAAGTCCTAATATTTCAAGATAAAAAGTCCTAATATTTCATAATGTTGTAATACATTTATCTGACAGCTTTTGCTTTATTGCTTCAGGCTTGTTTCTACAACAGCTCATTGAGTATCGGATACAATAAAAACTATTGAGGACATATTTTCTCGAGATCGCTGCAATCGGCAGCAGAGAAACAAGCTACAATGTAAGTTAATTGGATAACTGTCCAGCTTGTATATACATTCATAAAAGTGCTCGTTTTGCTGCTGACAGACTCGGGTTAGTATTCTAAGTGTCTGACAACATTATGGAAAGGATTTCTAAGGAGGTCGACCTTTCTGTTGAAGATTAAGATCTTTTTTTAAAACATAAAAGTCTGCGAAATTGCGTTCGCTAAACACACCAGACTCCATGTAAATAATCATACGGCTTTCTGAAACATCTCTGAGCTCTGAGCAGCTCTGGCTCTGGCAGTCTTGAGCGACTATCAGCTATGATTGGTCTGTGTTTTCTTTCTTTCATTCCAATATCGGGTCTGTCAGTCACAGTGAAATCCGGGGACATTTCCGGGGACAGATCCAGCCGGGGACAGGTCACCAAAACCGGGGACGTCTGGTCACCCTAGCCTTAATCTATGGTCTTATTAAAGATGCTCTACGCGATGTTGGGTGACGTTAGTTCTTGTTCGAAAGTATTTTCAAACAAAACGAGACTTGCTAACCCCTCGCTCCTCCTCATCACCTCCCTTCCATGCTTCCGCGCACTAAAACCCTTTTTGTTGGTTATTGGCTGAAACGCTGGAACACTATTTGTGTATGTTACATGGTGCAGGTTGGCACAGTAGGATATTGTTGGCATTTGTGGACCCTGGGCTGTCTACCGAGACCACATTTTTTACAGTGTGTTCTGGGGACAGGTAGCTCGTGGATAGTGAGTAGATGTTTGCTGTAAAAATGTTGCCTAAAAAACGTGTGACATTGCTTAGAGCACCTTTAAATAGATATGTATTACCTATGCTTGGGTAATCAGTGTCTGCATGATTTGGATGGGAGATCGGTTTCCATGTTTTTATGGATGAATAAATTGAATCTTGAACCTTTAACCTTGAGAGTAGCGTCTAAGGATTTTATTCTTCCATTTTCTTTCCACTTTCCAAGCAATACAGTCCTGTGCGGACCCAGAACATAACCACGCTCTGAAAAAGAGGTTTTTTTGTTGCCAGCCCCACACTGCAGCAGCACTCCTGGGGGCTGAAGTCTGCATTCATCTAACTGTGAAGACAGTCACGACAGCTGTGCCTGTGTTGATGTCATGGAAGAAGGGGACATGAATCCAACGGTAGTGGACTGAACGGGTCATTAATCTCTGAGGGGGCCAAGGGCATAGCTCACTTTAGCCATTGCCAAATGGTTCCCATGGTAACCATAACTGGAATAAAGGGATTCCCCTCAAATACATTTACAGTACAAACACCAAGCTCTTGAACTTGAACAACACCACACACACACACACACACACACACACACACACACACACACACACACGCACACACACACACAACCACACACACACACACAGAACTGTCCAGGTGTGCCATTGGTATGCAGTGTGTTCACTTTAGCCCATTACAGTGGGAAATGAGACACAGCCGTCACCCATCATTACTTTAATTGGTAAAATTGCAACTACATGTATCTCCCCACCTGCTGCCAATTTAGCAATGTGCGCATCCAGTGAAAAAAAAACACAAAAATATGCTGTTGTGGTGAAATACAGATGACAGGTGAGTATTCTCTTGGATAGAAGAAGCTAAGCAGTTATATTTATATGTTTATGTTTCTCCCACACCGACAGACACACTCTGACAATTTGGGCATTAAAAACACCCTTAAGGTAATATATTATCAGTTTTGCATGTTTTTAACTAAGCACAATATGGAAAATGACATGTCAAGACAATAGGCTGAATCAATGCGATGTCGGGCAAACACAAAAATCACTTCCACGTAGACAAATTTCAGCTGATTTCAATTGCAGAGATGTGTGAAATCGGCAAACTTGGTTATTTCTGTTGTATTTTTTAGTCAAAACTGTAACCTTTAAAAATATATAGTTCAACTCTGAGGTCTGACCTATCCAACGTTCCTTCTGTTCTTATTTTTCAGTACTCTGTTTCTATCCTTGAGCTTTGAATGACCAAATCTAGCATTACAAACAGCAACATCTGACCGCCAGTCGGACTGACTGATGTTCTCCAAGCTAATGCTAGTGAAGGTGTTGACATATGGAAGCATCAAACCTGCTTTTTAAATGGAGATGAGTATATGGAGTATATCCAGTGGTTCCTTACACCCGTTGGCTCAGCACTGTTAAACTGAATGTACGGGACACAAAATAAACTGATAAAAAAATCTGCTTGAAATTATATTTATTGTTGGTGGTGGACTGGTAGCTGGAGAGGTGCCAGTTCACCTCCTGGGCACTGCCAAGGTGCTCTTGAGCAAGGCACCGAACCCCCAACTGCTCGGGGTGCCTTTCCATGGGCAACCCCCTCACTCTGACATCTCTCCATTAGTGCATGTATAATTTATTTAGTTTATACTATTTATTGATTTATACTATTTATTGATCCCCAGTGGGGAAATTACAATTTACACTCTGTGTTAGAATCACTACACACAGGCCTGGAATACACACACATGCTCAGGACCTATTCATGTACAAATGGAGAGATGTCAGAGTGAGTGGGCCGCCAGCTGGACCAGCGCCCTGAGCGGTTGGGGGGGTATAGTGTCCAGGAGGTGAAGTGGCATCTCTCCAGCCAACCAATCCACACTCCGTACTTGAGGGACTTGAGCCGGCGAGCCTCCGGTTCCCAACCCAACTCCCTACAGACTGAGCTACTGCCACCCCCAAATAGTGTAGGTCCTGAGCATGTCTGTCATTCAGGCCTGTGTCTAATGTGTGTAATAACAACAGAGTGAAAATTGTAATTTCCCCTTGTGGGACTAATAAAGGTTACATTAATCTTATTTAATCTTAATCTTAAAATGGACCATTCTGCATGAGGACTTTTACTTTTGGTTGTTGAAGTACATTTTGATGCTACTACTTTTGAAATATTTTCAATGCAAACACTTGAGTATTTCTAGACTGTAGTGCTGCTACTTATACTTAAGTAAATGATCTGGGGTCTCATTTGTAAATGTGGCGTACTTACAAACGACCCGTTCTCACTCCGAACGTGTAAAAGACAGACATTTGGACAGTGTCTGTCCACGTCTGATGCAACGAAAAAGATACTCTTCGGCGTGTGTGTAGAACGTACCGGGGAGAGCAGCATCTAGACGGGTTTAGCGAGTAGTATGTAAGGGGGAAATTCCTCGTAGGGAGGTGGGTTGGGGTGGTGGATGGGTCAAACACAGGACTTTCACCCAGGAGAGCAGGGTTTGTGTCCTGCTTGTGTCCTTAACCATGCCGTTATTGCCGCGTGTCAGGGAACTGTAAGCCCACCCACGATCTTTCCCTAAACCCAACCGTCCCATTCCCGCCTATAGTCCTGACCTAGCACATAATAACAACGACAAAGGACGCCACTAGTCCCAATCTAGCTCATAATAACAACGACAAAGGCACCTGACCAAGCGTCCGTATTTTACGAGATGGAAGTGAGAATGTGTTGGCAGAAAACTCTGACCCAACGTGGAAATAAGGATTACTCGTAATATCTTCAAGTATTGATGTCTCACGCACATTCCTTCACTCCATATCATCCACGTTATCACGAAGATTAAATCCAGCAGTGTAATTTGCACTTGTATTGAGTGCTAATTGTTCCATGAACACCTTGTGAAATCCAACTCAAATCTAAAATAGAAATTTCTAATTAATGTTTAATTGCAGCTGTCTCACCGTCACTTTGTCCGCTACGGAGCACAAGAGGAGGAAATGGCCGACTTCACGGAATACAGGATAGCATCAAATAGCCTAGCATTAGATAACTGCAGAACAGTGTAAATAGCTAAATGTCTGTCTTTAATACTGTTCATACATTATCAAATGTCAAAGTCTGGAAATACATTAAGCTCTCACGCGATTAATGTCCTAGTTTTCGGTCCGAACTTTGTTTGGTTTGACAAAACCAGCCTGAAGAAAGGTGTGTTTTACTATTAGAACATACAATAATAAAATTATACAATCACAATATGTGATTGTGCGTAATGCTGCATGATGGCACTGCTGGCCCTGCAGGAGGACTACGGTAGGCCAATAGAAGAATCATAAGAGACTCACACACACACACACACTCACACTCACACTCACACTCCTCTACCACTTGTAGGGCCTCTTCTCACCAATTATGAAGAGAGAAGAAGAATCTGTAGTGTCTCACCCCTCCTCTGCCCCGGATTGATTTTATGTTGCGCTCCACGAGGAAAGCACAATAATGAGATCACAGCATACATTTTTTATGGGCAGGATGAAAGCGCTACATACACGGTGCAGAATCTTCATTTCACATAGACTGCAGCCCACGTCCCTGCCCAAAACAACCTTTCCTTCACAAAAAGAACTCCTCCTCCAGTGTTCCCGCCTCTAAAGTGAAGACAATGACCTCTACGGACAAATGGTGAAAGAAACAATATGAAGAAACCCAATGAGAGATCTTTATTTTTCACGTTTGATTTGTGAATTATATGGCAGCATGGAACAAAGACTTAATCTCAGAATGAGAAACTGGAGGGTTACAGCTTACTAGTCCAGATCTGCAATGTTTTTTATTTCGCACCACGCTGATAGCAAGAGTCTAAATCCATTCCAGACAAGAGACTGTGTGGCAGTGAAAGGAGAGACAGTACAATAACAGTGATTATCCTCTGATAAAGGCATTCATTTTATTGTGGTAGGCAGGTGGTAGGCAGGAGGTGTGTGTGTGTGTGTGTGTGTGTGTGGTTCTTGATGTAAAGGCACGTTTCAACACCGTGACACATGCTTGGCTTGACAACGTCCTCCACTGCTCTTTTATTAGGTTCCTATACTTTTTTTTTGTTGAAGATGATTTCTCCTCAGTGCATCTCAGTCAGCCCATTACCGCCAAACAACTGACCAATACCACAGCCAATCAGCTTCAACTGCTGAGTTCATGAACTTTCAAGGCTCTAGAAATCTTTTTCTGCACTTCTTACCTAAGGAACACACTGTTATCTTACAAATTTGGAACACATTCTCAGTCCCAGTGCATCAAAAAGCATAACTTGGTCAGGTGCCTTTGGCGTTTGTTACTGATGCAAAAAGGTCTCCTTTAGCATCTAGCCCTTTGGCGTCATATTTAGACTCGCTTGGTCAGGACTCTTAGTGGCACTTTTTGACGCTCTGGGTCGGCTCGTTTTCTCTGATCATAAGCTGCGATGGTTCAGGTTTGGTTAGGTTTAGGCACAGAAAACTACTTGGCAGGTCCAGTCAAGTCTACTTTGTCGAGTCCAAGACAAGTCCAAGATAGGACTAGTCGAGACCGATTCAAGACCGAGTCCAAAGAGGTTTAAGTCCAAGTCAAGACCGAGTCCAAACGAGAGACAATCAATACATAGACAAAAAAAAGAGTCCTCTTCAAGACCACTTACTTACCTGTTCATAATTTGTGATGTGAAAGACAGTTTATCTTATATTAAGATGATGATTTTGCTTTATTATCTGTAATAATCAATAGGCAAGTGCAAAGCAACGCACTATAGTAATACTAATACATATTTTCCGAACAAGCTCCTTAACCAATGCTTTTGTTTTGAAGAAAAAAGTTTTAGAAAAAAAGCATCTCTGTTGAGAACAACTAGAATATTTGACTAGTCCAATACCCGAGTCCGAGACAAGTCTGAGTCGAAATACCAACGAGTCCAAGACGAGTCCGAGACAAAAGAAAAGTGTCAAGTACCACAGCCCTGCTACTTGGTTAAGGTCAGTAAAACGTCTCGGGTTACGTATGTAACCCTTGTTCCCCGAGATAGGGGAACGAGACACTGCGTTACGACACTATGCCTAAAGGCGTTCCCATAGTGTCGTAACCGACGCAGTTCGAGTTCCCCTCGAAGGGGAACATTGTGTTCACGGTCAGGGGCGTCGGACTAGGGGGACAAAAGGGGACTGAGCCCATTAAAGATGTCTTTCTACAGGGCCCAGAATTCTGTCCTGCGCCCCTGTTCACGGTTAGTAACCAACGTCTGCCATTTTCAAAGTCAAACGTTTTCTTGACCCAACAAACCACCCCGACATTCTCCCTGAGAGGTTTTGCGGAACACATCACACTACTTAGGCCATTGCTACTGAGAGAGAACAATCGTAATTCACATGACCACAGTGTCTTTTTTTGTCATCAAAGCGGAAACATAGGTCATTCTAAGCATTCACTGGAATGTGTGTGTATGTGTGATATCACTATACTGTAACTCATTAAATGTTGAGGGACAACTCTGCATCACTAAAAGTAATTGGTTTTGAAGAGGCTAGTGGTCTGAGCTTTAGGATTTGCAGCTTTTCATTTACATTGGTTATTTCTGTGGGTCTATTTCTACTGAGGTCTGGATATCTGCTGCCACAGATCCTGATTGAGTGACAGTTGGCACAATTTTAATGCAACGCAACGCGATCGCACACTGACAGGAGAAAAAAACACCCATCCATCTTCATCTTTTGAGAATTAGCAAAATGACTCTGTTGTAGGAAGAAACAGAAGGCAAACGCACACACTAACACACACACACACACGGCATGCAGACGCTAAAAAATGTACTCTGCTGCAGCACTCGCCGTTTCTCACCCTGGCCTGTCGAGCCCTCTGTGGATCAGCATTAATGCTGAATGTTTTATTTATCAAGAGAGATTTGTTCCTCGTATTGTTTGGACTGCTAATGTTTAACTCTGCGCTCTGCTTGTCTCTGAATATGTCCATCAAAGTTTTTTTCTTTTTTTTCTCACCATTTATGGTTCTCTTTCTCCGGTAGAGAAGGTTTTTGTGTTAGGTCGGATCATGTCGCAGTAGCATGTTTTGGGGGAATGTTCATGCTGTAGATGCACCAGCTAACTCTGGGTGGATGGTCTCTTCTGCCTGCTGGAGGCATGGGTCACAGAGCTCCGAGTAACTAGCTGTCACAACAAATTTGTGCGCCAACACAGTACGCTGTCATGTTGGGGCTTTCTCCCTTTCAGTCGCCCAACGAGGCGATCCTACAAGAGATAATTGCTCACCGAGGCGAGGGCAAAAGAGGCACAGACTGTAGCATGCTTATAATAAAGTGTTACTACAGGACTGCTAACGATCAGAAAAAAGAGAATTGAATTAGTGTGTGCACAGAAAAAGGAAACAATAAGCACACTGAAAGTGTACCATCAGTCATGCTAGCAGCTCTGCGAGGAGTACAGCTGAGGCTGATGGGAATGTCATTCATTTGACAGGTATTTGGTCACTAATGTAGCTCAGCGTAAATTATTTCCGGAAGACCTAACTTTTAATCGGTGCTCTCCTAAATCCAGTTCAGCTATCCTAATAAATGTACATTTTATCATGCTGTGTATAATTGTTGCATATCTGCAACTAGTCTCTCCTGATTGAAATGTAGCTCAGTGTAAATTCTTTCCGGAAGACCTCACTCTCAATCAATGCTCTACCTAAATGGAATCAGCTGTTGGAGGCGTTCACCTTCCTGCTAAACCAATCAGAATCGTACACAAATTGCAAGGGCCAATCACAGAGTCACAACCCTGCTTTCAAAAATCTGTTTCTCTCTTTGCTATTCAGCTGTTGTTGCAGGCAAAGAGTGCAACCCCCCCCCCTTCCACCTCCAGTCATCTACTCCGGCTGACCGGTCCAGTATGGTCTTCGGGTTCCTTCGTCGCCACCACCGGTGTCTAGATTCCATCTGGGGGTCTGATGGTTCTTTACCCCTATGTATATACGAAATACTCATATGGAGTCTAATCGCCAAACACTGTACATTTTATTGAGCTGTATTATAAACCTTATTTGCACATCTGCAAACATGTCTCTCCTGATTGAAATCAAAGTATTGGACAAAGTAAAATGTTGACCTGATGATGGCACTAGTTGAAGTTATTACAGTTCATCCTGAAGGGATGATAGGAAAATAGGTTAAAAAAACAGTGTTACCCTTTACAATGTTTCAGTGGACCGACTGACGGACCAACATCTCTAGAGGCAAGCATTATTTACTACAGTACGCACCACAGAGCTGTAACAAGGAAAACAGAAGTCATACAGCGTTGTGGTTATTGTGCCTAAAAAACTTTTCTGTTCTCTGCTGCCTTTGACTCAACCTTAAGTACGCACTCAACATGGTTTCTATCATCTGTTTCAATGTTTTATGTTAAGTTTCCTGTTAATGTTAATGCATTAATAAAGCACTTTGAATTGCCTTTGTGTATTATACATGCCATATAAATACACTTGTGGAAATAAGAGACCACAACAGTGTCATTATTTACCCAAAGTCAGAAGGAGTTTACATTCTTTCATTTACCAGATAGTGATTGAAGATTGAAGAAAGCTTTCACTGGAAATTGTTGTTAAATAAAAGGGAGAAAATAAGTATTTTGTCAAAATGCCTTATGTTGCTTTTCCTGAATCTTCATTAAAAAAAAATCACAAGAAGACAAGCTAACCAATCACAGTTTTCTGTTCTTCTGCAGGGATTTGCTCCCATTCAGTTGGAGTTCCAGTTCATCCCAAAGGATGGATGGCTTTGAGTTCAGGAATGTTTCCCAGACCAGTTCTTTATGGAGCTGGCGTTATGCACCGGGCATCGTCATGTCAAAGAGGAGCTGGCCTTTCCCAAACTGTTGGCTCTAATATATAATTCTTTGCTTTGGAAATGTCCAAATCGGTAAAACCAACAGCCCCAGAGCCAAAATACACAAAAGTATGTGGATTGGGTACTGCTTCCTAATACTTTTACCATATGTTTGACTGTAGCGAGTAGTTACATACTGTATATGACGAGGTGCATGTATCTATCTATTCCTGCAATCAAGTTAGATAAAACCAAATCAAAAACATCAGATGACAACTACCGTTTGAGAGTTTTAGATTAAATTTAATTTAATTAAATTGCATTTAACAGCAGTTATCTTCGGACACTTTACAGATAGGGTACGTCTAAAACCACACTGTAATTTACCCAACAAACAGTCATAATAAGATATGGCCTTAATTTTCAAATCTGCTGTTGCTGGTTACAGTCTTGTGTGGTGTATGCGGGCAGAAAATATGAGAATGTGTTTTAAACTGGCATGCTTTTTTGATTGATACTGATTTGCCTTTTGGGATAATCACTGTAATTTGTTGGCTTCACTTCACCATAACTTGCCTCCATTCTGTTCAAGTTTTTACACTTTATAATTGAATTTGAAGAGGCTACAATAGTTGCAAGAGTACACATACACAACAAAGCATTAATTACTACTCCCTGACCTCTGAATTTTTCAACTTGCTTGTGTTATTTCCCCAGAGGCTAGTCACTTTCACTTATTGTGATTATAGCTTACTCTACGTGTGCAGTCACCCTGGTCCTCCATTTCCCTCTAGACTTCTCTGCCCAAACTTGTCTAAAAACCCGTTACACACCACTGACTCTGGGGAAATCTGAAGTTGTCTGTAACATGGGGCCTTTTATAGCCAAGAAAATAAATGTTGAACTGTTAAGATCTAGATGAAGAACAGTGTGAAAGGAGAAGAGGCAAAAGAGCTGAACACTCTGGGAAAATGAAGAATATATTGCTTTTATCTCCTTCATTAAAGAACTGTCAGTGTATGTATCCATGTGTGCCTGTGGGACCACTAGGAAGCATTGCGTGTCTCTGAAAAGTCCTGCTATGTAGTGCGACCGCTCGCTAGAGTCTCCATGGCAATGGCAGAGCTAGGAGGAAAAGCGGGGAGGTTTGTGAGGACCCATGTGGAGATATCCATTGATCTGGACGAGACTGTAGCTGAAGAGGATGATTCACTCGCTCAACAAAGAAACACACAGGGTGGTGAGAGGATGTAAGAACAGTTCAGAATGAGGAGCTTTTTAAAGACCAGGAGACCCTTTAAATCACACATTTGTCAACCCTGACAAATATATAATCATATAATCAGACTGATGGGGCCATTTGATAACTTTCCATCAATCACTCATTGCTCTCTTTGTCAGCGGTGTGGATTTCATTGCCTAAGTCTTCTGACATAATATAAGTTGACTACATTGGCCTAATCCCAAAGTGAGCCCTGAGGACTAAGGACTAAAGATTCACAGACTTAATTGCTAAGTGAGTGAGTGTGTGAGGCCACATGGGCTCAGATAGGTATAAATGGGATTAGGACAGCACGTCACAAGATCACATGTTACCTTGGCAACGTTCAATAACAAAGATGTTGCTGACACTTGCCGGTTTGGGTATTTTCATTTTAAGTTTGTTGCTTTCCACACGGCCAAAGCACAGCTGACTGATTCCAAATTTTTTCAAACACTTGTCTTACAAGCTGGACAACAGGTCCGCTCTGTGGTTGTGTGTCGTGCTGTTGTTTACCTTTGTAATTTCCCAATTTCACTATGGTCTCCGCGGTAAACGTCACAACGCTTTGAACTGTGGGTAATTCCCTTTGGTGAAGTCTGCATCGATGCAGACTCAAGGGAAGGGCTCGGGAAGTGTGCACTCACACCCTTACGCCCTTTGAAAGTCTACATTTGACAACACTAAGTCTGTGAGTCTGAAGTATTACACTGTAATATGTTAAGACATAGGCAAAACAATTGCCAAGGCCAAATCAAAGATTCCCATGACTGAAAATAGGAGTTTTCTTGGAGGACACTTAGACCCTGACTTACATATACATAGTTTGATCCAATTTAAAATATTTCACAGACTGCATCTATCCAGAATTTGACCCAACATGTCAAGGTTGCAACCGCAACCCAGCAACCGTTTCATTCATTTTGGGCTTGCCAAAATATGAAACAATTTTGGGCTAGGATCTTTGAAACACTGTCATACACATGTGACAAGGCCAATACACCCAGAGCCTAGTGTGGCCTTTTTTGGCATTGCTCATAGAGATCTAAATGTCTCTCGAGCCCAGGTTCTCGCTAGTGCTTTCTCGCTTTAGACAAGATGTCTCGTTCTGTATAATTAGCTAGCAGCTCCTGCTGGGTTGAGAAAGCAATGGTTTATTTGAAGTTTGGAAAGCTCAGATATACAACTCAGGGCTCAGTTAATACATTTACTGGCAACCATTACTGTACTACTATAAAAAAATATCCACACTTACAATACAACAAAGATACCTTCATGCCTGCTGTAACTGATGATGATAACTTCACAAAATTGCTGTAAGATCTTGTTGATTAATTTTATTTCAGCATGTGAATCCGTGTGGCTTCATTTATTTCTTTGTATAAATGTTTGAAAACCCAATAAAAAACATTTGAATGATAAAACAGGACAAACAGTTGTGGCCGTCATGACATTTTACAACGATGACCTTCATAGAGTAACGGCCAGGCCATTGTCTGCAAACTACCTTGCTAAGTTCACTAGCCACCCAGATTTTACCTGTTTTATCTTGCTTTTAGTCTTTAGTATGCTTTTAACATCAGGCATTTAATTAAATATACTTTAGGATTTAGGAACATATATTGAAACTGCGTCTTAGTTTATAATATGATCAAACTTTGTTTCAAGGATATAGTTGATGGTGCACAGACACAAGCAGAGTTCACTCCTTTAATGATAACACATTGTCTTATAAAATTTAATTTAAAAAGATGCTAGTCATGCCTTAGGGTTGGAATAATAAAACATTGGCCGGTCATGCTCCTCTCCAGGTTATGATGAGGTTCTACCCTTCTTAGCTCTTTTAACAAGTCCCGTTTCAATGCCTGTAAGCTGTGGGTCCCGTGGAATGGAAAACTGTTGTTGGTGTAAGGCACAGGAGTAAGGGTACGGGTAGGTTTATTATGGATCCCACGTTACTTCTAGGCATGTCCCGCCCTACAAAGCAGCTGTATCGGTTGTGGTTAGGCATTGACCTCATGGGTTAAGGTAAGGAGAGCCGATTGGTCCGGGGATAGGACCTGAACAAATCAGGTTACTTTGCGTAAGCAGGGGTAAGAGGAATTGATGGAGGATAGGTTTAAAATGCTAGGGCAAAAATATATTGTCTTATTTCAAAGATTAATTTGTGAACATTAAGCCAAAACGAATGCTCTGGGAGGGTTAGTTTTGGGGGGCAGCATGACAGACAGTTGGGGCGGCTGTGGCTCAGTGGTAGAATCGGAAGGTTGGTGGTTCGATCTCTGGCCCTGCAGTCCCATGTCGAAGTGTCCTTGGGTAAGACACTGAAGCCCTAGTTGCCTTTGTGTAAATGTGTGTGTATTGGATGAGCAGGTGGCACCTTGCACGGCAGCCTCGGCCACAGTGTATGAATGTGTGTGAATGGTGAATGGTTCTTGTACTATGTAAAAGCGCTTTGAGTAGTCGTTAAGACTAGAAAGACGCTATATAAGAACAGTCCATTTACATTTAGGAGCTCTGGAATGATACTTCCCAGATATAGTCAATCAGACATCTTATGTATTCACATTTTCATGGCAAGGAATAAATTAAGAAAGGATTACATTAAGATTCAATAAGGCAGATGTATGTCTTTTGTCAAATATTAGACTGTCTTCAACAGCAAGGCAACCGAGAAGAAGAAACATTTTTTTTAACATATTTTTACACTGAAGGAAAGAAGAGAAATTGGGTGAAAGAGATGAAGACAGAGACAGGAAGAATGGGAGAAGAGAGAGAATGAATCTACTTGCTGAATGGCTGCCTGGCCTTTAATGCTTCAGATCCTTTCCTCTCAGCGTTGTAAATGTTCCTTCCCAGACCTTCATAAATCACGCTCTGTTATGAGAGGTCCTATCCCTCGTTTTTCATTCCTTCTCCCTCCCACTCTCCATCCCTCCTCCTTCAGCTTCTCCACAGCCTTGCTTTCAGGTAGAAATTCTGTTGCCATGGTGATTTCAATCGCTGTTATTCCAACGGCATTATGAGAAGGACCCGCTGACTGAGAGGGAGAGATGCGTTGTACTTACATTCCCGGGATCCATTTTTAATGCAACATTACAGATCAGATAGGAACAACATGAAAGTGGAATTAATGTGCCTAAATAATCAACAATTTGGCTGTTGGACAATTGGATGGATTTCTAAAGTGGAACTGAAATAGATTTTAAATTACTTGGTTGGTGGTCTAGCTTATATTACTTAGCTAGACTAGGTTGTAAAATAAAAAAAAGATGGCCGATGCGTCTCCACTTCCTCCCACGGTAAATCACCACCAGCCAAAAAATATAGGATGGACTGCTATACAATTTTGTACCGACATTCACGGTCCCTGTGGGTACGCAGTCTGTGCTGCCTGCATAACCCGACATGAAAATGCGCAGATGATAATCCTGTTTTACTACGCACTGTTCCACGGCCTAATAACATATAGCAATGTATCGCAAAGGGGAGTGTGGCGGAAACTGAAGGTTTCCAGTGACAGAAAGTCTCAGACTTCATTACACGACAACCAAAATGGTGTATGTTCATGTAACATGTAACAACTCCTTTAATATTTTGGATTGGCGACCACGTACACACCTCGTAATGCATAGTGTAAGTTACATTTAAAAACATCACATCCCCACACTATATGTGACAAGAATAACAGTGTTGCCAGGTCGTAGTACACGGACATTGATATGCGGTTTTGGATCATTGACAGTTAATACTTTATGAATATCTTTATAAAATAGACCTGCCGTGAACTGCATAATGAATAACATAAAATGTACATGTCGCCAGTTGTGCCGCCTGGCCATCAAGTGTTTCAACGCACACGTGGTACAGATATTGTAGAAATACCATCATGTTAGGTTATGCGCCTATCGGATGGTGCAGGGAGTACAGATCGCGTACCGACAGTCCCCAGACGATGAGTCCCAATGACTTTGGGGATCCATCATGTTTTGCTCTAGCTCCAAAAACAGGTTGACACTTTAGGTTTTTAGTCAAATGTTTTCCAAAACTAGGTGGATTGCCACAGATGTCCATAATACCCAGAGGATAATTCCTATTGACTTCCATGATCCATTTTGGTCACATTTGGCTGTGTCCAATCCTTTGCTTTGTGTTTAGCGCCAATTAGCAAGTGTTGGCATGCTAAGATGATAAACATGGTAAACATTATGTCTGCCAAACCTGCTGCATGTTATAGCATTATCATAATAAGCATGTGCCATCTGTGGGGTTTTTTCTTGCTGCCTTTTTCTTTTTTTGTCAACATTTTCATGGGTATGTATATTTGGCAATGCAGAACACATGTATGGTAACGTGTAGTTTGAGACTAAGCAAAGTACAAGATATTGAAAGAGTGTGTCTGCTCAGCTGAAAGGAAAGAAGTGAAACTCAGCTGAAGACAAGAAAGGAAGTGAAGTTGAGATCTTAATACATTTTTAATGTAGGGAATTTCATTGTTTTGCATTTTCCAGCCTTTGGAATGCTGTGTTTTAATATTTTAATATGATAAACTACTAAATACCTCCCTAATGAGACACACTGTGTGAATCTGCCAGTGTGTTTTGCAGCGGGGTTACAGGCTTTCAGGTCACAGAGGCGGTGTTGATTCAAGTTTCCCAGTTGTAACAGTAACAGAGACTATTGATTTAAAGGGTTAGTTCTGCAGCTCACAAGCACTGAACGTCAATCAATCAGGCACTCGGGGTGCTTTTTCCTCCTTTTGTCGAAATATCTGTGAACTATGGATCTGTGCAGTGGTACCAGGTCAATAGCTTGCAGTTGAGGCGAGACCTGCGATTGATCCAAATCTCAATAGCTCAGTCGCTCTAATTCCAGCGTCAGCATGATTATGAATTGTAAATAGATTTCGTTGTCTTGTTCCAATCCGAGCCGCGCGCCCCGCTCGTCATGTTTTAATGGATTGTGTTTGAGTTCTTTATTGTTGTTGTGTCTTTGTGTTTGATAGGTGATATTTTTTTTTTTTTGTCCGAATGCTCTGAATGCATCCAAGCCATTTTCTCTCTCTTGACGCTTTCTTTCCTTTTCAGGCGGCTCACGCAGCAGCAGCCCCCTTCTTCACACACATCCTTACCCACCAACCCCTCCAACCCCCTGTTCCCACCCCCAACATCCCCAATTACACCCCAGCTTCCAGCAGCACTCCACATCCCATTGCATTGAAATGGGCCAGTTGCTATGGCAACCCCACACAGCAGCATATTATTCCCTTGTCAGAATTCAAAAGGGGATCAATTAGTGATGATGTCACTGCGTCAAGCAAACCACTCAAATCCTGATCACGATCCCTTCAGAGCGGCTAGCCTGTGAGTGTATGTATGTGTGTGTGTGTGTGTGTGTGTGTACATACACGTGTGTGTGTGTGTGTGTGTGTGTGTGCTATTTATGAGACCTATAGTGATCGGAGAATGAGGGAAAGTAAAAAAACATTTCTCTGCAGGCCCAAAGTGGAAGATGAAGGCAGACTCTAGGTGCCTGAGTCACCGTTACACACTGTGTGGGAGGACAGGATGACGACAGGATGGGGAATACAAGTAGAATGAAACTCACTGACTTCCAGCATGAGGGTTAGACAAAAAAAAGAGAAATCAGATACGTGTTAGATTTTTTTGGTGCTGGTGAGGATCTTCTTGAGAATATTGGAAGTCGACGAAACGTTAAATCTGGTGCACTTTGTGCCATTTCTCCTAAAGCCAAGGTAGCAGAAAAATGTGCTGCACATCAACTGCAGACCTCACTCGGCCATTTCCTCACTCAGCCATTTCTCTGACAGTGCAAATACAGCACACCTTTTAACCCTGCTGCAACTCTGTCGCCTTTCCTTCTAGCAGAATAACATGGATCACTGACAATAGTAGTAACTAATCTGTAACCTTTACCATTCGTTGATTTAAATATAATTGTATTTTGTATTTTCTTGTGGGGACTGCTAGATGCCTCCTATCCCAAGGGATTGACATTTCCACTCGTTTTCCCTTCTCATGCAGATAAGCAGAGTTTTACATCAGTCACACAGAGCAAGCGAGTAAGATAATGAGAATATATTTTTAGAGCCTCTATTCTGAAGGCATCCTCCTCTTTTTCCTCCTCTTCCTCCTCCTCTCTTCATGCATCATCACAACTGTTAGTAGAAAAAGAGATTTAGATTCCCAAACGCATACACAACCAAATATTGAAGACTGCATTGTGCATTGATTGTGATGTGCAAATGTGTGACAAATTAAAGTAAAAAGAAACAGTAAGCGTTGTACTGTAAGATGTTCTTCAGTGCTGCTTGGCATCAAACACACCTATAAGAGTTATAGGGTCTATTTGGTTGGGGGGCAGTAAGAGATGTTGGTTGGGCATCACAACTAGTGTTAATTTACAATTTCTCCTGGCTGATTATGGGCCTTTGGGTGGACACATTAGAATGGGGGGGGGGTCTTCCCTTCCCCTTCACTGCCTTTTCTGCATTCTGATACAGTTTGTGTATCAATTTTTAGTGGAAACATCTTTATTTATATGAAGTAAAATACAGGTGACAACTCAAAATTTAATGTAAAGCAGTAAGAGGGGATTTTACTACTTGTATTCGGATCAGGGAACTGGGCCAGATCCGAGTCCACTTGACCCCACGTCCACAATGCTTCAATTACAATCTGAGTTTTCTGTTGAATGAGTGAACGACTGAAACATCTTTTGAACTTAAACATGAACGACTTTCTTCTCGAGGGTATTTTGCAGAGGCACCGTGGCTTCGCTTAGCGCCGCCCAAGACGATTATGATTGGTTTAAAGAAATGCCAATAAACCCGTTCCTCCACAGGAGGAAGGTCTGGCAAAGCAAGTAGCCTAGAAGATGCTAACGAGAGACTTCTGTAATGTTCATACAGTAAAAATAGACCTACATAACGAAGTTAGTTCATTGCTGGCTACAAGCCAGCAATCAAACACAACAAAGGCTGTCAGTTGAATGGCGTTTTGAGCTAACGTTAGCAATCAAACAGTCATACATAGCTAAAACGTTTTACAAATTATTTCCATCTTCTGTTATTGTTTGTAAAGTTTATTATGTTATGAATTTCACAAATTCCAGTATGACACGTTATGCCGTAAACCGTAGTGACACCGTGCCCAAGTCCACTTGAAAAGTTGTTTGTTACCGAACGGCACTGGAAGTTGGACCCATATGCAGACGTGACACAAGGAATACTTTTAAGTGATTTAATAAAGATAAATATATATACATTGAATAGAGCAAGAGGCAAGGGGGGGTCGTATCCAGGGGATGGTGAGAGAGTGGTGGGTGCAGAGCGCTCTCCAGAGTCCAACAACCAATACCAACATGTGGCATACTTCCTTGAATCCAGAGAGAGAGAGAGGCAGGCAGCCAGGCAGCCAGGCAGCCAGGCAGCCAGGCAGCCAGGCAGCCAGGCAGCCAGGCAGCCAGGCAGCCAGGCAGCCAGGCAGCCAGGCAGCCAGGCAGCCAGGCAGCCAGGCAGCCAGGCAGCCAGGCAGCCAGGCAGCCAGGCAGCCAGGCAGCCAGGGAGGGGTAACAGGAACACCGAAGAAAAACGGGTAAACTAACAAACACATTGTCCAGAACAGAAATACCGACCTGACACTAGACAGAGGAAACACAGAGTCTAAATAAAGAGGTAACGAGGAAACGAGAGAAGGGTGACACTAGGCAAGGCAAGGCAATATTATTTGTAGAGTACTTTTCATCAGTAGTGCCATTCAAAGTGCTTTAAATTAAACATCAAACACATTATTATTAAAGATTATATAAAAAAATCTGTACATACTTCTGTCTGCGTGTGACCCAACCCGCTCCTTCCTTAAAAAGCTTCCATAAAGCTTCCATGTATCTCAAAATTCTGTGTTTTTTTTTCAAAATATTTTTATTGGAAATATACAATACAATACTTCCAGTCATATATACAATTTACCCTTTTTTATTTATTTTTTTTTTTTTAAACATATGCATACTGTATGTACACGGACACACACACACATAAAAACAAAAATTATAAAAAAACAAAAACACTGATAAGAATGTAGGTGAAAAAGGAAGAGACCATGATGCCTTCTATTCCTAGATAAGTTTAGCAGTACTAATCTGAACTAACGACATGATTACTGTCATTAAAAACATTTCATCAAAAACAGGTTACTAGGGCTGGGGGACAGGTGAAACAAATCAGGGTGAGGCACACAATCCCACAAGGCCGGAAAAACGCAAGACAGGAAGTAACGAGCATAACTAGGGAGAAAATTAGAGACTTCAAAATAAAACAGGAAACAGAACGTACAACACCATGACATTGTTGTTAGTATGTTTGTGTGTTCTCCTGTACGTGCCCCTGCCTAGAACCGGGCCCACCATGAACGCCTATATGTACGATTCAGCACATCTCGCCACCCTCTATGACAGCAGACCTTTGACCTTTGAGAAACCGCGATGAAACCTTTTGATTTCAGACACCTAGTGATGAGCCTGTAACCTTTCAGCCCAAAATCTCACATAGGTGGTATACATATTCACATCAGTTTCATACTCTAATCAGGAGACATTGTTATTCTGGACATTTAAAGCTCCTTCCAGATTTGCTGAATCCCTTTCAGAAGTCAGCGAGGACTCAAGAACGAATGTTAACGAATTTTAGATGTTGATTCATCACATTTTCCTATTTTTTATTTTTCTGGGAGTGAAAAACAAAAAGATAATGGTCACTGTCTGTGGTTCTGATCTCTGTTTAAATGTGACACACACACACACACACACACACACTGCATATTCCACCACATCACATTCATATAATTTTCTTTTCATTTAACATAGCCCGTTTATGTCTCACATCTATCATGCAAAATTGGATTTGTGCTCCCTTGCGCGCATTTGTGAGCTTATGTGTCTGTCACACACACACACACACACACACACACACACACACACAGAGAGAGAGAGAGAGAGAGAGAGAGAGAGGGGGGGCTAGTTGAAATGCGCGGTGCATTCTGCTGTGGAGGGCGAAGCGAGCAGGCATCCGCAGGGCAGCATAATTGCTCGAAATATCTCAAGTGATCAATCTCTTATCGCGCACTGGGAGGCAGAAATCCCGCCTGGAAGCCAACAGCGTTTTCTTTTCTCCAAATTGCGATTTGGGGGTGGAAGTTGTGTTGCCCGGCGCCACCGAGGAGGCTCGTCCCTTCGCAGCCCGGCTAGGGTTGATTTGTCCCCCCTGCGGAGTGCGCAGCCTTTCATCAGCCCTGACCGGTCCACGGCGCCAGGAGTTGCGTGGAGAGTATCGATGCAATGGTAAGAGTTTGCAAAAATGCATGAATTAGAATTGCATTTTCTCGAATTGAACATCAACGTCTTTTGGTCCTGAACGTGGATGTCTTGGGACATGGGTGTTTTGGGAGGAGAATGGGAATAAGCATGTTGGAGATCTGCGGCATCCTACCCATCAGTGGCTCCGCACAGCTAGGATATACGATTCCTGAAATGCATTCTATGGGAATATCATAAGGGAAAATTGCACGTTGATACACGCAACATGCTCTCCAACATATAGGTAGGCTAGACTATATGCATTTGTTCACATGCACGAGGAGGCTCAGCCTTTTCTTATCTGTTAGGGCGGTTACTGAATAATAATGAAGTGTAGTAGGACACAAATGATGTTGTCACGTTGATGGAGATACCAGTTCCATCTCTATGTATATATGGGATTCATACAATTGCATGCATTAAAACAGTACTGGATCCACACACACACACACACACACACACACACACACACACACACACACACACACACACACACACACACACACACACAGCAGCAGCCCTGTAACATATTGGCTTTTGCAAGGAATTCAATTACCCAAAAACAAGACTGACCCTTTGTTTTACTCATTTAAGGATGTAGTATTTGGGCTCTGAGAATCTATAAAATCCCTTGGGGGTAGGGGGGGCTGTGAGTAACCTTGCAATGTATCATGTTGTCACTGAATCACAATTGCTGCTTTGCTTGTTTTTGGACCGTTTGGAGGGTTAAAAACAGCTGTGAAAAGTCTTCCTGTCACAGCCGGCCGGGTTTTGTCATCCCCTCTGTTTGACAGAATTGAGCTTCCTCTTTACAGCCTCTCACTACTTGTGAGTTGTTTAATGTTCATGTCCAGCCACAAAATGTGTGTGAAGGATGTGTGTTTTTACCTCTGACTGCATGTTATTTTCTAACCCATCACTCAGCTGCAGAGTGATTGATTTTAAAAAGAAGGCTTGTGTCAAGCTATTTGTTTACCTTGTTGAATGCTCAGCTGCAGCCTCATTCATCGAGAGTGATTCAGTGCCCTGAATCCTGGTCTGCTACAAAATGTGGTCGGCGATGAGATCAATGCTTGCACTGAACATCTGCTGTTCGAAAAAGACAACACTGTGTTTTGCAATTCGTTTTAAATTTACAGTTCACATCTGTCTCAGCATGCAGCAAACCACCAAATCCTGTTTAGACTTGCATGACAAACAATGTCCACAATACGTCATTAGAGATGTTGCAGCTTAAAATCTTAGACAAAAACATTCATGGCATGAGTGCATGAGTATCAGGGACAAGCTCTTTCAGATCTCTGTGATGCTGACATTTAAATGGCCCAATTAGCCTTGTTGTGTTGGCTGGCCTGAGCAGCAGAGGAGGGGGACAGTGAGGCAGGAGAAGACATTAGGCGTCGGGCCCGGTCTCAGCACGGCACCATGTTACACACCCAGCATCACGCGTGAGCCGAGTGTCATTAAAGGGCTCATGTTATGCTTTTTTTGGCTATCTCCCTTTCCTCTATTGTGTTATATATCTTTTTTGTGCATGTAATAGCTTTACAAAGTGAAAAAGCCCAAAGTCCACCCCAAAAGAAAACACCCAACTGCTCCAAACAGCTCTGTTGTAGTCCAGCCTTTACTTCCTTACTGCGTATTTTTTGCGTCACTTTGTAACAAAATGCTCCCTTAGCTGCTAGTGTGGCACGCCCTCAAACCAAGCTAGTTAGAGCGGAGGCCTGAAGAGTATCGCCATGTCCAGGAGACTTAAAGAATTCAAACATTACGTATGAAAGAATAATCTGTTAACATTTAAATAGTCTGTATCCTTGACTTTCCACTTATGGGATATCAATATGGAGGTATTTGGTCAAAGATATGTGATATGTGATTATTTTAATATTTGGTTTTCTCCATAGCTCTAATTTTACTCCTTTTAATTTCTTCATGTGTCTGTTTTTGGGAAGGGGAATTTAAATTAAAGTCTGTTTGAACAATGTTCATCCCCAAATTTTGAGTTTAAGATGTTAAATTCACTCCTGTTTCCACAAATTCTCACAGCTAATAAAAAGAAAATAAAAACCCTTAAAGTGAAAATTAGTTTTTTTTTATATACAAAGTTGGTCTTATTTTCATATCATCGCATAATATGACAAAGAGACCCGGCAGGGCAAGAAACATGATCCAACAATTCTAATATAATTCCTTTTGAGAATAAAAATACTTTTGTTGATAACATGCCATCATAGCTCACATTTGCAGTAGAACACATTCATGCATCTGTCTCATCGCACAGATGGAGCCAATTGTTATCCATGGAAATACCGGTGTTTCCCTGAAACATCAATTTAGGTTATAAAAGGACATTCTGCCACTGTCAGCCTATTTGGGGACGTGATGGGAAACTGTATTGTGGGACATCATGGGGCAAAGTATCAGCAACGTGTCCGTTTAATCACTGCTAAGGCTATATGGTCAAATTTAACAACTTATTACAATAACTTATTTCACCAGTAAATTGCTGGTAAAAAAACATCATATGGCATCGACCTGCAAGCTGTAGCCTCCCACTTTGCTATCGCTGTTGAACGTTTGTTGCTTGTAGAGTTGTCCAGGTGTCTCCGCTGCAAACTATTCATCGTGGCGTGCCCCTAGCATCAGCTGCATGCTTGGCCAGGAAGTGGAGTTTGAGATTCAATGTACCCTGTTGGTATCTTCATTCACATTCAATTCAATGTATTCATAATATCAAATCATTGATACAATGCAGCAACATACAAGGACCCAACAATTCCAGTAATTCCTTCAAGAGTAAGCATTTAGCTCGACAGTGGCGAGGAAAAACCCTTTTAGGGAGAAACCTCGGACAGACCCAGACTGTTGGTAGGCGGTGTCTGACGGTGCCGGTTGGGGGTGTAATGAACAGCGGCAATAATAGTCACAATGAAGATAATGGAACTAGGACTAGAAAGTAGTTGTAGTAGTTCATGGCGTAGCAGGGCACTGTGGGGTGTTACAGGGTATAGCAGGGCGTAACAGGGCATCAACAGTGCATGTAAATAACTTCTAGTCTTGTGGAAAGAACCATCTGGAAGGGCTTTGAAACTGAACTTGCCATTTAAAAGACCCTGCTCTTCCTCCACATTGTTCCTGCTGAATTGCTTCCTAAGTTCTCAAACTACGGTGCGGCTCAAGGCCCAAATCACAGAACGCGCATTAAAAGGAATTTGCATTAACTTGTTATCATCACGTTCATTTTGACAGCCCTAGTAAACTTATAACATTATTAATGGCTGCATTCCATTTAGCGGTTTTGTGTTTTCAGGCATGGCTAACTGCGACACTTTAATGGAACACAGCCATCCTTGATCCTTGCTATTATACGTCAAAATGTGTCCAGTGAAATGTTTTGATGGGTATTATTATGGCTCACAGATTCACTAATAATGCATTCATCCTCTCTTTTACTTTGCTAGGATTTCACTACTGCCAATAGTTACCATGTACATTTGCACCAGTTGTATAAAAAGGACATAGGGCCCTCTGGCTGAACAGAAACAGAATCTCTAACCCAGTAACCTGTTTCTCAGGGGCTTCAGTTGTCAATATCACCTTTTAAAAGTGCAGCATTCTTTGTAGTTGCCTGCCTGACCATACATGTTGATGGGAGGTCACAGTTTTACCCACATTCAGAGCAACAGTAATGCTATTCAGCGCGGCTGTGCAGAGGAAAAGGGCATACATTATTATTAATCTGGTGTCTCTGGCTAAATGTTTAAACTGATCTTAAATCAAACAAGATGACATGTGTTTTTGCATATATTTACACTGAAATCCAGTTTACGTTAGAGGGTCATGTAAAGTCAACCCTATTTAGGCTTGATCTCTGGCTTGTACAGCAGTCCAGATGCTCAGCAGGCAGTCGGCTCTGCAGGAATCATTCGGTCAGTGTGTGCTGGTGTTTGGCAGCGTGGTGCAGCCATGCAGGAGACGACGCTGTCTCACTGCTCACTGGGTCATGTTGGGAACCGGAGCAGTCACGAGACGGAGACTGAGGCATCTTCAGCTGCGCAGCACCGTCACAACGCCCTGCTTCTGCTCCGTTTCTGTGTCATACCTGCTCTGCATGTGATGTGACAATG